>OZ034973.1:19724731-20100231 GCA_964030785.1 Siderastrea siderea | reverse complement strand
CCGATTTTCTCAAAATCTACCAGAATAAAGGCTTTGGTGAAGTAGTTCTAAAAATATAAGTTTCGGGTCGTTTAGATTTTTATTAATTTTTTAGTGAATATTTTCGTATTTTGCCCTTCGCGGCAGTCAAAATCAACGCCAAAATCGGGACTTTTCCGGAAACTCCTGTTCAAATATTCAAAGCGTCCTAAATAAGATTAACCCGGGGAGTTAAAAGATCTTATTTCCTCTGTTTATTAGCAGTGTCAAAGCTTCATGAAAAGCGAACGTGAATTTTTAACGGAATTTTAAAATTAATACCCAACAACGGTCGTTAGCGACAACCCAATTTAGGCTAAATTCAAGGCTCAAAAAAGCACTCTGGTACATGGCTTTATACAGCAAGATTATACTCCGGGAAAGAACAATCACTTCAACTAAACATCGGCCGAATAACATTTTGGGACAAATGAAACGGGGAATTTTGAGAGCGCTTTGAAAACAGGCTACTTGAGTAATATGAGCGAGCCTTTGACCTTTCATGTCAACGGAAATCAACATACAGCAGCTCTTAAAATGTGACTTTCCTTCGCCAGAATACGAGTTTGCTTGTTTTTCTAGAATGTTTTCAAATAGAGAAAACTAGGATTTTGAATTTGGAGGCCTTTGTTCCCAATAATGAGCGATGTTGGGCAATTTAGAGAAGTATGTTATGAAATTGACCTACTCTATTTATCACCGAATTATACATTCAAAGTCTGTTTACAACGGGAATTCGGAATCAATAACGAAGTAAAATTCCGATTCATGAAATGCTTAGGAAATAACTCTTACCTAAGTGAGCTTTTCCTGGCTAGAAACTGCAACTTTCATTGCAAAATCGCCGAGCCGTGTTGCACGTGAGTTGTCAAATGTTTCTACAGGGCGGTCGAGGTTCCCTATGTTAACGATTAACCAGATTTAGGCCCGCATAGCGTGCAGTCGGAAACAACACTATGGTGAGGAACGCTTGTGCTTCATAGGAAAAAAGAAGGGGAAAAAGGAAAAAGAGAGCTTTTATTACATATATACTTATTAATATATATATATTTTTACATCCAAACCGGTGACACGTACAATAGAGTTTTTCTGTTGCTGATACGTTGCCGGAGGAAATTTGATGTTCACAACAAATATTAGTCCAAGAACGTAGTTTGAGGGCTTATATGAAGTTTGCACATCAAATTTCCCAGGGAACCTATCACACATAGGGCCTGAGACAGAATCCCTCTATTGTTTTTATCGTCCAACGCTAATTTTTGAGCGAAAATTGCCAATATGCGTTGATAGGTGCCACTGAGGAGAGACAGTATCGCGTCACGTGATCGATTTCGACCAAATGGAGCACGCTAAAATGTAGCGTTGTAGTAGAAAAGGTTAGCGTCTTGTTGAACAAGCGACTGAAGCGTAGTAAACACACAAAATTCGTTCAATCATTCACTCCAGAAGGCTCTTCAAACTCCCATTCTTAGTGAAACATTTTACCTTTTGGTAAATAAAACACATAAAACCCACAAATCAGACTGAATGTCTTTCTCTAGTTTTCGATAAAACAGCAGCCACTTCCCTCGACTGGTTCCGCTATGGCAGAAGGTGCTGTGATTTGTGCGTTGCATGGGATACAAACTGTTGCCGTGTCACAAGAAAACTCAAAATTGACTAACATGTTTACACCGTCGAATTTACTTGAGGAAGTTGCAAGTGACAGTCGCAAGCTATTTGTAAATCGTGACAGTCATTCATGTGTCTAAGTTCGTGAGTTCCGATAGCCTGCGTAGCAAGCACTTCCGAAGACTTTTCCGCCTTTTTGAGGCATTTTGCGTTTTGGCCGCGCCAAATTAAGGCGTGCGCAAAAAAGGAAGGAGCGGGAAGTGGGGGGGGGGGGGGAGAGGCAAAAAAAGGAAACGCTTGCCCCCAAACGCCACAAGTATGAAAAACGTCTCTTTAGCACTCAAGGTTTGATGAATTCATAGCGTGACAGCTTGACAATAAAGCAACAAATAACAGATCACCGGATATTACAAATTTACTTTCGTCAAAATCAAAACATACTCCACGTAAGTCAAACCCACGAACTGCAGAGACGAAGCACTCGGAGATGTGATTTCGAAACCTCGAAAGTTGGAAACTCAAAGGGGGGCGCTTCAGGATTTGTCGTTGTAATTTCAAAGTTAATAAATTTGGAAATTTATCTCTGCTAGGAAAATCGGTTTTATTTCTTCGGAAACCTTTTCAAAGCGTCGGAAAGAAAGGATTCTTAAGGAGCAATTCTTGCTGACATCTTCAGAGTGGTTACAGTGGAAGTTGTTGAAAACTTGTATAGTTATTTTCGGAACGTGTCTGCAATCTTTGTGCTCGAAAAATTAGGAACTTAAGGGCATTATTCGAAGTTATTCGGAATGCAATAAGTATATCGAGTCTCCTGTTTCCCAAGCTCCGCCAAATCAGCGTATCAACTTGTCTAAACGGCTGCTCAAACCTCCATCAGGCAACAGTCTTTGTAGAAAGAGAAAGCTTCCCGAAAGTCCCTGAGATTTGAAGCCACCGAACAGCCGCCTTCTAGAGTCAAACCTGGCCATGGAAATTTTCCAGCTGGAGAGAAACAGTTAGTTGTGTTGATGTGGTCAAGCTCCTGAAATTAACTTAACTGATTTGATTGACGTTCTTTGGCGTACGAGTTTTTCAAAATCGTGGGGTTTGCGGACAAACGTTTTTTCCTCCCTTTTCCCGACCCCTTCTCCCACTTCTTTTGCGCTCGGCCCAATTTTTGCGCGGCCAAAAAGCGAAAAATGCTTCGAACGTACGAAAAACCCTAGGCCCACAGAAACGCTTGCTACACAGGCTAGGGTTTCGATAGTGTCTACTTCTATGTCACAAGCCCCTTTTTCTCTTTCTGGGTAACCGAAATCCACTCTGCAGACACCCGTCCAGGTATTGGCCTTCTTTAGAGTACCTGATGCTACACAGCAGTTGATAGCACCCAGCGTACTCACGTCGTAGGATAGCGGTGTCGATCGTGGGACTCTTGATCCCTTGAGTTATACAGCAGAGTTCTCTTGTGATGTCGGCGACAAGGGCAGTTGTTGCTTCTGTTTTTGTTTTTATTTTTCGCTCTGGCAATGCAGGTGGGCAAGGGTCTTAACATATGGTTACTGTGCTGAATGCAGTAAAATCTGTTTCCTACCGGTAAAGCATGCTAGCTTGTTGAGAATCATTGTCCTGATGATTTGCGGAGTATTCAGCATTTTTCCAGGGACAGGCAGAGGAACCGCTGCCCAAACAGGAGATATAAGTGAGAAAAATCTCTGTGATACCTGCCAGATTGTACTGGATGAAGTCCTTTTTTAAGTACTAACTTAAATTTTTTGGCTCCTGATTTTTCACAACCTCATCGCATATGACTGACTCGAACCTGTGCGACATCCATAGGAAAGACAGCATGAAAAGGCTTGTCTACGGGTGTGGCTGCTGTATCATCGAACACGAGCAGTGAGAAAGACATTTGTGAAGCAAAGGAAATAGGAGACGTCAGCAAGCGGGCTAGCACTATAAGACTCTGTTAAACCCTAAAGGCCACCGACCTTGGGAGAACTTGCTTAGTAGTACGTGTCACCGGTTTGAACGTAAAAAAAATGTATATAATAATAAGTATATATCTAATAAAAGCTCTGTTTTTCCTTTTTCCCCTACTTTTTTTTCCTATCAAGCACAAGCGTTCGTCACCATAGTGTTGTTTTGCGACTGCACGCTATGCGGGCCTAAAGCTTGGTTAATTGTTAACATAGGGAACCTCGGCCGCACTGTAGAAACATTTGACAACTCACGTGTAACACGGCTCGGCGATCTTGCTATGTGTTTTGCAATGAAAGTTGCAGTTTCCAGCCAGGAAAAGCTCAATTAGGTAAGAGTTATTTCCTAAGCATTTCAAGAATCGGTTTTTTACTTCGTTATTGATTCCGCATTCCCGTTGTAAACAGACTTTGAATGTATAATTCGGTGATAAACAGAGTAGGTCAATTTCATAACATACTTCTCTAAATTGCCCAACATCGCTCATTATTGGGAACAAAGGCCTCCAAATTCAAAATCCTAGTTTTCTCTATTTGAAAACATTCTAGAAAAACAAGCAAACTCGTATTCTGGCGAAGGAAAGTCACATTTTAAGAGCTGCTGTGTGTTGACTTCCGTTGCAATGAAAGGTCAAAGGGTCGCTCATATCCCTCCAAGTAGCCTGTTTTCAAAGCGCTCTCAAAATTCCCCGTTGCATTTGTCCCAAAATGTTTTTCGGCCGATGTTTAGTTGAAGTGATTGTTCTTTCCCAGGGTATAGTCTCGTTGTGTAAAGCCATGTACCAGAGTGCTTTTTTGAGCCTTGAATTTAGCCTAAATTGGGTTGTCGCTATCGACCGTTGTTGGGTATAAATTTTAAAATTCCGTTAAAAATTCAAGTTCGCTTTTCATGAAGCTTTGACACTGCTAATAAACAGAGAAAATAAGATCTTTTAACTCCTC
This sequence comes from Siderastrea siderea, assembly GCA_964030785.1. Classification (NCBI taxonomy): domain Eukaryota; kingdom Metazoa; phylum Cnidaria; class Anthozoa; order Scleractinia; family Rhizangiidae; genus Siderastrea; species Siderastrea siderea. The sequence goes on along the minus strand of OZ034973.1, from coordinate 20,095,702 downwards.
GGGTTAATCTTATTTAGGGCGCTTTGAATATTTGAACAGGAGCTTCCGGAAAAGTCCCGATTTTGGCGTTGATTTTGACTGTCGCGCAGGGCAAAATACGAAAATATTCACTAAAAAATAAATAAAAACCTAAACGACCTGAAACTTATATTTTTAGAACTAGTTCACCAAAGCCTTTATTCTGGCAGATTTTGAGAAAATCGGATTTTTCTATCTTGCATACCTTTAGTCGGTTCTTACAGCAAACCGCTCTTAATTATTAGTGCCGCAGTAGCCGGAGGAATTACGTTGAACCCCGTTGTCATTGCAACTTTAACAGGGGGTCGGTCTTATTTTAAAAGCAGTCGCTAGCCTGAAGAAATATGATAAGAAAACAGAACAAGCAAATTTTGCTCGTATCGAATACCAGAAAATTCTTGAGGAGATTCGTTTTTACCTCAGAGGTGAAGCTTTCAACGAAAAAGTTTTTCTTGATAGATTGAAAATAATAGATAATTTCGTCACTGATCATTGTATGGAGATACCATCATCTATTTCTAAAAAGTATGAAAAACATTCGCTCCGTTGTAGATTTTCAAAGTAATTATATACGCTTACAAAATGATTGCAACTTTGCAAGCTATTTGCTATCACCTAGTTGAGCTTCTCACACCCCCGAAATTATGCAAATAAGATTTATTACTCGTGAATGTGTTTCAAAAATATTGTTTCCAACTCGTGACAAAGATGGTTACCCCATTTCAGGACAAGATGTGGTTCCATAATACAATTTTTTCCTCATAAAGTTGAAAAATGAAACTTTTTTTCTTATAAAAAACGAAAAATGCGTGATAGTCACGCGTGACCTTATGTGACAAGAGACGTGACATTGCATGACGGCGAACGTGACAGTCACGCGTGAAATTGCGTGACAGGTCACACAAAAGGGCAAAATCCTTGTTGGGGGGTGCTCGTTGGCTGTTCTTGCCTAGCCTCGGCTAGGACTTTCACCTCACCGAAGTGAGGATTTCACCGCTGACAAGGCGGTTGTTAATTCCCGAGGGATTTCTGAGCACCCCCCTGTTACCAGTAGGGCCGAGGCGGGCTCACCCGTAGGGTACTCTCCCACTGGAAGGAGTTCCCCTATACCTCGTAATTCACCGCGTGCACAAGCCCTCAAACAGGGTTCAGATGGTGGCCAACCATCACCCCCCTAAGGCTTCACCAGTGAGTGAACTAATATATATTAATCCCTTTCACTATATATTACACACACCTTTCTTCTTCTATTTCTTATGGTACCCTTTTTCTGTCTATCACCTAAATGTCGCAATAATTGGATGTTTACGCATGCGCTCTCACAGAATTTCACCTCGAGCAGAAAAGTACACGCTATTAAACGAATGTATCTTCAATGTATCTTACTATGGATGTCTGTACAGATCAACAAACGATCTCACAAGACTGGCCAACAGAGGAAAACTTTGAAAGAAAAGGAATTTTAAAATGGCGGGATATTTCAGACGCTATTTACAAAATCATAAAAGTTAAACACAGGAAAGGTAAATTTGGGAATTCAGCTATTTTAACTTTAGAAACAAAGAATGGAGATGATTTTTGTGTGTGGGCCCCTAAACGCCTTACAGAAGACATGCTGGAAGATGATTATTATCAGTTTGTCTACAAAATAGGTATCAAAACTTCTGCTGACGGTAATGAATATTTTGATTATGAATTAATGTAATCATGTCTGTGTATATTGATTTTCTCAATGATTTGAGGTGCAAAGCTGTTTTTTGTACTTGAACAGAGTCAATATTTATAAAAATCCTAGCAACAGAGACCACCAATATAGTTAAACAATAGCGTCTGAATTCCTGAACGTTTGAAAAATTTTAAGACCAAGATTTGTTTTTCAGAATGAGTGATTTAAGAAGTCGCACTGTTTTTTCAAGCTTGAGTTGTTAAGGGGGTTTCCCTTCAATGCTTGTACGAGAATACAAATTACGTCATTGTCTGCGAAAAAAAACTTAATTAACATTTGTATCTCACTAAAGCGGAGCGGTAGAGATACGGCAAAAGTCTTAAGGAATTGGAAAACATGTTTTCTGTTTTAGTTTTGTTTCATTTTTCTTTGTTCTGCAGACGGACCGTGCGAAAGAATATTTAATCATCCTCTTCCCAAAAACGAATAAATTCTTCGTTGTATGGTAAGTTGATATGATGAATAACTCCATTTTCAAAACAAATTGAACATACCCCGGTTAATTCAGCACCTATATCATAAAGATTTCTAAACGTCCATACATTTACGATTCGTTGTCGCTCTTCACAAAACGGCGCATCGAGAATATCCTCATGAATTTCTTTCCAACCCCTTAATAATCCGTTATACGAGCTGTGCCAGTAGTAAGTATCAGAGCAAATCTTTACTAAAGGAAAATTCTCGATCGGAGGAGTGTACAACAGTTTATGTTTGATTCCTTGCTTAAAACAGGGGTAGCAAAGCCTTTCCCAGTGGTAGTTATTATACTCTAAGCATATTATACGCACAAGTTGCTGCCTGTTATGACAGAAAGGTTGTTTTGATAACTCATTGTGTACCTCTTTCAAACCAAAAGCTGTTCGTTGCCTTATTTCCATGGTAAAATATGTAATGCTCTAATTGAGAAACTTTTTGATATAATACAAGATTTGTGATTATCTAATTGAAAGAATTTTAAAAAATAATACGAGATGATTCGTTTTAACATTTTCTTCTTTTTTTTGTACGCTGGGTGGTTTAAAATAGGAAAATATGGGTGTAGAAATGAGGTGGTATTTGTCAACTACACCTATTACTACTCATCCCAAAACAATTTCTCTGAAGAAGAGCTTCAGCAACATTCCACTCCAGTTGAAAGTGTTTCGAATACATCCTTAACCTTGCTTCCACATGCACAACTTGGACAAGAAGACCAGTCCCGTTTTCCAGTTGTGTCTAAAGAAGAAATTACAGAAATAAACGAGTCGGTTGCAAGCAAAAACACGAAGCGAACAACACAAACCTGGCTGACAGTGTGGCAAAAATGGCGTTTAGTTCGAAATATCGACGACAAAATGGAGTGCTTCAGCCCACAAGTTCTGGATGAGATTTTGACAAAATTCTACGCTGAAGTCAGGAAAAAAGACGGCTCAGAATACGAACCAGACTCGCTACGCGTTATGCAAGCATCACTCGACAGGTATCTACGCCAAAAAAATTATTCAGCATCCATCATCAACGGGCGAGAGTTCAAAAAGTCTCAGGAGACTCTAAACTCTAAGGCAAAATGTCTCAGATACCAAGGAAAAAGGAAAACGGCCCAACAGAGCTCAGCCGTACAGTCGAGAAGACGAAGAAATTTTTTGGAGCGAGGGAAAACTAGGAAGTCACAATGGCGTCGCCCTAACGAATGTCAACTTCAAGAATCTTTCGGAGCACTTGGGATTCAGAGGCCGCCAAGACGATTATAATGCGTACGTTGAGGATTTCGCCATTTTTCAAACGGCAGATGGTAGCAAAGTTGTTCAGTTTGAAGAAAATCCCACAAAAACCAGACAAGGCGGTTTGGGAAACAAATCAATAAGTTCTCCGCAGCAAATGTGGGGTACAGATGGTGGAGAAAGAGATCCTGTACGACTTTTCGAGCAGTGGCTAGCACGTCGACCCGAACAAATGAAGAATTCTGGCCTTTTATACCTGGCCATTATTCCTAGAGCAACCACAAATGTTTGGTATGCCAAATCCAGAATGGGCGAACATCGCATCGGACAAAGAATGAAAGCTGTAGCTAGTTGTTTGCCAAAGGAGTGTCCGAAGAAAATAACAAACCATTCGACAAGAAAAACTAGCTGTCGTTGCCAAATTAAAAGAAGCCGGCCAACCACGCCATAAAATAGTCCAGGTAACCGGACATGCCAGAGAGTCCTCGTTGGATGACTACGACCAAACAACGGAAAGTGAACGAAGGCAATTGTTCCACATAACAAGCGGGTATGTGGCCCCGACGTCGTCAGCGGTTGAAACGTCGATAGCAACGGCTAGTTCTTCCACTCGAGCAGGGCCAGAAGCTTTGAACATGAAGGAAATCATCCCCACTAAAGGCGCCTTTTCAAGTGTTCAACCAGTGCGTGTTCAACACAAACAACAACATGTCCTCCGCAGATTCCTTGCGAAGCCCAAAACGGAGGAAAAGGCATGTAATTATCGACTCGGATTCGGACTAATCGATTGATTACTTTACGAGAGATTCTTGAGAAAGTTGTAATGTATTCTTAAGCTTCTGATCTTAAGATTTGTGTTAACCAGACAATGGCGCGATTTCGTCTTGATTTTTTATTCCTACGGCGATGCAGCTGCAACGCCTTGTACATTGTTTGATTGATTGACACTTGACGGAATTAAGTTGCCAGGTTACCGCTCCGAATGAGTGGTTTTCATATCTTTTTTACAATCTTTGCATTAATTTCATTGCGCTTTTTTCGAAGATTGTAATTATGGTTATGTGTTTAATAATTGGTATTAAAAGCCCTTCTTCAATAAAATCTATTTGCTTTTCTCGGAAATTGTAATGGTTATGATTAACTGGTAACAGGACTTCGTGTCGTCCAATTCGGTCTGTAATCACACTCGTGATTAAACAAATCGGACTCCCGCTACGTGGTCGTCCGATTTTGTTAATCACTCGCATGATTACAGACCAGAAGAAGAACGAATGGTATCCCACAATCCTTTGCTCATGGGATTTCATGAAGATGGCGAATGTCTTGTGACACATGGCGGATTTTGCCTGTTTTCGCTTTGGATTTTTTTCACAGATAAAGCGTTTCGCTGAGGATAGCACACTTCAAAACACAAACTTGCAACTTTCATCATGAAATAGGTGTTGTTTCTTTTGAATTTAGCACATTAGAAATAGGTTTTTAAGAAAACTTGAATAACAATGTCTCACGTCGTCCGTTACCACCGCTTCAATGAGTTGCACGAAGTTAATGATAGGTCTCTTTATGCTTGAGTAATTTACAGAAATAGTTAAAATCTGAATAATTAAAAGGTATTTAGACAACTTTGTACTATAGTGACCCTTAGTGACCCGACAGTTTCAAATTTCTGAAGGTTCGAAAATGGTCCAAATTCCTGCAGTTTCGAGTATCACGTTTTAACTCACATGGCGATTCCGCGACAAATGTAATAGAGTAATAAACAGGGTTAAAGGAGTTTAATTGCGCTTTTTCTTTATTGTGCTTTCCGTGCGAGCAAGGAGTAAATTAATGCTTGTGCTTTGTTGGATAAGCTCAAAAGGATCCGTGAAGATTACCAGTCATTAGCCGTTGCTTTCTCCTCGAGTATGGTAAACTGAGTGACAGATATCACTATTTATGTCTCTACTTGAAATGGTCGAAGTAGTTTGACACAAAACTTCGAGATCGCAAATTATTGTTCCAGTTAATCGTCCATTGTCCTGTGCATTTAAAAACTACTCGAAGAAGAATTCGAGGAAGCGATTTTTTAATACATTGCCTACAATCATCAACAACATCCTCGGGTAAACACATGATACAACTCGCTGGATCTCGTCTTTAGCAACAAATTCGAAACGATGTTCGGTACAGGATAATTACTCACGGCTATGTCGCAACTGCGATTTATTTGAATCAAGTAGGACTGCACAAGCGGACGAACTGTTCTTCAACTGAGCGATCATCGATGTACTTCGAGGACAATCAGACCCTTCATACCGGGCTGAAGTTGTCTGCCAATTCACTGCCAATTCGCCGGCTGCCAATTCGACCAGCTGAAGTTGTCTGCCAATTCGATTTAGGCGAGAAGTAGTAAAATTAGGGCTGAGAATCAGTTGAAGAACCATAAAATTCGTGTGTCAATACTTCCAAAATCCTTTCAATAAGGGTTTCAAACGCAGACTGTCGTTCAGAAAGGGGCGGCATAACAGTTGCGTGACATCACAATCGTCGAGTATTATTTACATTTTTATTTAGTTTGATACAAGTTTATAATTGTATTGTCATTCTTACCGCACGTTTAGCTCACCTCAATGTCCTTTACATCCATCTCAACACTTTTACTGCGAGAAAGACCTTCACAGACATCGCACATTTATTGAGACTTGTACTTGAAGCCGGGTAATGAATAACTTTTCACATGACATTTAAGTTATCAGTAAAATGGCTTTATTGTAACGCTGTGGCTAAATGACCGGCAGCCGGTCAAGGTTTTCAAAACACTAAATGACCGGCAGTTCTATATTTTTGACAAATTTAGGAAAATCGAATAATTTATCCGATCTAAACTATGATATTTTGATTAAGATTTGTTTAGCGATTCGGAAGACCTTAATAGTTTTTAAACTCAACCTTTTGTTTACGCTGGGCATAGAGTACGAAGCGATGTGTTGTGACACTTAAGTTCTGTTCAGGGCTGACTGCCGGTCAAGGTCTTCAAAACACTAAATGACCGGCAGTCCGATTTATAGTTTGGCAATTTCGGCTAAATCGACGAACCCATCCCATCCAAAGATGTGTTAAGCGATTCGGAAGACCCTAATAGTTTTTAAACTCAACCTTTAGTTTACGCTGGGCATAGAATACGAAGCGATGATCGTGAGTTGCGAAACTCCACACTGCCGGTCAACGTTGTCAAAACACTAAATGACCGGCAGTTTTATATTTTTTGACAAATTCAGGAAAATCGAAGAATTTATCCAACCTAAACTATGATATTTTGATTAAGATGTGTTAAGCGATTTGAAAGACTTTCGTTTCGAAACTGATCCCTTGGTTTACGCTTGAAATTTTGTGTTGGGAGAGGGAATTCGTGACAACACATTCATTTCTGGAAAACAACTGTTTGCACAATCAAAATTTTCTCGCTACAATGTTTGTAAAACTTTTATCAAGAAAAAAGGATCTGCGTTAGTCAAATTATTTATCTTTCGTTTTGCCCAGCAAGAACTAGGAAGCGCTTTTACATCTGTAGCTGCTCCAGGATATAACAAGGGTTGAGGCTTGTGGTGTTTCGTGACACTTTACGCGACTGTTGGCGGGAAATGTTGAGATTTAAAACCATAAAAGTCTTCCGAATTTCCTAACACATCTTAATCAAAATATCATCCTTTGGGTCGGATGGGTTCGGCGATTTAGCCGAAATTGCCAAACAAATCGGACTGCCGGTCATTTAGTGTTTTGACGTCCTTGACCGGCAATTGTTTCGCAACTCATGGCTCCGTATTCTATGCCCAGCGTAAACAAAATGTTAAGTTTTAAAACTATAAAAGTCTTCCGAATCGCTTAACACATCTTAATCAAAATGTCATCCTTTGGATCGGATGGGTTCTTCGATTTAGCCGAAATTGCCAAACTAATCGGACTGCCGGTCATTTAGTGTTTTGAAAACCTTGACCGGCAGTCAGCCCTGAACAGAACTTAAGTGTCACAACACATCGCTTCGTACTCTATGCCCAGCGCAAACAAAAGGTTGAGTTTAAAAACTATTAAGGTCTTCCGAATCGCTTAACACATCTTAGTCAAAATATCATAGTTTAGATCGGATAAATTATTCGATTTTCCTAAATTTGTCAAAAATATTGAACTGCCGGTCATTTAGTGTTCTGAAAACCTTGACCGGCTGCCGGTCATTTAGCCACAGCGTTATTGTAAACCTTACCGTATATTAAGCTTATCTCAATCACTTTTACACCCAAATCGATAACTTTTCTGTAATAAATGGCGGCACAAACATGGTACATTTTTTATGGTTATTTCTGGTATCAGTAAGACAATCTTACTGTAAACCCTATTGTGTATTTAGCTCATCTCAATCCCCTTTCAACCCATCTCAACACTTCTACTATGAGAAATAGCGACGCAAACGTCGTATATTTACTAAGGCTAAAGCTCGTATGAGTGTTTCCGGTATGGTATAATTTGTCACGTGACATTTTCATCATCAGTGAAACAATTTTACTGTAAACCTTATTGTATATTTAGCTCGTCTCAATGCCCTTTACACCCATCTTGACACTTCTACTACGAGATGATGGCAACACAAACTTCGTATACTTACTAAGACTAAAGCTTGTATGAGCGTTTCCGGTATGGAATAACTTGTCACGTGACATTTCACTTATCAGTAAGACAATCTTACTGTGAAGTTTACCGTACATTAAGCTCATCTCAATGCCCTTTACACCCATCTCAACACTTCTACTACGAGAAATAGCGACGCAAACATCGTATATTTACTAAAGCTAAAGCTCGTATAAGTGTTTCCGGTATGGAATAATTTGTTACATGACATTTTCATCATCAGTGAAACAATTTTACTGTAAACCTTATTGTATATTTAGCTCATCTCAATGCCATTTGCACCCATCTCAACACTTTTTCTACGAGAAATGGAAACACAAACTTCGTATACTTACTAAGACTAAAGCTTGTATGAGCGTTTCCGGTATGGAATAACTCGTCACGTCACATTTCACTTATCAGTAAGACAATCTTACTGTAAACCTTACTGTATAGTAAGCTCATCTCAATGCCCTTTGCACCCATCTCAACAATTTTACGACGATAAATGGTGACACAAGCATGGTATATTTACTAAGACTAAAGCTTGTATGAGCGTTTCCAGCATGGAATAACTTGTCACGTGACATTACAACTATCAGTAAAATAGTTTTGTTATAAGCCTTACTGTATATTTAGCTCATCTCAATGACCTTTACACCCATCTCAACACTTCTACTCCAGGAAGTGGCGACACAAACAGTGTACATTTACTAAGACTGAAACTGGTATGAGCCTTTCCGGTATGGAATAACTTGTCACGTGACATTTCACTTGTTAGTAAGACAATCTTACTGTGAACCTTATTGTATATTTACCTCATCTCAATCCTCTTTGCACCCATCTCAACACTTCTACTTTGAGAAATAGCGACGCAAACATCGTATATTTACTAAGGGTAAAGCTTGTATGGGCGTTTCCGGTGTGGAATAACTTGTCGCGTTACATTTCAATTAAAAGTAAAACAGTTTTACTGTAAACGTTATTGTATATTTAGCTCATCTCGACGCCCTTTACCCCCATCTCAACACGTTTACTATGGTATGGAACCCGGGGTATGGAATAACCTTCTCAACGCTTTACGAAGTGAGAACAGCGGCTCAACGGTGACAGTTTACTTACAAATACAAATCAAATGTCCGTTTCCGGAAGCGATTATCTTGTCACGTGACTTTTCAATGTCCATACAACTGTTTTAAATTTCAACGTTACCTGTTCCTTGTATCATCTCAACTACTTCTACTTCCATCTTAACGCTTTACAAAGTGAGAACAGTGACTCAACGGTGACAGTTTACTTACAAATACAAATCAAATGTCCGTTCTCGGAAGCGAATAACTTGTCACGTGACATTCCAATGTTGATTCGACTGTTTTCAATGTACACCTTGGCAGTTCCTTGTATCATGTCAACTACTTCTACTTTCTACTTCCATCTCAACGCTTTACACAGAGAGACAGCAACTTAAAACAAATCAAACGTCCGTCTCCGGAAGCGAACAACGTGTCACGTGACTTTTCACTGTCCATTCAACTGTTTTCAATGTACACCTTGCAGTTCCTTGTATCATCTCAACTACTTCTACTTCCATCTCAACGCTTTACGAAGTGAGAACAGTGACTCAACGGTGACAGTTTACCGTACAAATACAAATCCAATGTCCGTTTTCCGAAAGCGTGATTTTTCAATGTCCAACCAACCGTTTTAAAATTCAACCTTACCTGTTCCTTGTGTCATCTCAACTACCTCTACTTAACGCTTTACAAAGAAAGAGACAGCGACTTAAAACAAATCAAATGTCCGTTTCAGGAAGCGAATTACTTGTCACGTGACTTTTCACTGTCCATTCAACTGTTTTCAATGAACACCCTTGGCAGTTCCTTGTAGCATCTCAACTACTTCTACTTCCGTCTCAACGCTTTACAAAGAAAGAGACAGCGACTTAAAACAAATCAAATGTCCGTTTCCGGAAACGAATAACTTGTCACGTGACTTTTCAATGTCCACCCAACTGTTTTAAAATTCAACCTTACCTGTTCCTTGCATCATCTCCACTACTTCTACTTCCATCTCAACGCTTTACAAAGAAAAAGACAACGACTTAAAACAAATCAAATGTCCGTTTCCGGAAGCGAATAACTTGTCACGTGACTTTTCAACGTCCATACAACTGTTTTAAATTTCAACGTTACCTGTTCCTTGTATCCTCTCAACTACTTCTACGTTCATCTCAACGCTGTACAAAGAGAGAACAGCGACTTGAAACAAATCAAATGTCTGTTTCTGGAAGCAAATAACTTGTCACGTGACAAGTTTAAATATCTTTTGTTAGGTGGAAGGGCTTATGAGAAGAGACCTTGTATTAAGCTACTTTGTTACTTTTCTGACTTTTCTCGGTGTTTTCTGCTTACGCCTAGACTTTTCACGTGCTTCACGCTCTCGTCTGAGGACCTCTCGTCGTTGGTTGCGCTCCTCGATTAATATGTCCCAATCAAGGCCATAGCGTGTCTTAGTGGGGCCGTTGAGCCCCAAACCAATGCCCGATGCCATTTCCTAGGAACACTTTTCCAGGTCCATGATGATCTTGGTAACCGCTTCGTATCGAAGGGCCTCTGCTCGCAGGGTATAGGGCAGCACATGGTGAATGTAATTTGGGTGATCGGGAATAAAATCTGGGAGGTTGTATTTAAAAAAAACGTCCATGTGTGCGAATACGGAAACAAATCCCTATTCTCATCGCAGCTAAAGACACAGTAAGGATTTGCATTCTTTACATATTTTAGAATGATGGCATCCCAGCCCGACAGGAAAAGCTCTGCGTCCTCTTTCTCTGGTAACTGGCTGCAGCCTAGACATGTCCGCACTGGACAATGAAAACTTTGCAGATGAAGGTAATTCTGCAGTGAAAACCTCAGAAGAGGATGGTACATCAGCTCGCGCGATTAACTTGGATGTTTCTTTCTTCACCTGAAATATGTAATGTTGAAGAGGGCAAAATAATATAATTCCTTTTTAATTCGTAACTTACGCGTACATATCCCTAGTCAAACTTTAGATGGCAAGTGGTTAGTTTCTAAAGAAACTGTGGTGCTGCGTCGGTGGGGACGTGAAACACAAAATTTTGGATTTATCAACTCAGTTGATAAGGCAAATTGGCCACCATAAAGAGATTGAAAGCTTTCAATCTCTTTACGGTGGCCAATTTACCTTATCAACTCAGTTGATAAATCAAAAACTTCAGATGGGCCTGCTAATTACTAGGTTAGATGGTCTGGTATATGGGGTAGGGGTCTAAAAGTCCCCAAAAAGGAACAGAGAACCCCCGGTTCGAATAATTTGTGTCTACCTAAATTGCAATTGAGTTCGGTACATCAAAAGTCCGACGATTAAACAAGTCTATTCTTCTCACTGCCGCACCTGCTTTTTTTTCCTTTTTGGCGTCCTTTGGAAGCAATCCCGAGCCTGAATCTACGGACTAAATCAAACAACACAGCGTTGTATAGGTAAGTGATCTGGGGAAAGGGGCATACTGATATCAGTGACGTAGGACGCGCGATTGCAAAGAGAAGAAGAGACCTCCACATGCACAGCATGCGCACGAGTATAAAATTCTCATGGTTACCGTTGTGACGACATCTTTATGTTGACTACAAGAAGGGCAAAATAACGTCTCAATGTCATGGAGGCCTGCAACATCATCCTCGCTCATTTGCAAGCATTCCGGATGAAACCACTCGAAGCAAAGGTCACATGACACGTAAACCCTGCAGAAGAAGAAAAGGAGGAAAAGTAGCCGCATTATAGGAAATGGTTGAAAATGTTACCTGTCGCCTTCCGGTTTTCGGCAAACACAGAACATCACTTGATCCTAAAGAAAAACAAATAATAAGTAAAGATATGTCGCTGGCATTGAACGTAACAACAAACCAGAATAAAACTTTGCCAATAAGCCTACCGCAAGAGTAGAGGGGCGCGAAAATCTCGGTCGAAGTAAAACATTGGAAACCTCAACATTGGCCTACAAAAAATGGGAAATGCAGTAAGAATTAACAAAGGACTGGGTAGTTTGGCGTTACCCAAAAAGACACAGGACTTTTCAGCGACAATAGAGGAAAAAAAACCACAAAACTAACAATAACAATGAAGGATCTCATATTAACGTCGATTGAAGTGATGTAATTCGTAATTAAAAGGATACAAAAATATCTAGACTGAAAACTCCGAATATTTATTCAAATTAACCGGTAACATTAAACTATTATGTAAAAAATGTTACCTTTTGTTTCCTTTTGATAGAGTACCTTGGCACGATCAATCTCGGTGAATGGATTTTAACCTTGTTGGGGCGCTTTCTACGGCTTTCTTCCTCATCTTTCTGACATAAAGTGTTATTTGAAAACACCAGTCAACCAAGAATGGAAAAATAACCGCATTTTAGTTAAGATAGTACTTGACGGAGGGAGACAGTAAACGAGCATAGACAGAAATCAGTAGCACTTACATTGGCATGGGGAAATGTTTCGGTAGCGCCCTTTTCAACTAATCTCGTGCCACTTTTTCGTTTCTGAAATATTATAGAAGTATTCGTGAACATTTAAAAATTGAACATTGGCCTATAGGGCATTGTAGTTACTAAGCAAAGTAATTACAGTTACCTTAGAAGGGGCTTCTTTTACTGCATCGCCTCCTCGAATTACAGTTTTACCATATTCGACTTTCTGCGAATTATAATAGAACGAGATATATTGTATGATACATCTTCTCTACAACATAAGAAAAGAATGGATACGCAGATTAGGATAGGCTTTGTGAGGTAAATGAAGTGAAGATGTTTGTTGGAGGTGTCGTGCAATGTAATTTTCATGTATTCACTTTAGGCAGGAGCCCATGCTTTGGGTGGTAATTTAATTGGAAAAGTAATGGACACGAAACCTGCACTACTTGCAGCCTTTTTGTTTACCTTGTCTTGGGAAATTTTGGTCACCATTTCGACAAAATACTTCGAACGCCAGACGTTATATATGGCCTTTATCAGGCTTTTTTCTGGGGGTCCATTCACATATCTCGTGCCAGTACGACCCCTCCTTCAATCCTTTCACAATTGGAGAGTCGGAAAGTCCTGCCTCGGCTATCAATTGCGCCAACCGCGGGCAGTCCAGAGCGTGACGAGTCCGGATTTTCTGTACACAAAAATAACCCTCGTTGTCAATCGTAAAAACGTTTTTCTACTAAGAAATAAATTCGCGAACTTCACATTAGTTAAATAAAGCAAAAAAAAAATGCATACCTTTCGAGGCATTTCGTCTGATGTTATTATGACCGGCGAGACACACGTGTCATGGTCTTTGTCACCAATGTCCCTTTACCTGAATTCGTAAGCTGAAAAACTTGTCATCGCGCTGACTTAATACGACAAATGACGGATTTTGTTCGCTATTAGGGCCCGATGGAACTGGTTACAAGTGGAATTATTGAGAGTGGATTAAAAGGAAGGAATGACGAAGTCTGTCTTCACATTCCGCTTGACAGCAGTTGACAGCAATTAAAAAGGCGTCTGTTGACTTTTAAAACTTTAAATTGTGGATAAACATGGTGCCGTTTAGGCATAGTCTAAAAGTTGGACTGGACTCTGGACTCTGGACTTTGGACTCTGGACTCTGGACTCTGGACTCTGGACTCTGGACTCTGGACTCTGGACTCTGGACTCTGCACTCTGGACCCTTGACTCTGAGATATATATGATATATGATGGAAACATCTTTGGCTCTTTTTCGGGAACCTTTGGCATTCGTCAGCAAACTTCTGAATTCTTCGGAAAATCACCGAATCTTCATCTGTTTCTTTCTTTTTGAAGAAGAAGGACACATCTAACAATGGTTTGAACGAAATGTCACTGTCTCTGATGAAAGCTTTATCTCTCGCTTTTTTACAGAATCCTATTGTAGCTTCTGTCACTATGAAAGAACGGTTAATGAGGTTATAGAGGAGGTCACTGAAACAACGATAGAAATCGACCAAAATGGTTTTTAGGACGTTGAAGTATGTGTAACAGCCTCTGGGGAGAAGTAGGATACGATGAGTAGGATTCCAAATAAAATCGGGCTTTGTTAAAAAAAAATTCTCGTCGTGTGTGTCCATTTCTGAGATAGGCGCGTTGAGATGGATGTAGAAATCATTGAAACGAACAGTACAAAAGCCGCTAAGCATTCCAATTATTTCACCGTTGCGTCAAAGGAAGTGTCAGGTGCCAAGTTCTTCCATACCAGAAACGCTCATACAAGTTTTAAGTCTTAGTAAATGTACGATGTTTGTGTCCTCATTCCTGGTAAAAAAATGTTTGAGATGGGTGCAAAGGACATTGAAATGAACTAAATATACGTAAGGTTTACCATACAACGATTTTACAAATAACTGAAATGTCACGTGGAATGTTATTCCATACCGGAAATGCTCATACGATCTTCAAGTCTTGGTAAATGTACACTGTTTGTGTCGCCATTTCTCATAGTAAAAGTGTTCAGATGGGTGTAAAGGCCAATGAGATGAGCTAAATATACGGTAAGGTTTACAGTTAAACTATTTTACTGATGATTGAAATGTCACGTGAAAAGTTATTCCACACCGGAAACACTCATACGAGCTTTAGCCTTAGTAAATACGATGTTTGCGTCGCTATTTCTCGTAGTAGAAGTGTTGAGATGGGTGCAAAGAGGATTGAGATGAGGTAAATATACGATAAGGTTTACAGTAAAATTGTCTTACTGATAAGTGAAATGTCACGTCAAAAGTTATTCCTACCGGAAATAACCATACGAGGTCAGTAAGTGTTAGAAAATGTAGGATGTTGGTGCCGCCATTTCTTACAGAAAAGTTATCGATTTGGGTGTAAAAGTGATTGAGATAAGCTAAATATACTGTGAGGTTTACAATGAAGCCGTTTTACTGATAACTCAAATGTCATGTGAAAAGTTATTCATTACCCGAAACGTGCATTCAAGCTTCAAGTCTTAATAAATGTGCGATGTTTGTGAAGGTCTTTCTCGCAGTAAAAGTGTTGAGATGGATATAAAGGGCACTGAGATGAGCTAAAAGTGCGGTAAGAATGACAATAAAATTATATTACTAACAGGTGATGTGTTGCGTTACGAGTTATTCCTTACCTAAACCTGTATCAAACTAAATAAAATGCAAATGATACTCCAGTACTGCAATGTCACAGAACAAATATACTTCCTTCGGAACGGCTGACTGCGTTGGAAAAACCTTCTTTTAAGTACTTTGGAAGTATTTATACACGTATTTTATAGTTCTTCTACTGATTCTCACCCCTAATTTTACTATTTCTCGCTTAAATCGAATTGGCAGACAACTTCAGCCGGTCGAATTGGCAGCCGGCGAATTGGCAGTGAATTGGCAGACAACTTCAGCCTGGTACCCTTCATTTGGGCAAACTTTCGAGGAAACTCTAGCGAATTTCATTGCAATAAAGTGCAGCATAGGCAAAACCTTTCAGCTGAACACTAAATTCTTCCATTGATACGCAGTAGTACTAGAACAGACGCGTTATTACGAAACAGAGTATTCTGCGTTGTAACACGTTACAAACGAAGCTGCCGCCATTTGAGTGAAAATCATTCCATCGATCCCTCAAGAGACTGATGACGTCACTTCAGATTTTGATAATATAGTTGAAAATGCAAAGGATTGTAGGATAGTATTCATTCTTCTTCTGATTACAGACCGAATTGGACTCCACTCAATCCTATTACCATTATTAACCGTCTACAGCGATCGTCGGTCTTTCGTGACATGATCATGATTAACTGTTTCAACTAAAATCAGTTACAGTTGATCCACGTCACGCGTGAATGGAAACTCTAAAATTCAAAACAACGTGACGAGTCACGTTCTCCATATTTGGGCATTCGCCTTGTGTTTTCTGAGATTTAGAGAGGGATTTCGAAAATCGAAAGGAGATTCCGAATCTGTCACAGATTTTTCGAAATGTTCAGACCTGGTTATGTTGATGCCTTAGGTCGGAAGATCAAGCCATGTAGGCCTCTCCACAAGGAAACGAGAAGACGAATAATTGATCGTTATTTGACTGGAGAGAGACCGACAGCGATCTCCACAGCAGCTCGTGCAACTCCTGGCGCTGTTTTATTAATATTGTTAGTATCATATTCGACATCCTAAAACGTTCAGTACATGTGAGGCGTTCAGTCAAGGGGGACGAGGCTATCCTTCTAAACTTTCAGACGACGTTCTAGAATCTATTCAATTGTTCAAACTAGCGAAGCCTAGGATATATTAATGGGAAAATCGCGAAAGATTGTTGAGCAATAGGTTATGCAATAGACGAAGCACAGGTTTCCAAAGCGTAATATGAGAGCTGAAATTCGATTGAAAATAATTGGCAGTTTTCCGTGGGAAATACCTAAAAATCAAAATAGAGTTTGAAAAACCTTACCTGTTGTGTGTTTGCTGTGTCTTAACCGCTGTTCCGAACTTCTCGAGGCCGTTTTGGGCGATATTCTGTTTAACGGTCGATGGGACGTCTTGTCACGTACTAGTGGCATTACTTTGACGTGCTGTCGCATCGACCGTTAAACAGAAAATCGCCCCAAACGGCCTCCAGAGGCTCGGAAAAGCGGCAAAAACACAGCAAATACACAGCATGTCATGGTCTTCGAACTCTATTTTGCTTTTTAGGTATTTTGCACGGAAAACTGCCGATTTATATTTTGGATCGAGTTTCAGCTCCATACAAACAACTCTCACATTACGCTTTGGTTAACTGTGGACGAGGCGTGGGCTTTGTCTTTAATCAACCTCGCAACTAGGAAAAACTGTCATCAGTAATTGCTTGACACGGCACATGTATCTTGGTTTTCGTCCACTTCATTCGGAGTTACCGTTCTTACATAAGCGTTCAGCTCCAAGGTTTGTTCTCGTTTGGTTGAAACAGCAATCCCCCATCAGCAAAATAATTGACATAATTTCACCTACTTCTACATCTAAAACGTTTTTGAAGCACTCACGAGAAGCGAACCCAGAAAATAACGCGGTCTCTCGATAAAACAAAGATTTGTCCCGTCACAACCCCTTGCTTCTCCAAAGATAAAATCCAGTTTTCGCAACTTTCAATGAGATCTTCAATATTTCCTTTGTGATCTCCGTTATGTCACTGAAAGTAGCTTGTTCATTTGAAGACTCCGATCACGTGTTCAGGTTTCCGTTCTCGCGTGACGTGGATCAACTGTAAATTAGCAGATTAATACGGAAAACTTATGAGATGTTGTTTATAAAGAAGAAGAAGCCAAGACTGAACAGGCAATCGGACTCTATCCGCGCAAAACTATTTATTCAGTCTTCTGGCTGCTACTTAATTGTTTTAAATAAACCTACCTACCTAGACATATTTAACACGCACACACACTTAATTAAAACACCAAATATGTTACTTATTATTCAGTGTTTTATCGCTTCACAAGGTATATATTAACTCATTTGAATTTTATTTTCTCACTTGAAAATGATGTCATCGCTTATTTTCATTCTTAAATAATAAATGTAACAGCAGTTTTACCTGATTTTAGTTGAAAAAGTAAATCATTATGGTGTTGCGAATGTTAAGAGACAACATTTAAAAGACTGAATAAACAACACCAACACCTAAATACAATACCTAGCTAACAATGGTTTCCGCAACACCAAGAAACACGCAAAGTTTTATGAAGGCTTGCTAGACTGGAATAGCTTGCAAATCAAAGATTCAAGCAGTCACCTGATTCAGCATTCCCTGTTCATTCCTCCTAAAACTCTTTGCCGCTGAAACTTTGTCTTCTCGTGAATACACCAAATGCTATCAACTTTCAAGATCATTGGTCAACATTCACGCCTACTTGCGTATGCTCGTCAAGGCTTAAATGAAGTTATGCTTAAAAGATTAAATTCGAAACCTGTAGTCTTCAAAACAGAGCTTCAAAATCGCAACAAAGAAACTTGGTCCTCATGAAAACACGACATCTGCATGAAACATTGCTCGATATCACTGCTTCTTCATGCTCGATAAGTCTCGATGTTTGTGGTAGTCGCTCATGACAGCTTACCTCCCTCCGGGCTTAAACAAGATCGCTGATGCTTCGCATGGTCAACTTCAACCAATCACGACTCATTCAAAATCAGCGTTGTTGTCAATAGTATCAGTGCGTTTCAGTTTAGTTTCAATAGTGAGGTTTTCCATATGTCAGGCGATCGTGGTCGTGTATTTCAAACATGAATCTTTATATTGCAATTGTATTGTGTGTCTCCATGGTTGGAGATACGCAAGGTGAGTAGGCAGTTTGTTTGGTTATAACGGGCTAAACTTTTCGAGCGCGAGTGGTATCTCAGTTTCCATTCTATCTGTGCGATTACTTCCTGTGCGCTAGGTTAGCTCTCATAATCGCGTGTTAAGGCCCAGTTCAGACGCCGTACCTCTCATTTGCCGTACCAGGCAATACGTAGTTATTTGGCAGTGGTACGGTGTCCCAATCCGTTGTTTTCGACGGATTTCAATTAGGCAAGGCAAAACCTCAGGGTACAGCAAAGCTTGCCCCTTAATACGACCTCGGAGCGAGAATGTATTCGGCATGAGAGGTACGGCGTCTGAACTGGGCGTAAGATGCGTTGTAAGAAACTTTTTCATAATCCAGCGTGTAGCCTGGGATAAGGCCTAGTTTTAGCAGCGCTTTATTTGCTCTTACATACTTTTGTCGCTGTAACTATTTTACAGTAGTTTCGCGTTATTTGCGCGTCACTAATTCACCAAGCGATGCGGCAACAGAGAGAGAAAAAAGTTAGATAAAAAGAGAGGATATTCGAAACTTCTTTAATATGCCAAAACAAAACAAAACAACAACAGTTTTTCGGAAACCTTTATCAAAGTACTAATCGAAAGTTCCCGCGAGTTTGATATATTTTGACAAACTTTGCGCAAGTTCACAATGTAGTCTAGCCGTCCTCGAAGGTTGAAAAATTTATGCTAACAAGCGAAGTTCGAGTTCTTGATGCTGTCAGCATTTTGGTCCATCCTTAGGAATTCCTTTTTCACTAGAGTTCTTCGTGATGAAAGCTGTTCTCTTTTACTACCTATCCAATAAAAAAACATTTGCCATTCAGACGATTTTCGGAATTTTACCGTACATTTGTCCAATGGATGCAGTTTTCCAGTTGAACATATGTCGCGGTCGTGTGTTAACTGGACCTGGAAACTACTATCTTATCAGGTTTAGCGTTTGTCAGTAAGACGTATCACGACTGAGGGTTTTAATGGAGGTAACTGTATAACATATGAAGGCAGAAATGACACAAGTAAAAAGTTTTGTTTGAAAATTATCCTTATGCAGATTTGTTTTGTGGCGTTCTAAACCAGCAATCCGTGAATCAATCAATTAATCTTACTCCGTTAGATCACTCCGAGATGTTGAAACCATAGTTAATAGCTGATAAAATTGATTAACATACTTGAAAACAGAAAAGCACTAACTTCTGTTTGGGAGTTTTAGTTTGAGAAAAATCACTGCGTGAGAACAACGCATCAACAAGGTGGTGTCCAACAGAATTCTAAATATTTAAATTGTTTCTCCTGTTTTGCAATTGATATTGAATTCCTGTTAAAAACTGTCCTTCTAAGGGGCGTTTTTGGAATGGCCCTCTGAGGTGCCTCGATCTATAACGGAATAACCACTTGTTTCTTAATTGCAAATTAAACCTCTTCCAGTCTATCTGGATTCTGAATTAAATGTGTTTCACCTGTTTATATACTAATACCAAAGTCATTACTCTAACCAATCAAAGCAAGAACAAAACTAGAAAATGAACCAATCAGAAATTGAAGCAAATGCAAGTAATTAGCGTTAAGTGCGGGAAAACGTGTGCGGGCAAGTGACGATTGGATTTGGTCTTACGTATGATTGGTTGAGAAAGTGGCGCGAGGTTTTCTCAGAAAGAGCAATAAAGCAAAAACCAAAGCAAAGATAACATTACTATCGACACTCAATTGAAAACTGCTCTAAATATGTTAAAAATGTTGTAAATATAAGTTTTATAGCCTTAAAAATGAAATGATTGGAATGATCTTCGCGGTGTTTAAGGAAGTGCTTTTTAAACCTGAGAAAAAATCAAGGTCATATACTTTCATTACGTTCTCCATTCCACATGCGGGTTATTAGGACCCAGCATCTCAAGATCGTAGAGCTCAGTTGGTAGAGCAACGCCCTAGTATCGTAGTGGGGTCGTGGGTTCAAATACCGTTGTAGTCTTGATTTTTTTCTAAGATAATAGGGCAATTGGCTAAACTGCAACACACGGCGAAGATTATTCCACTCATTTCATGCTAATACCGCAGTTCATGTATATGTCTTTCACGTCATGATCAGTCTTAATAATGTTTACAATTGTTGGACACCAGCTTACATAAGCTTTTCAGTCCTCCGTTTCACTTTATCGGGAGCTAAGAATAATTTCATTATAGTTATGTATAATCTTCCGATACATACAGATGATGTATATTTCATGTGAACGTTCAGTCGTTGCAAATTTATCTTTTTTTCTCATTTGTAGGTACAAACCTGTGACGTTTATGGTTAAACTATATTAACTTCGAACTAGGGACAGGCACTTAAACAAATAATTGCCTCCCACATAAGATATTGGACTGTGTAGAAACTGAAGCGTTAAGTGTCTTAATTGCCCAGCACAACGAATCAAGTTTCACTTCCTGACGGAGTTAAACAATTGGCAGGAAAGATACGTGATATCGGACTGTGGAGGCGCTTAACGCTTTGGACGATCGACTGAACATCTAAATCAGAAATAATTGCCTGCCAAACAAGATATTGGATTGTGTAGAAACTGAAGCGTTAAGTATGTTAATTACCCGGCACAACAAATCAAGTTTAACTTCCTCAGGAAGTACAGTGTCGGTGTTGGACAATTGGCAAGCAACATACGTGATATTGGACTGTGGACAACACAGCAACCTACAGCTGAACCTACGCACGCAACTTTCTAAGTGCGTAGCTGAAAAACTTAATTTTAGAACATTTCAACCAGTTCAGTCTCCCTTTTCCCTAAATGACAATTCACACAGCCTCACAAAACACAGCCAGCAACTGAAGATCATTTGCCAACTGGCTGGCTGAGTCATTGTATTTATCACTAGGGGGAACTCCTATTCCAACTACTTAACCCTATTCAGTCCGGGTATTTTTTGGTCTTCTGGGACCGGGGGGGGGGGGCTGATTCGGCCCCCACCTCATAACTCTGAGAATATTAAAGCTATGACAACAAAACTTGGAGGGTAGATAATACGTCCAAAAATGTCTCCTTTGAGGTCCACAACACAAGCTGATGACGTCATGTGACGTAACAATTACGTCAGGTTCTAAAATGGCGGCCATCTTGGATCCGCCATCTTGGATTTCTTGATTTTTCCAGAACCTTTGGAATTTGCCTAAATTGACCAAAAAGTAACCAAAATCAATAAAAGAACACGAAAATGATATAAAAATGTAAAACTTACTTCAGAAAAGTTATAATTTTTCAATGGAAAGGTGAAAATTTAAAATTGTGAAAAAACAGCGTGTTAAAAAGTGGTTGCCATGGTAACGTCAAACTTGATGGACAAGCAATTGCTATATCAAATTGATCCCAGATAAATTTTAGGAAAAGTCACCCAGTTTGATGAGTTAAGCTTGCTTGTGAAAAAAGTTATAAACGTCCAAAGTGAGTGCGGGCACAATCGCCCCCCCCGGTCTGAATAGGGTTAATGAATCTGAGCTAACTGAGTAAATAGCTGACGAACAAGCAAACAAAAAAAGACTAAAAGTTTCAAATTACAAATCAACTTACTTACTAACTCCTAAGAGGTGAAGCATTTTAAGAAGTCTATTCTCCCGTTCTTCTACAGGACAATCAACGCAACAACCTGCAGCTGAAACTACAGCACAGCATACAACGCAAGGTAACTTTCTAAGGCCTAGTTCAAACGTCGAATTTTACGAGCCTAATGCAAATGAGCAAAACTATTGTTTTTGCTCATTTGCATTTGGTTCCGAAAAACTAAATTTTAGAACATTTGCATCAGTTCAATGTCATCTGCCTTTACAGGACAGTCCAAAACATAGCCAACAAGGTTATTTACCAAACTGGCTGACTGACTCACTATATAAATTACAAAGAGCTGGAACCCCTATTCCATCTTCTTAATAAATCTGAGCTCTGAGTAAATAGCTAACGAGCAAGTGCAAGAAAACATGAGTCAACTTGAAAACTTAGAAATCAACTTACTTACTAACAGGAAATTCCTATGATGTTTTTGAGTCTTAAAGTAGCAATTTTGAAGCATTTTGAGAAGTTTATTCGACCATTAAACAACAGGTAAATCAACACAACATCCCTCAGCTGAACTGACAGCACAGCATACAACGCAAAAAAAAAACTTCTTCTTAGAACATCTTTGTCAGTTCAGTACCATTTTCTTTTACAGGAAAATCCAAAAGTCCTCAAAAAACACAGCCAACATCTCAAGATTATTTGCTAACTGGATAGCTGACCCACTATATAAATTACAAGGAGGAACTCTTATTGCTACTCCCTAATAAATCTGAGCTAGCTGACTAAATAGCTTAGGATCAAGCACACGAAAACATGAGTCAACTTATAAATTTACAAACGAACTTACTTGCTTATTCCTAACAATGTTATTTCAGCCTAAAAGTAGCATTTTGAAGCATATTAAGACGCGTATTCTCCTGTTATTGTACAGGACAATCAACACAGCATCCTTCAGCTGAACCTACAGCCCAGCATACAACGCAAGGTAACAGTTCTAACTATGTAGCTGAAACGCTTAATTTTAGAACATTTCAATCAGTTCAGTTTCCCTTTCCTCTTCATGACAGTTCACACAGCCTCACCAAAAAAATGTGATCTTTTACTGGTTTATTACGAAATAAGCCAGTCAGTAAAATTATAAGCCTTTGTGTGGAAAATTATAGGAAATTAAAATCGTTTATCTCCAAATGAAAAGATTGTTATAATCTTTGAATCAAACCCTCAACCTTCAGACTTCCTCGCCTATCAACAAACCCGACACATCTACAAACCCGAATCCAAAGAGGAAATCGAGAGCAAGCTCCAGAGGATCCACCACAAACTCCAAGCCACACTAAAGACACTGCAACCACAACAGAAGTGGTCGGACATCAGCCACACAGGCACGGAAACAATCCATGGATATCTGGAGGACAGTATAGACCAAACAAAGCACCCCTCAGAGCCATCACAGAAACCCTCCCAACATGGATTGGAACGTCTAAACCCTCAGACGAGCTCTCTCCCATAAGTGATCAATGGCTTGGCACCTAACTGCCTTGCAGATCTTTCCTCTAGTAAGGAAAAAACAACACATTTTAACCTCAGAGGTTCCTCCATCTCTCTGCACTTACCGCTACATATCCTGAATAATAGAACTAATACACACACTTTTTCTTGATTTTAGAAAACTGTTACGAATACAATTAGTAGATAATATAAGTAACTAGATATATAAGTTCTCATTTCAAGGAATTTTGAGTAGCTTTAATCTTTTTGTTGTAGCCACTCGCCCCTTGTGGAAATCAGCTTTTAGTAATACTGTAGTTGACGGGGCACACGTGTTTAAATAAAATTTTACTTACCTACCTACCATCACTAACATTTTCCGAAAAGAGAGCATACCAGAAAGTGTCGCGCACAGATCATACTCCCTCAGACGAGCTCTCTTCCACAACACCACGGACCGTGCATGCACCAGGGACAACTGCCCCCCCCCCCCTCCAACACCAAATTGTGCTCACTAAGGAACGCCGTTTAGCAAATTACATGTAACATTTGGAATCATCACGGGAGAACTTAACACGTTTCATCCATGATCGTGTAAGAGAACATCTAGTGAACAATGGTGAAAACTCCTCCGTAAAGAAACACATCTCCGAATGCCAAAACAGAGACTACAAAGGCATTGAAATCAAGACCACTGTACCAGAAAACGACCCCGTAAATATACGCCTACTTGAAACATTTACATAAGGAAATACAAACCTACCCTCAAATCCCGAGAGGAATGCAGCAAATTCGCAGACCTTTTGTTCTAGTGACTAATTTCACATATCTGGATAGACCCTTTGTACAATGACACTCACTCATTAGATTCCTGATTCGTTTCCTATTCATATTTGTACCTATTGTTTTATACATTTTACATAATTGCCGCATTCTTGTGCTTTTTACACAACTTACTTTACATGTGTACATAGGCCCACTCGGAATATTTTTCTTATCCCTGATGATGTCCTCATTTGAACCTTTTACAGTATTATGAAAAGATTGTGTTGAGACCAAAAATTTTCTTCAAGTACTCAAATAACTGTACCAAGAAATTGATTACTAGCTTTCTTTTAGGACTAACACACGAAATTAATCTGAAGATGATGACGTCACCCTTTACGACTCTATTCAAAAGTCTAAATAAGAGACATTAGAGACGTTTTTGATGCATATCGAAACGTGTTTTCTCCTTTTCTTGTACAGGACCTTCAACACAGCATCCTTCAGCTGAGCCTACAGCACAGCATACAACGCAAGGTAACTTTGTAACAGTTCTAAATCTAAGTTTGAGAGCACTTTCATCAGTTTAGTCTCTCTTTCCTCTTCAGGACAATCCTCACAGCAACCTACAGCACAACCAACAACACAAGGTAACTTTGAAGCAAATAATATTACCGATTAACAAATGAACCCTATTTTTTCGTTTGTGGCTAAAATGGGTACGCCAAAATCAGATGAGACACCTTATGAAGTTAACATAATGTAGTATTCCTCATCGTTTGGAACCCGACCAACACGAGAACAGAACCCGATTTATTTGGCAGAGAATTGAGAGAACAGAGCTCTAAGTTAGGCAAAGAATTCCCATTTGAGCTTTAGAGCTGATCTCCTGAGGTTAGGGTTAAGTATTGATTTGAGTGGTTAGCTTTCTGTTATTGGCATGGCAACCGTGTACATAAATATGTTAAAAATTCTGGTTATCGGCAGCTAGCTCTTGCTAGTGTAGTGGATGCGGACGTCGCTTTTGAAGTGAACGGCACGGGTTCGATTCCGCATTACGCTGAATTCTGCCATTTTTTTCCCCTCTAAACTGTGAAATAATATTTACCTTAGGTAATTTTAAGTGAAAGAGATGACCTTATCTGAGCTATACATTCTAGTCACAAGCATAATTTTTTCATGGTCTACACTCTTATGACCATAAAAACGACGTCTAAAATGTTCAAAACGCGCGAACAACGAGCCGCAGGCGAGTAGTTTACAGCTAACAGGCAAAAAGACACAGCGTCCTTCAGCTAACCCGACAGCACAGCATACAACATAAAAAAACTTATTCTTAGAACATTTTTACCAGTTTAGTATCCTTTTCCTCTACAGGAAAATTCGGCCGGGTTGTCAACACTCCTACTTTAAAAACTATAATGTCATCTTTTACTGGTTTATTACAAAATAAGCCAGTCAGCCTGTGTACGAAATCATGGGAAATTAAAATCGTTTATCTCCAAGTGAAAAGATTGTGTTGAGACCAAAATTTTTTTGACATACTCAAATAACTGTACTGAGAAATTGATCACTAGGTTTTTAGGACTAACATACGATATTCTGAAGATGATGACGTCATACTTTACGACACTACTCCAAATTCTAAAGTCAAGAGCGGTCCACTGCATTTCGGGTCAGAAAAAAGTTTTTCCTCAAACTTTGCCCAGGAAACCATTTTGGGTCATAAGTAAATGAAACGAGTTTCGTTTTAGGAAATACGTTAAAATACAGCACACAACAGTAAGAGCGGCAAAAGGCGTAAATTAGCACCTGGCCAGACATAAGTTGGCGACCACACTGGTCAAAAACCACTTCACGCAGCAAAAAAGTGTTATTATTTTTAAGGTAAGAGGTCCTTCAAGGGTGTAAAGCGTATGTTAAATTTAATTTGTGTTGAAGTGGAAGCTCGTGATAATTGATATAGTAACACACATCTGAGCGCTTTCTGAAAACTCGCAAAAATACCCTGTCTTCGCCGGCCTTTATTTTCCGAGTCCAGACCGAGTTGCTCTAAATTCCTATCGAAGTGCGTTAATGAGATGACAGGGAGTACAGAAATATAAAAATACCTTGCACTTTTAATCTTCCTTTACCACAGTGACTTCAAACTTTTGGTGATTTTTGCAAATTTGACACACGCATTATGCAAATTAGTTGTTGAGCAAATTCGGATTGTGTGAACTAAATAGCTTCTAGATTTTAATATTCCTCCATTTCAGGTCATAAATACAGAAAAGCATACACAAATAGAAGTTTCGAACTGTTCAAATGGATGAATTACGCGAATTACTGAGTCCTGATCTTTGGATCAGCTAATCCGGAGAACTGCGTGACTCGCATTATGCAAATTAGGTTGTCTGCTAGACTTGGTCCGTTCCGGTAACCGTTGCAAAAAACCTTTCTAACTGTTTGGATCCCACAGTTGTTTTAATTGAATATTAAAGAAATGTTAAGACTACATGCACTGTAGGTAGAAAACGTTGTCGACGAATTCAGCTAGTTAAAGCACTGACTTCTATTCATGTGTCATTTGTATAACTCTGTTTGCAATGAAATGGACAGCTTGTTACAGTTATTCTGTTCTGGTGGATAAAAATGAATCCGTCTACTTTTTTGTAGTCGGTTTTGATATTTTATGTCTTCGCTTTGCTCTTTTGATCTCCCTTTTCCACAGCGCCTTAGAACTTTTGGTGCTTTTGTCCCAGGGGGAGGGACACTTGATCAACTGAAGGTTTGAGGGCCTAACTGTAAAAGACAAAAAAAGCCCTAAAATACCTACTCTGTGTAGGACAGAACCCTTTTTTCTAGGTCCCTGTTTAGGGCAAATTTCAGTCCAGGGAAACTTATTAGATATCATTTTAATCATTGCTGCTTGTACGATTAAGAATTAAACGCTGACTTCGAAACTTCTGTGAAGAGAGAGAGAGGGGGGGGGGGGATAAGAAAGAAAGAAAGAAAGAAAGAAAGAAAGAAAGAAAGAAAGAAAGAAAGAAAGAAAGCAAGCAAGCAAGCAAGCAAGCAAGCAAGCAAGAAAGAAAGAAGTGGTCAGCTGCCAGTAGTTAGCCTACAAATGTGACGTCACATCAAAACAACTGTATTTTTCAACTGATTTAACGTTATTACAATCATATTTCTTGTTAGCCGCGAACCAATGTGCTGCTGGTCACGGATGTTCACAACTTTGCTAATTTTGTTAATTTTACTTTGCAAAAGATCCAGCTCAGCTAATGGCCACAATTTAGAATTTCGTCCACAAGCTCCAAATTAAGTACCAGCTTAGATGTGCGGCATAACAAACAACAACACAATAAAGTACTATTCAGTAACTTTCATGTAATTAAATTGGTACACTTAAGGAATTCATGCACAGACTCACCTTGTAGTGAATTAGTTTGCGATACTGGTTTTCATTTAAACGGTTACAGTTTAGAATTTCATACAAAGACTAGAAACTTTGAGCCACCTTCTACAGCATAACAACAGCAATACGGTGAAGTACTACTAAGTAATGGTTACAGTTTAGAATTTCATAAACATGCAGACTCGAAACTAAGAGCCATCGTGTACAGCATAACACCAGCAGTACAGTAAAGTACTACTACGTAATGGTTACCGCTAGTTTAGAATTTCATACAAAGACTTGAAACTTTGAGCCACCATGCCAGTGCCATGTACAGCATAATAACAACAGGACAGTAATATACGAAGTGATTTCATTTGATTGCTAGAATTTCATCTACAGCTCGAAAATTAGAGCCACCTTTAACAGCACAACAAACAGCAGCATAGTAAAATGTGAAAAGGCACTTTAGAGGAATTCACCCGCAAACTCCAAAGTTGGAACAGTCTTGTATGTACAACATCACAATACTGCTCAGTATAGCTTTCACATGATAAAGGCACTTTTTATTCACACACCCACAGGAACTCTGGTGTAAGTCTGAAAGGGTTAATAAATAAAATGCTATATCACACTTAACCATTCTGTTAACGATTTACTGTGCGGAAAAATATAAATATACAGTCTATAAATTAAAGTGTAGTAGTGCTAGTTTATTTCTTAGTTCCTCGTTTTCATGTACAGTTATTACAGTTATTTTGTTTCTTAGTTCTTTCTTTTATTGTACTGTATGTTTTTGTCACGCATTGTACAAGCAACTAATTCAAGGTCCCGCTTCTAATTTTAGTTGTACCATGTTTTGCTCTTTTTTTTTCTGGTTGAATGTTGTTGTTGTTGTTTTCTACCTCTTCTTTTCTTCCCCTATCATATATATTTTTTTCAGTTACCTTAAGTGTCGAATTATTACTGTGTACATATAATTTGTAATTTGTAACCTAGTTTTTTTTGTAATAAAAAAAAATCTCGTTCCCACAGTACTCGTTCGCGACTGCTGGTCTAGCTAGGGTAACGTAGACTCTGGGAACTGCCTCATACCCAGGCGTCTCAAATGTGTCGGAAAAAAGCAGGAAGAAGAGGCCGCTGAGTAGCTCGCGCAATGGAACATGGGAAGGTTTAGCATTGGCGCAAAGGACAGTGCCTTGCACTCAGTCAATCTCGGGCGATTGCTCGTGCTGGATCCGAAATCCGCTAGAACGTGCCTGGGGAACAAGGCAGATTGCCGCCATCTTAGGATACTGAAATGCGCGTGCGTATCTCATTCTGCATGCGTTTGCGTCGTACGTGTGAACCAGCCTTTACAAAGCAATAATTGGATTCAGTCGCACGACAATAAAATTGAATGGCTTCTTATCAGCTTCAGCCTCAGTCTTAGGCGTTGGTTGATGACCAACTCAGTAAAGTTATTGCTATCATGTGAAAGCCAAATCTAATCTTTTTTTAATCTGTAAACTGAGAAAGGTGTTTTAATCAGTAAATGACACAGGCGGCTCGGAAAAAAATCCTTGAGGCCTTATGGCCTTAGCTCCCACGATTCTCCTGTAGCTCAGTGGTAGAGCTTCTGGACTAGTAACCAGAAGGTCATAGGTTCGACTCCTGTTGGGAGCACTCGGATTTTTCTCCGAGCCGCCTGTGTCATTTACTGATTAAAACATCTTTCTCATATATTCAACAGGCTTAAAATTCACCAGCCCATTTATCTCATCAGTTAACTGACTTAGCTAACACTGAAGTGGCTTGGTGACATGTATCCCTACACGTTTCGGGGTGGGGGGGGGGGGGGGGGGGCGGCGTTACAATTAGTCTCGATAAATTGGCTCTGCTCCTTGGGCAGCCTTACTCGGCTCTTATTTTTGTAACAAAAAAAGGAACACAAAAAAAGAAACATCGAAACATAAGTTGACGTTCGTTCCGTTGTCTTATTAAAACTGGTATGGTTGTTGGCTTTCCAAAAACTGGCCAAGCCAGTTTCTATGGACTATGCTCTCAACAACAATAACTAAGAGCCAATCAGCACGCGATAATTCTCACAGTTATTGTAAAATTGGCGGCGTAACACCTCTTTTAAAGGTTAGCTCACACAACGGCAAAATTGCGCTCAATTAAGACAACAAGACTGCTAGAGAGACGCTGAGATCATTTCTTTCATCTTACTGCCTTAAATAAGTTTAAATTGTTGAAATAAAGTCGCCAACATCCTGGAAGTATTCTTATATGCGAAGTACAAAATTATACGGTTTTTTCTTCTCTGAACTCTTCTCTGAAAACAGTCTCGCCTAAAGTATTTATATTATGGCAGTACAGACCGCGAAAGCGATTGCTACAAAATCACTATAAAAGCTTTGTGTATTTAACTGTAACGCACAGAGCGTGTCACCTGGTGTCACACCTACCTCTAAGGCACTTGGTAACACATCGAATAAGAAACACATAAAAGTCCACCCATTTTTTTCGTGGGAATGCGTTGTGTGTGTGTTTTTGTTTATGTGCGTGTGTGTTCTGGGCAAGGAATGTCGAGAACGCTCTTTGATCAGAACATTTTGTGGACCACTTCTGGGAATACAACTTGGATACAATAGCTTGGTTGCAAAGTCGTATTTGGTTACGCTACCCTTAAACTGGCAACCCACCGGTTGTGAGAAGAAACGCACAATCAAGTCATTTAATTATCTGTATCTTCTGAAGCTAAGAGAACAAAAGTTATTCAAAACGTGGTGTCTAGATTCCTGGCAGCCGGGAAGGGTTTTAAAAAACTACATGCCCGGCAGTCAGATATTCTCGGATTCTAATTGAAACATCCAGGAAGTATTCTTATATGTGAAGTACAAAACTATACAGTTTTTTCTTCTCTGAACTCTTCTCTGAAAACAGTTTCGCCTATTTATATTATGGCAGTACAGATCGCGAAAACGGTTGCTACAAAATCATTATAAAAGCTTTGTGTATTTAAGAACCCTACCCCTAATCTTACTCTTTTGTTGTTGCAGCTGCCAGCCCAACAACATGTATCACTTGTGGCGGAGATGTGGATTCCGATGATGTTGTTACCCAGTGCAACAGTAACGAAGCTACCGTACCTTGTTCTTATAATGTTTATCCACCCAACGTTGGTACAACTCACTGTTATATAGCCGCGGGAAGTTACAAGAACCAGAGTTCTGAAGAGATTCGCAGGGGCATTGTAAAAGGGTGTATTAACTGCACAGGTAAGAGGCCTTCTAAGAATTACAAAATTTTAAAATGGTAAGATCGTCGAAAAAAACAGTCTTACTAACAAATCCTGTTGCTATTTCTTTACTGCAGACAAGGCGGCAGCCTGTGCAGATTTAAAGGCGGCTGCTGAGGCACAACAAAATGTGACCGTACTGGATTGTAATATTGAGTGTTGTACAGGCGACAATTGTAACACACAGAGGGTGGCAGCTGTCATCCCTCCAACACCTGTGTATGCCACTCCAACGGATGTCACACCTACCTCGGAGGCACTCGGTAATACGTCCGACACGAAACACATGAAATTCCACTCATTTTTTCGTGGGAATGTCTTGTGTGTGTATGTGTTTTTATTATATGAGTATTGAGATTTACTCATTCTAAAGCAGTGGTGTAAAAATCGTCTTTTACTGACATGAAACAATCCTACTGGACATATGATTTTTTTCAATAGTGAAAAAATATCGTATGTCCAATCAAAAGCCTGATACGAAATTTTAACTTTTAAAACCAGAATTGCGATTTCCAAAATACAAGCTTGCTTCGTTTGTACAAAGAGGGTAAAGATACCAAAAATGTGGCTCTAAACAACGAAAGGACTTGGATTAACGAAGAGGCCCAGAAAGACCCCGTAAACATTTCAAGCTTACAATTACAACACAAACATTTCGTCAGTGGACAATTCAAATATTCAAAGTAATATTAATTCGTTAAACAGTAAGAAGACCAACCGCAATACGTCTTCGACGTGAGAAATGAAAGCTGCTGCAACACCTGTTGAGACTGCAAGAAAAAAAAAATTCAACTTCGGCGTCACCACCAGGTCATTCATCTCAGCTTTGGCTTCGTGTACAGAAAAATGGCCTGGGTTGGGTCGGGTTGGATAACAAAAGTTATTCGTAAACTTTCTACTGTAAACGGGATTCAGTGGTTTAGAATCTGTTTTTGAAAACATCGGTAAGTCCTGAATTAAATAACAGTGGTTTGTATTGAAGAAGTTTTTAAAGGGCTTCAGCTTTATATTTTTCAGTCACGAGGCAGGTTAGAAGAACGATTTGCTGTGAATTAAGTTTTATCTGTTTTTTTGGTTTCCTTAGTACAATGTCTAAAAGCAATTACCTGATAGAATCCTCAAGTACAATTTAATTTGAAATTACTATACTCCAACGTAAGATTCTGATTGTTGACGAAACCGGTGCAGTGACGTGGCATTACGCGACAGTGAAAACCTGCTGAACTTAATTCTTCTTGAAGAGCAACTGTTGTACTATTTCAATACTTATAAAATAAACAGATTACTTCATGGTTAGTTCGCTTGTACTACTTTCATTAAATCGTTGTGAGCAATTGCAAGCTCACTCGCTCGCTGCGCTCACTCGTTGGTTTGTGATTCTTCACAACTCGTGAATAAAAATGGTACGCGCTCACCACATGAAGTAATCTATGTATGTGCGTGTGTATTGGGGGGTAGGGAGTGGTAATGGATGGGGCGAGGAATGTTGACAGCACTCTTTTCCTGTCAGCCAATTTGTAGAGAATTTCTCAGAGTATAATTCGGATGAAATATTGTGTGTATAAAGTCATATTTGGTGCTGACCGACAGTGAGTATTAAACGCATATTTCATTATCTGTCTCTTCTGAGGCTAAGACAACAACAATTAAAACAGGGAAAGAGTGACTTGATTTTAGTCTTTTAACGTGGAGAAATGTTTCTTTAAGTACATCTTGATTTGTTAGCATCAACCAATAAGTACACATTTTTTGACAGGTGCCAACATAACAACATGCTACTCTTGCTTCGAAGACGAGATTCTTGGTGATGACGTGGCTAAGTGTAACAAAAATCAGAGGAGCGTAGCTTGTTCTGACGGAGCTTTTCCCAACCTTGGTACAACTCACTGTTACACAGCTGCTGGAAGATACGGAAATAATACGTTTGTGGGTACTGGCATCCTACGAGGATGTATTAATTGCACAGGTAAAATAAATTCTTTTATACCTCAATTTTTGATTTACCATCACCTCATGAAAATTATCGTTTTATCCTATTCAGACTGGAAAGGGTTCGGAAAGCGCTCGCACGGTCTACAAACCTTACTTCCCTGAAAAGTACTCACCAATACACATTCACTATTTAACTAGTGTGATTTCTTTTCTGAAATTTCTCTTTGGGTAGTTTGAAAAGATACGAAAGGAAATATCCCTCATTACGAGCACTTTTTAACTTGAAAATTCAGTCTACTTCATTAGTACTGTTAATAAGTTAGTAAGGTAGTAGAATGTATTCGGGCATTTGAGGTCACTCATTATTATATTAAAAAAACCGAGAGCACAGCGAGAAGCCAAGCTAGCGACCTTAAAACATGCTAGTGTTGATTTAATCTCAATAAACAAGGGGCATGTTCAAATTTTGCAGTTACCAGCTGCTAGAAGCCAATGCACCGGAGAATTTTGTAGCTCAAAGTGTGCACAAAAAAACATTCACAGTTTTTTCGTACATCCTCTGCAGAATGCGAGAAGCTCCAAACCATTTTTTGCACACCAGTCAGTTCTAATATCATGCATTTAGACCATTTACACCATTTGGCTCTGAAGTAAACATCGAGAGGCCAGGCGATGACAGTTGAATCGATGCAGCAATTAACGACAACAAATTCCCTCGTGGTTACCCAAGCAAGTACATCAGATGCGAACAGCAGAGCGGTTTTTGCAGATGCAAACATCAGCAGTAATTCTGGGTGCCAATTTCAAATCTTCAATAGCTCAGTAAAAATAATTCAAGGAAAACAGAAGTCCTGCTAGGCGAAGAGTTGTGATTGAAAGTGACGATGAAGACTGAACATTTTGTTTCGCCACGAGGCCGTTTGTGCCATGACTTTTGCTTGGATTCTTGGACATGTCGATAAGATTTCATCCTCTCACGGTTGAAACCACAAAGAAAAAATTCAGCTTTGATTTAGATTTCAATACTTCTTACATTTATGCTCACGTCTCGCTATCGCTCGGTCAATACAGCAAGGCCTCAGTTTGAGATTTTCCCGTAAAGACCTCACTCTCGGTTAATAAGTAGTTAGTAATGGGATTGCGATTTTTCATCAGCATAGGTAAATAAAAGGATCTACATACGTTAAAATCAAATCTAACATCAAGAGACATTAACAGAAATGAATGGAACACGGGAGATTTCAAAAAAAAAAAAAAACATCCACAGCCATCTCATCTCGTCTGCCGACTTCATTCCATAGGTACATACCCCACAAAACAAGAAGAAAATGGACACATTTTCTACCGCGTAGCGACGAACTAACACAAAAACACAAAGACCTGAAAATCGCTATAAGACTGAAGCATTCCACGTTCTGTTACAGCAATCTTTTAGTTGAAGTGATTTGATAATTTTTTGGAAATCTTGGCGTGCGGCAAACAAGGCACCGTGAGAAACACACTGCGCGCTGGGGTACGGGTCTATTAAGTTATATTCACAGCCTGTTGTTATTTCTTTATTGCAGACAAAGAAGCAGCCTGTGCACAATTAACCGCCGCGTTCAGGGCGCTGAGTGGAAACTCGTCCCAGTTGCTGGATTGTAATATCGAGTGTTGTACTGGCAAAAATTGCAATAACCAGAGCGTCCTTCCTCCATATGGTAACTAACGCAACGTGAAATGCAAACTTTTGCATTAACAAGCTACTCGTTTGGGAAATGGGGGTTTAAGAGCTTGATTTATCCTAAAAGTTCACCGACCACGTTAATGAAAAACAGAAACGTTAGTAATAAAGCAGAAAGGATGTTACTAGAAGTGGTCCATCGCATTAGCGACGGCTTCCTGAGACAAACGTATACAAGGCATGTAACCCTAATCTACATCGTGGTTTTTCCATACAGTGAATTCTTAGGGTCCGTGTTCAAGTTTAAAGGGAGAAATTAAAGGAAAGTTTATCGCCGAGTATCCAGAAAACTTTAAATTTGGCCATTTCACGTTGTTATTTTGCAGAGGACGCAAAGAAATATACCCGAATGTATAACGTAACGCACACAGCCATTGTGTTTCGCACTTAAATAAGAGCATAGTGTTTTAAGATCCTCTGTGTCACCTTATCGTGTAAAGGACCCTCTACCTTTACTTCAGGTAAAGGATTGACTTGAATTAAATTCAGAGTAAGAATTTGTCAGCATAAAATATTTACACTATTTAATTTAACAATTACCCTCCGACGTTGAGGTGAATAGCCAATTAGCTCTTTTCCGTCAAGACTTGCATTTTCCCGACGTTGAAGTCGGGAACCATTGAGCCACTTGTGACGTCATCATTTTTGACGCCACCAGATTGTTTTGATAAGCAGCTAACACAGCAAGGACAGATCCATCCATACGTGTGTCCATTTTGAATATCCACCAAATTCTAGCAGAGCTATACCATAAAAAACGTGTCCAATTTTGGCTGCAAAGTTGGTAGTAAAATAGGCCAAGTCACCTAGTTGATCAATGTTCCACTTCCAGGTTTTTAGAAGGGCTGAAGCCAAAACTTTTCCAGTAGATAGAAAGGTGATAAACGGTAGAACATAAAGAGAAAAGAAAGGGAGAGAAAAAGGAAAGCAAAAGAAGCGAGAAAAAAATTAGAAACGAATCAGCCAAAAAAAAAGTCCAAATTTTGGCTTATGCGCATGCGTGAGAGCAAAATAATGTACAACTTGCAACAGAAGCTGGTTCAAAATTTAGCTAAAATGTAAGAAAACGCTTTTGTAGCAATGTTTAGTGGCATTTGGCAACATAGCACTTCAAAAACCGCTTTAGCGGTAAAAAATGCGTTTTTCTAAGGAAAAAACGCTGACGGGAAAGGGTTAGAGCGCGCGAAAAACACTATCCACTTATTTAGTATACACTAACAGTACTTATTATTGTGCCGTGTTAAATTGGGAAAATTAAAAAAAAAAGCAGCGTGTGTTTAATTTCGCTCTTTTTATTGTTACAGCTCCCAATCCAATAACATGCAGGGTCTGTGCCCAAGATGATCCTTTTGGTGACGACGTAGCTATGTGTAACAAAAATCAGGGGATAATACCTTGTTCTTATGGAGAGTTTTCCAACGTTGGTACAACTCATTGTTTCACAGCTGCGGGAAGATACTGGAATAATGAAAATCAGCGTGTTAGTACTGGCATTCTACGAGGATGCATTAACTGTACAGGTAACGAAAGCCTCATTACCGCCATTAAAATGATATAATAATAAACGTTTAGTGGATTTGCGGCCTTCCTGGAATCCAGGGCAAGGTTACAGCTACGTGTGGTTTTATGCAACGTTCGCTTGTGTAACGGAAAATTTTTTATAAACAGATTTTTTTTCGCTCTCTTAGTGTCTCTTGCACCGTTTATCGGCTTTTAGCTAACACTCCCCAACAGCAGTCAAAAACGAAAAAGCTCGGATACACCGAGCCCGGTTCCCAAAGTCCTCAACCTAGCCGGGCGAGTACCCCAAATAATGATGCCTCAGTAAAAAGAGAAGGTTATATTTATATTCTGTTGTTACTTCTTGACTGCAGACAAAGCAGCAGCTTGTGCAGACTTATCTGCCGGCTTCAGATCGAGATTTGGAAACTCGTCCCAGTTGCTGGATTGCAATATCGAGTGCTGTACTGGTGATAACTGCAATAACCAGAGCGTCCTCCCTCCATATGGTAATTAATACTATTTAAAATGCAAAGACCAAGACAAACGGTTGCAACACTAGGATATTTAGGGTAATACTGGTAATAGTTATCAACCCTACCTTTAAAAAAAGAGGACAAACGAGAACAAAACTCAACCTTTTTCCTAGAAAACTAGGGGTGAGTGTGGGAGAGGGTTGACCTTTCATTAAGACTACTCCTGACGCTTAAGGACGGTGGGTCCTAATATAAAAACATTTTACAATTTTCGGTGGTGTCTCCTTTTGATAGCGTTGAAGCGTTCTGCGTATCACGGAATGGTCCCAAGAAACTCGGTTTTTTAAGGACGGTACCTCTTAAAAGAAATGTATTTTCGCACGGTAATTAACTATATTCGAGAAAAGCCGGCAGATCTCAGCAAGGGCTACTGGAATACAAAAAAGAAAATTGTGGTTAACCACCTATTTTCAGAGATAATTAAGCAACAGTTTATTCTAAAATGCCTTAAAAATACAAAACAATAATGGCATTTTTTCTAGCGTCTAGACGGCTCCGCCTCCCACGGCTCCGCAGGAGGGAAATAAACGCGAGAAAAATAATCGGCGAGCAAATTAAACGTCTGCTATCGGCTCGTTTCACTGGCCAATGCGTTATTTTCCCCACCGCAGAGCCTGTTCACAGGCTACATTTTGTTGCAGATCGAAGCTTAATGATCTCCGAGAAAATGCGTGGTTACCCCCAATTTCCTTTTTAGATTTTTGTAGCCCTTGCCGCTAAGATCTGCCTTTTCGGCACAGTCTTAAACCGCGGGAGACTACCTTTGCATTAGGAGGTACCAAACCCTGTTTTTTTAGTTAAGTTAAGAGTTCAAATTTGGTGAGCTCGAAACAACTTAACATTCTATTGTCTAAAAAGAAAAGGATAAAGTTAACGCTAAAAACTCCTGTAAAACATAAAACGGGACCTACAGGAGTTGTGAAATCTCAGCCACTGATATTGATCTTTTCTTGTTACAGTTGCCAACCAAACAACGTGTCACTCTTGTATCGGATTTGCTGAGTCTAGTAACGACGTTGCAAAGTGCAACAGTAACCATGACTCCATACCATGTAAATATAATGCATTCCCAAACATTGGTTCGACTCACTGTTATAAGGCTGAACCAAGATTCAAGATTCAAGGATCAGAGCATATTTTCCCTTTTATTCTCAAAGGATGCATCAACTGCACAGGTTAATGAACACAATTTATCGTCACATTTTCACCTTGTCAACATTTTAAATAACTGGTTTATTTATCTCTTTATTGCAGACAAAGAAGCAGCGTGCGCAGAATTAGCTTCCCCGTTTGC
The DNA here is from genome assembly GCA_964030785.1 of Siderastrea siderea. Classification (NCBI taxonomy): domain Eukaryota; kingdom Metazoa; phylum Cnidaria; class Anthozoa; order Scleractinia; family Rhizangiidae; genus Siderastrea; species Siderastrea siderea. The sequence continues at coordinate 20,057,836 of OZ034973.1, read as the reverse complement.
AAGATTTAATGTGACCTTGGTGGATTGTAATATTGAGTGTTGTACTGGAAACAACTGTAACAAACAGATTCCTCCATCACCAACAATATCAACAGAGCCTGTGTATACCTCTGGTAATGCATGCTAAAAAAGAAACTTTGTATCTTTAACACAAAACGTGAATGTGAAGGGCGAAATTCAATTTAAATACCCACAGCCGATAAAGAATCTGAACATTTTCTTGTACATTTGGTGCGTACTTATAAAGAAGGTATTCAGGTTCTTAAATAGTTTTTTTGTAGGCCAGAAAACTAATTCAATATAAGTGTGCATGTCTTGTCTTGATCTAGAGATATTCAAATCTTGGCATTTAAGCAAATTAAAGGACGCAGCATGGAGGCAAATCACAAAATAAAGAATACCTCTTTAGATAGTTAGTTACCACCATTTTCATTACTATACTACGCGACTTTTCTTTTCAAAACACCTTTGAGCACTTTGCAATACGCTTCCGTCAATCATACCTTATATGGGAAGTGTCTGATGTTACCGCAATAAATTGAGCTCAAAGGAATAAAGATGACCCCACATTTTCCCGTAAATTTGCGCTGGCGAGTCATATATTGACTAGTAAGAGGCTTTAGAGTCGTTAATGTTGCAAGAATACTTCACGTTTGGCGGACATTTGTAAAGAAAATTCGACATTTCTTCAGAATTAAATACCCGCTCGGTGGATTACCCTTTGCGGCGGATAGTAAGCTTGTGTTCAATTTCGTGAATATATAAGCTAAATCGAAGTGTGAAGTAATGATTCTTGCTTTTCTGACCTGAAAATAGCACCCGACATTAAATTAAATTTCGCCAGGAGTATAATCTGGTGCACCGGACGAAATTCAGGACTGGATAGAGTATGCAACGGGAAAACGAATCATGATCAGCGTACCTTCGATCAACCGATTCGTGAAGAAAATGGGTTTGACAAGTAAAAGGTACGTATGTCTTGTTGGATTTTTGTTTTGTTTTTTGTTTTGAACACTGCTAATTCTAATCACCTATCACTTGAGGAATGAAAGGAAAAACAAAGCATCAGCTTATGATGCGTTTTGTAACGTTCGTTTGTTGAACGTTTCAAGAATGTAAACATATGTTTAAACGCTGTGACATGATAGGAAGGGAAATCGTTATTTCTACAAGCGGGAACGGGGAATCGAGGAAAATATTGAAGCTTACTTTCAAGTTTACTTCTTCGTTATAGCTCAATACGATTGCCAAAGGGCGTGATGAGGGAAACAGGACGATGTATTGTCGTAGGATCGCTGAATTTCACCGAGAACAGTTGCTATTTATAGATGAGTTTGAGAAGTTCTGAATCATCTATAAATAGCAACTGTTCTCAGTGAAATTTAGCGATGACATACGACGATACATCACCCTGTTTTGCTTCTCACGTTCTTTGGTAATCACAGTGAGCTATAACGAAGAAGCAAAACATGAAACTATGCTTAAATATTTTCCTTGATTCCCCTTTCCCGCTTTTATAAATAACGATTTTCCTTGCCATCATGTCACAGCGTTATATCGTATATGTTTACATTCTCGAAACGTAGAACAATAAACGTTATTTTCGCTTATGCTTTGTTTTTCCTTCCATTCCTCAAGTGAGCGGTGATTAAAATTAGCAGTGTTTCTTGCAAAAATAATCCAACAAGACATACGTACCTTTTACTTGTCAAGCCCATTTTCTTCACAAATCGGTTGATCGAAGGCACGCTGATCACGATTCGTTTTCCCGTTGCATACTCTATCCGCTCCTGAATTACGTCCTCGTACACTTCGGGATATTGTCAGATTATACTCCTGGCGAATAACATGTCGTGTGCTATTTTCAGGTCAGAAAAGCAAGAATCATTACTTCACACTTCGGTTTAGCTTATTCACGAAATTGAACGCAAGCTTACCATCCGCCGCATACCGAGCGGGTATTTAATTCTGAAGAAATGTCAAATTTTCTTTACAAATGCCTGCCAAATTGAAGTATTCTTGCAACATCAACGACCCTAAAGCCTCTTACTCTCAACATATGACTCACCAGCTCAAATTTACGGGATAATTTGGCGCCATCTTTATTCCTTCGAGCTCAATTCAATTGCGGTAACATCATTCACTTCCCATATAAGGTATGATTGACGGAAGCGTATTGCAAAGTGCTCAGAGGTGTTTTGAAAAGAAAAGTCGTGTAGTAGTGAAAATGGTGGTAAAATAATTGAAAGTATTGTACTGGGCACATTATTCTGCACACCGTGATGTTGCCATAACAGAAGTAGTGTACCCAATGTTAGTACAACTCACTCAGTAGAAGTAGGCGTCTCTCCCACCTCTTTTCAAATATGGCACTCGTCCTCAAAAGTTAAATTTGGAGTTAAAATTAGATGGGTGTGAAATAAGTCCTTTATCTCTTTTCTGACAATAATGAAAGCTGTAAATGGGAATACAGATCGCAACGCTCGTGGTAAAACATAACACGAAATGAAACAAAATAAAATAAAACGAAAAGCCACTTTTTTACGGTTACAGCTGCCAACCCAGCAACATGTAGGTTCTGCGCCGTTGCAGATGCGGATTCGGATGATGTTGCTCAGTGCAACAGTAACACGATGCTTTCATACCCTATTCTTCAAGTCAATTTCCCCCAAACTTTGATACAACTCACTGTTATCTGGTATGTCCATACCAGACATACCAGATTGTTGTCAGATAAATTTAAAGAGAAATCATGGTGGCTTTTGCTAGGATGTTATGTATTTGTAAACGTTAAATTCTGTGTGGAAATTTGGTCTGTCTTAGGGGGCCAATGCACAAAATTGACACGAAGAAGACAGGTAACAGGTGACAGTTGTCTTTCCGCATCCCTGACGTAGGGTTCAGGCTTCCATTTGCTGAATAATAATTATTGGAGCCCTTGTTCTAGAGAGGAATAGTGTCTTGGCCAACGAATGTACATCCGAACCACGACAATATTTATTCTAATTCATTGCTGTATTGTTTTACCCTCAGCAACTCCACATGGGAACAACTTGTACCCACACGGCCCAGATCAGAATGATAACGAGTTTGGTCTCGACGACTTCATTTACGAGAGCCGCTGTCTGGAAATCAGGACAGACCAACTTGGCTTTCCATTCTTCTCAAGGAGGCATTACAAATTACATGTGGGTAACTCTACATTCCTTCCAAACGTTTCACAGAGTATACTACATTTTCATTTGTTTGAATGAATTGATGATGAGTTCGCGTTTGTTTAAGTGTTGTCCCAATGGAAACGATGTTCAAGTCAATTCTTACGTAATCGGAATTGCTGTTTATTCACTAAAACGAAGTTTTTGGGGAAATGTATCAAACAAGCTTATCAAACAAGGAATGAATATCATTACCATAAAGATTTGCACTTGAAAAAATAAAACCAGCCGCAAAATGGCATTCTGAACTCAGTGTATAAACTACAGTATCACGTTGTGTACTATGAAAAGTGTTGCGAAACTTATTAATGATTTCTAATATGGAGAAACTACGAAGGAAATGACTATTTAGTGAATATCTACAAGCGACTCTCTCGTGATAAATGTGAGGTAAACGCAGATTTTGTCCTCGTTACGTAAACTACTTCTATGATTTTCTCTACTAAAATGATTCGTAATGATAACTCGAAGGGTGGATAAACATTTAGATGCCATTTTTGTTATGAGTAATTCGGAGAATTCATGTAGTATTCAAATTCAGCTGTGGTTAACTTTGCTACGCACTCACGTTCTCGTTTCAAGATATGCAATTTTGTGTAATTTTAAGCTTTCAATATGTCGAGGGATGTCCAGATTACATGCAAATCAGGGAATGGGAATACATTTTCGGTTGCTCGTAGAGAAGAGAGTCTCAGTCCTGTCATAATATGAAATCAGGAATTCAAAGAACATTTATGCTTTCTTTTGTTCTCAGAGAACACTCACAAAAATTCTCGAGAAACCTGCAATGAACCAGCAGCACCTGCAGGAGGAGCGGAAAATCTCCTCGTTTCTTGCGTGTAATTGAAATAGAGATGTCCCTTTTAGTTAGTCCAAGGATTAAAAAAAACACAGACATGGGGTCAGGTATATGTACGTACGCTAACTTTTCCTCTATTTTTTAGATTTGTCGGAATGGTAAAATCCAACTAAATTTTGAGTGGAGCGTTTTTTGGCCAAGAAAGTTTGGTGTCTACCGATGGTTCAGGAATATGGCGATTATGGCACCATTATGGGCCGCGACGGATCCGTACCTGGCCTTTAAATCAGGATATTCCAAGGTGTATTACCAAGTGTACGGAAACACTAAGAATGACTCTGCTCAAAGCAGTTACATTCTGACTATGGCCTCCAAACATGTCCAACTCTACGAGAAAAGTGGAAACTTTAGTAACTTTCAAGCCAGTTGGGTTCTTGTTGTGACCTGGAAGAATCTATGCCCCTATGTCTATTACCGAAGATTATACTATGACGACCACCAGGAAATCTTTAGGTTAAACTGCAGCTGGGTAAGAAGGTTTACTTTATGTAGGTATTATAAAAATAAGTGCAGATATAGTTCCCTTAAAGCGTCCTACCCTCGTATTACTCAATGAATTATTATGCAATTATAAACTGAGTTGGAAGGTCAGACGGTTCTGGGATCTGCAACATAAGCTGGTAACGTCACATGACGTAATAATTACGCCAGCTTAGCTTCGCCATCTTGGATTTCTTGATTTTCCCAGAGCGTCCAAAAGCACCAAAATTGATTAAAACGTAGCCAAAATGAATACTAGAACACTAGAATGATCTAAAATGTAACAGTTACCTCTAGAAAATCAGAAGTCTTCATTAAAAGAGGAAATTCGTAATTCCATAGTAACGGCAAATTTGATGAACAAGAACATGTTATACCAAATAATTCCAAAACAAAGTTTAAGAAAAGTCGCCAAGTTTGGTGGCCTTAGCTTACAAAGTAAAAAAAGACATTAACTTTCAAAGTCCGTGCAGGCAGATAATCCTCCCGGACTGAATAGGGTTAATGAGTTACTGTTTACTGTAAACAGTGTCAAGAAGGCATATAGCACAGACAAGAAGGACTTTAATCTACTCAAAATGGCCCACTTATTAAATTTGGCCCACTTATTAAATTTGGAGTTCCAGTCATTGTCATAAACCGAGGACTAGGTTAAACCTCTTTCAAATAACCGGCCGTTAGTCTTTACTTCGACATAATGGGTGACTACTAACTTTCGCTTTCAGAGTAACACTTTTCAAGCTGTCATCATTTCAGACGGGTTCAATTCGTTTTTGATGTACAATTATCCTTATGGAGGAATTCAGTGGGCCGTTGCAGTACCTTGCAGGTTGCAGTAAGTATGTCTTACGACCACGAGGGCAGAAATCGAATCTCTTGGTAAAAGTCTTGGGACATCTGAAATTATCCGAGCAAACACGTTTCCGTCGTTGACAACATCAGCGTGTAAGCGGGGCATTTTCACATGACCTCGCGTGAAAATTCCTCTAATGTGACTTCAGGAAACGAAATAAAATGATATTTCGTGAGTGATAAATCAGAGTGTGAGACACGTTCCACTATTTCATTTTTGGTCTGCAAGAAATCATGCCACAGCCGTAAAAACGTCTCTAAAACTTTTGAAACTCGCTGACCTATATCTTCGCTTCTGGGCAAAATGCAAGGCTTAAATTCGCAGGTTATGCTAATCAAAGGGCGCCCTTTGCAGCGGATTTGATGGCTGTTCTTCTGGGCTGAAAAACAAAATTTTGACAAACTACGAGCTGGTTTAGTCTGTATGAATATGACGACCACACACCTTAAATCAATCTACAACAAGAACGAATTTGTGCCAACTAAATTTGACTTGATTGCCTGGACGGCGTGAACGTTCCTATTTCGCTGCACTTTAACATTCCTCCCACCACCGTGTTTCACACGGGTAGAAAAAGATACGTCTCATGTAAGTTTGACCCCTTGCTTTCTACGATTATGTTTTGCTTTACCTGTCTTCCTTCGCCCAAGTGTTTAATGCTAGCTCTAAGAACACCTGTTTAAATGCTGGGACCTCTGAGTTAAACAAGGCTTCTTGATAAATCAATCGATAAACCAACCAACAAGCCATCCATTGATCGATCAATAAGTCAGTCAGTCAGTCAGCCAGTCAGTCAGACAGACAGACAGACAGACAGTCAGTCAGTCAGTCAGTCAGTCAGTCGGACAGACAGACAGACAGACAGACAGTCAGTCAGCCAGTCAGTCAGTTAGTCAGTCGATCAAACACTTTTTTTAAGTGTCATTAGGTAAAATAGCTAAATGGAGCCACAAAAAATAATGAAAGCAAGGTATAATCTATAAAAATTGAGAGCGGCTAATTATGCACTTTTTGTATGACGCAATCTTGGCATCCCATAGAAACAGATTGTAGTGACATGCTACAGAAATTGGTATGCGCACCGGTAGAATACACCTGTGTCTAAGAGCGACTATACCTTGTTTGTGTGGAGACAAAAAAATTAAAGAACCTTCTTTGTACAACTGAAACAGACAATTTTAATAGGCTCCTGTTGTCCTGCGCTAAACGCCGGTAACCTTTCCACCCGCAGGAAGTACTATCGCTACTACACTGGTGTATATGGTATTCCTGTAGCTGGTTGGAGCGCTGGAGATAATGGACAAAACAAGTTAAACATAAAAGGGTGAGCAGTTTTATTAGTTGGATAATTTCGCTAATATATCAGGATCGACTGAAATATTTCAATATCACAGCGTCACAAGTTCTGCACCCAAGATGTAATTACGTCGCCTACAATATTGTAATTAATCATAAGTTAACAACCCCAAAGGTGTTTGTCATTTGAAGGCTATATATCATTTCTTTTGTTACTATGTTTGACTTGTTCGACTTTGCTGCTTTAGAACACAAAACAACGCGGCTGAATGTACTTATTTTTTGTTGCCATTTGTTTAGCTCGGGTACTTTACATGGAATGTGTAACCTCGGCAAAACACCTGGGAATACGGGAATGATGGGAAGACACTTCTGGAGGATCGAGAACAACGTTGGAAAAGACGCACTGGAGAAGTGCTTTACATGGGCCAAACGTCAACAGGACACAAACTTTCTCGATTGGTACAAACTACATATTGAAGGTGACAGTAGCTTGGCTTGTCCCTGTACTGGATGGCAAGCAAGGTTGGACAGAGGAAGATTTGTCTGGGACTGGACGTTTTCTGCGGGCTTTTGGTGCTATAGGTCCAGACAATTAAAGCTCTTTACCTATTCGAGTGCAAACAAAAAGTTTTATTTTGTTGTCAATCAGCAGTGTTGTTACTCCACACGGCTGGAAGACTTCGCTTCTCTTAAGGTCGGACCACCTGATGGAAGTCGTATTAAAGTGACTCCCGTTTACTATAGACGGAATCAATCACAAGAAGCATATACTGACCAGCAAGCCTATACATTTTGCTGCGTTGACAGACCTGAGCTGTGTGATCGGTTCTACTTTTATCGTCCTTCTGATAACTGCAGTGATTACACACCTCCGCGAAGACGTAAGTTTGTTTGTACTTCGCTGTAACATGCTGTGTTACGTTATACTGTGTTTTGCTTTGCGACATTCCTATTGTAGCCGCGGAGGTTGAAGTCCGTACTAAGAGTTACAGACCGATTATTTTCTCCTTCAATTTATGGCCTTAGTTCGAAGCGCGTGGTTTATAAAACTAGGAAAATAAGAATGATACATAACTTACAGTACACAGCGAGAAAGAGAGGCTATGTGATATGATATGTTATAACATACTTCGTTTTTTTAAAAATAATACGTGATATTACGGGCACAGGCCGTGGGGGCGTAGCCGCCAAGTTTTGAACATTTTATGGCGTCATTTTTTTTTGAAACTGTAATGAACGTGGGAGAATGCGAAGGTTTAATTATAACAACTATTAAATTTTCGCGGTTTTCAATTTTGCGATATATATATTTTTTACAATACCAAAAACACAGATCCCACAAAGCCTGTTACCATTATAGATAATCCAACTCACAAGGGCCCGTCTCTGACAGACCACAGGGTGTCTCATTTTCATCTCATGGAAACAGCCCTATGCAGGTTGAATAGCTAAACGCCACTCCCTAGAATATTGCACAAACTTTTGCTGTTTTAATGCAGGTAGGGGTTGGGGAGATCCCCATTTTAAGACACTGGATGGAGGGAATTACACGTTTAATGGCCTTGGAGAATATGTGTTGATTGATGCACAACACGGAGCTTTCCAACTGCAGGCCAGGACAAAACTTGCTCAGGGAAATTCAACAACTGCTACCATTTTCTCGGCCGGAGCAGCTAAAGAAGTCAATACCGACATAGTTGAAGTCAGAGTCAAAAGTGGAGGTGAGTGAAATCATGACGACCTGTTTCTAAAGGTGAGAATGAATCAAGATTGCTAGACTGACCAGAAGAAGATTCAGTATTTAAAGCGTTGTTGTCTTTGACCTGGGAAATCTAACTTTTCTCGAAAATAACCTTCCTTATCATCTGAGAAAGATAGTAGTACGTCATTCAGCTGCCGAGCTGGCGTAGAGAGTCCCGAGCCGCAAAGCTAAAGGATATATAGGCAAAGAAGCAACGCTTCATTTTTTAGCGTTTCAAAATCATTCAAGTTAAGATTCTATACTCAAACGGTAGAACGCGCTGAATGCGACTTTCAGTAGATTAGTGGTGTTTTCGCAACGAAAATCACACATAAATGTCTAGTAAGAAACAGACCTATAAAATATAAATCATTGAATTACTTTAAATAGTACTAAAATATCGTTTAAACAGGACAAGGAAAGTTTTCAAATTTTTTTTAAAATTTTTGTTTGATGTAGGTGGGATCGACATTTTGATCAACGAGACATTTTACAATGGTTACAACAATCTAACAAACCAAAGTAAAGAAATTGGTGGAAACCTTTCTGTCTCAAAACCAGACGAAAACTGTCTCGAGGTTTATTTCCCGTCAACAACTGCCGTGATGTTCTGCGAGAAAAAGAAAATGTTGTTATTCGTCGTAGCTCTCGGAGATGGTTACAAAAATACTACGAAAGGGCTGCTGGGAACTTGGAACGATGACCCAGATGATGAGTTCACATTGCCTGATGGGACGGTGTTGCCACCATCTTCTTCACTGAGAGAGATTCACTTCGGGTTCGGTGTTAAGTGTGAGTATATTCGCCGAGATTTTATTGCTATACATCATTAAACTTCTGTTTAATGTGGCGCAATGCACAGCCTTGCGTCTGTCTTCAGATGACGCCAGAACAAAGAAGTACATGAGATGAGATCCTTCTGCAAAGTACGTTGTTTGCTCAAACCACTCTGATTGTGTTTTAGGGCAAATCAACCAGTCCCAGTCTCTGTTTACTTATGGTGCTAACGAAAGTGTGGACACCTTTGCTAGGCCAGACTTCGTGCCCATGTTTGCTGACAATATCACGTGGTACAATGAAAGTGTAAGGCTGGCGGCTGCAGCTCAGTGTGGAAATGATCTTGAGTGCTTGTTTGACGTAGCCTCCACAAATGACCTGTCCGTTGGCATGGTTACCAAAGATATAAGTATTCAGTTGGTGAATGAGTCAAACATTCTCGGTAAGCTATAGCCACAAGAGATACACGCACACTGGAAAAACAAACAAACAAAAAAGAAAACAAAATATAGCTAGCCCGAATGGGATTTGGAGTTTGCATAACACTTTCCATTTTTTTCCAGATTGCAAGGTATAGAGCTCAAAGTGGTCGTTATCCTATTTGGTCGTTATTCTATTTCGTGCTCCTTTTTTAAATATAAAGCCACCCAAGTGTTTTGTGTGTCATATCCACGTTTACATATCATCATTTACAAGGTCTACACTACCAGGGCTTCTATTTTGAGCGAACTTTGGTACACAATGTTGTTCCCAGTACTTAACTGAAGTAACATCTGAACAGATCGTCGCACGAACGTTTTCGTTCACCATCCCTGAGTCTAAGCTGAATTTGCAATACACTTCTTTAAGAATGACTATTTTATGATTTTGCACCATTTGTAAAGTTGGGAACTGACTTGCAAATCTTTTACAAATATTATAAAAAAGCACAAACCCAGGGGACCGGGTGCAACCAAGGCCCCGCCCCCTTTTGCCTCCCTTTATGAGGGTATAAGTTTGCTTGTACGTCCTAGGGTTAAAAATTGATGCGCTAGTAGTTCTTGATCCTTAGTACCTGAAATGTACGTGTCTAACACTAGAATACATGTATTACCTTGTGTAGATCAGAATCAATAAGGAGGAGGAGAGGTACAAAATGCCGGTGATGACTTGAACGTTTATAAGTTTTTTAATATGATAGCAAAGGCCGTTAACTTTGTTACCTTCCCTGCAATTTTTCTGGCAATAATTTGGTATGAGGTGCCATTTTTCATCAAAATTGATGTTGCCATGGCAACTGTATTTTGATTTGCAGTTTATTTAGCTAACTTTTACATTTTAGATCATTTGTGTGTTCTTCAATTGCTTTTCGTTGCTTTGTAATGGTTTTGGAAGGTTTTGGAAAACGCAAGAAATCTTAGACGCGGGATTCAAAATGGTGCCGTTTTTGAAAACCTCAGATTTTCTGAGGTTTTTGCGTATCCAAAATGACGTCCATTTTGGAAATCATGACGTAATTCCTACATCGTGTGACGTCATCAGGTCATGTAACAGACTTCAAAGGAAACATGTCTCCTATAATCGCGTGCCCCCTCCCTTCATACGTATACTTATACTACACACTATCAATAATCTTCACGGCCAATTTACTTTATGTCAACGCGCGAACTGATATTATATAATCACTTTCACTCCCCTATTGACACAGGACCACAGATTCTAGATCTGTAAATACCAATTATATTTTTCACTATAGAGTGGAAAGAACCAATAGTCTTTTTTAAAGTTTTTCCACTGGAATGCTGTTCCATAATTTAACTCTGGCAACCTGTACCGTCCTCCATCCTAAATGCAACTAAATCATGAGATGCTATTAGAATGACGAGTCAATTTTCACCCACCTTGTTTACAGCTGCTGCTTTATTTTTCAATTTATTTCAATTTCTTTCCCAGACAACTTCCCTCCCAAGATCGTAAATTCTCCAAGTGTAATAAGCGCCAAAATTCATGAAACAGTCCGGTTGAATATCACCGCTGAGGATAGCGACACTATCACGTTTCGCGTGATTAACAAGCCTGCTGGAGCCACAGTAAACCAAACTGGTAACGTTCTTCATTTTACTTGGTTCGTGACATCATCGCAGAAGGTAGGTTGCATCATACTGAATACTGAGGCAATGGTTATGATATCTACACCATCTTTAATCATACTTCTCTAAATCGTTCACATAGTTCTTTGCCTTGTGGACACTTTGACACAAGTGACGTGGTTGTTCGAAAAGCAGTTAACACTAACTGTCTTTTCACGTTCCCACTGCCAATTTTAGGAAAAAATGTTTTCAGAAGCCCATTTCGTTGAGTTGATACTAAAACCCTTCTTTGAACAACCTGGCTCTGATGAAGTGACGATAGGTTTTTCCCGCTCTAGAGCTTCGCAGGGAAACCGTTATCTTCTGGGCGACAATTGGCGGTAGAATGAACGCTTGACTCGGGGAACTTCGCTCTGCGACTCGCTTCGCTAGCGGGAACGGAATCTCGTCACAAATTCCAGACCTGGTACGTACGGGAACTACAACAACTGAACCACGGAGAACACACGGAGATTGACTTCAAACACACTTTAATCCTCGAGATTTCTGAATCCGATGTGAAACCGATAAGCTCTTGATATTAACCCCTAAATAAATAAATAAATAAATAAATAAATAAATAAATAGACGATGTGAATCAGATGTGAATCTCAATTTATACCATCGCAATCGGTAGCTAAATCATTTCATAAAGGGGCACTCAACGGTTCGTTTTGGGGAAGATCTGTTTGGAAGGCCTAAAATCGCCTGAGATTTTCGGATTTAATTGCAGTGAAAGCAAGAGATTTCTCCGGCGAAACATCACATCGAGCTTTCGTAACAAGAGGACCTATTAGTTCCTATTGTTTTCGGAGGGACAAATATGTCGTTTAGAGTGCAAAATAAGGTCAGCTAGAATTTTCGGAGAGCCATCAGCGGCTCGGAAATTTGGCGGATAGGATTTTGTTTGCTAAAATTTTCTGCGGCCTAAATTTCCAGCTAAAAAATCCGAACAAACCAATCTGTATTAGCTTACACAAATATGCCTTTAAAAAGCTCTGAAGCAATCCAAGAAAGCAGAAAATGATATTTCAAGTATTTGGCTAAAATTTTCTGGGTGGGTGCCTCCTTCCATATTGAAGGCTGAATAAAGCCAGCTTAGCAAATACAACAAAAAGAAACAATTCGAATTTCAAAGAAGTTTACATTTCACCAGAGCCAAATCTATATGAAAAGCTGTGAGAAATCCTATTCTCTTGTAAAACTAGATTCTATTCGGAAAATAAAGAAAAAGGATAGCAGCTAAAAACACAACTAAAACTTCTGCTGTACTATGAAACGGAGCGCTATTCAGCAATTACAAAAGAACGGTTACAGCTTACACTACATCGAGTCCTTTTAAGCGAGTACAAATACAGAAACTCTATTTTAATTTAAGGCTTTTAATCTATTGAAAGTTTCGCATTTTCAGTTGCTAGACCTAGTCAAAAGGGCAGATTCATAAAAGATCTCTTTTTATCTAAAGCGAGAAAAAGTGCAAACAAAATAATCCAAAATCAAACAAAAGCGATAACTGATTGCATTCTAAAAAGAACAACGGTAAACACGGGCGAAAACTGTTTGAATCTATTATAGTTATGTTTTTAGTCTCAAACCACAAATTATTTGCGTAAAAATCCTCAACAACACAGATTTTTCCATACTTTTGCTACACTCAAATAATGAGTCACTCTTGCCAGAAATGCAAAATGGGGGTCACTGACTTCGTTTCAGAGATAAAGCGTTTTGAATAATACCCCGATTTTGAAAAGTCGGCCCTCGTAACTGGAAGTGGCCTCAAAGGTTATTGGTAGAAAAAATATTTGCTGGAGACGCACATTCCAAGTGACATTTCATTTATGTGGGTCTGTTTAGTACATAATTTTATCGGACGCCATCCTTTTCATTAAACTCAACCTTTAGGGTGGGCATTTGCAAACGCATTGCAGCTGAAAATAATGACGGGATCGGATGTGATGGCGCGTGGGCAGAAAAATTGAAAAAAAAAGACCAATATTCCACAACACAGATTTTCTTCAATTTTTCGAAAACGTAGCTAGATAATCGATAAAGAAAGTGATATCTGAAATCTGGGTTCACCGAACATTTAACAGAGTTAGACCGTTGCATGGATATTAAAATGCCCACCACATCTCTACATTTCTTCCACAACGAGCGCGCTCAACGCATGACGTGGTAGTGCGAAGTGAATTGCTTGTGCAGTAAGGTTGTGCATAAATAATTAGCACGAATATCCTCACAAAATACTGAACTAATTGGTTAGCACCTCTTTTTTCTACATTGCTATTTCTTTAAAGTACCAAAAGATGCATAAGCTGTCCGCTGACGTGATTACCTAACAAATCTAGACGGCCTTCCCCCAAAATGATAAACACTAATTTTCATCAAACGAAAGAACACTATGCAAACACAAACTAATATTGTGTGTAGTTTTAAATATCATGCAAGCTTTATCTCTGAAACGAAGTCATTGACCTCCCCCCCCACCCCCTGCACAACTGTTTTTTTTTATCATTTCTGACATACGTAACTGTCCACATTTTTGACAGAATTTGTAGGAATCATAACTGAAGCTAACTGAGAAGAGGGTTTTTGATCTATTTGATTGGTCAGAGCCGGGAAGATAATAAGTCACACATATTCGTTCTTGTTTGTAGTTCAATATTTCGTTTGTTGCTACTGACGACAAGGGTGCGAGCACAACCTGGAGTCCTACGATTAACATGTGCGTCTGCGATCACAATGGTCAGTGTGTGCCGCCGGAAGAAGGTGACGAACTCAATACTGATAACAAGTTTGTTTACCTGGGATGCGCATGTCAGGGAGGGTACACGGGAAGGTTCTGTGAAAGTGACATTGACGCCTGCGAGATGAATGGTCAGCCGTGTTACGCAGGAGTTGAGTGCATTGATCTTCCTCCGCCTGCTAATGTCAGCGGATACACATGTGGTCCATGTCCATCCGGTTATACCGGAAATGGCGCTCAGTGTGCAGGTGGGTCTAACCAAACTTGTTCGCAGCCTTATTTTTGTTTTGTATTGTCCATTAGCTCGAGGCTGTGTGCTCACAAAGTATCAGGTTTAAATTTGTTTTTTCTTCATTGCACAACATCATATTTTTTTCTCAGACATTGATGAGTGTCAAAGCAATCAACTAAACAGCTGCGGGCAAGACTGTGTTAATATACCGGGGTCTTTTATCTGTGATTGTTACCACGGTTACGAGCTCAATGCTGATAGGCGTACCTGCGATGGTAAGATGTTTGTTATAAATCGGGTATATCTAATTCATGATCAGTTATATCAATGAGTCATCAATGGGTAATGAATGAACGATCATTACCCATTGATGCCACTGATGTCCTTAATGAGTTATGCCCGGCATAAATCGAATTATCACTTAAGCAGCAAAATTCTAGAATTTGATTAACTTATTGATCGTTACTTATGAACGAACACTTTTGAAGCAATGTAGATGGTAATCTTGACATACGGTCAGTTGTAATTAAACAGTGCAATGGAATAGGCTCTTTTTTATGGATCTGACAACAAGTAAAATTCTGTCCTCTTTTGCAAAATATCTCACAAAAAAGTTCTTCGTCTGTTAAACAAAAGCTAAGGATCAACCACGTCGTACATATTTCCCCCACTCATCGGTTCTGAACAGTTTAGTTGATTAGTTTTTCACGACGACTCTCAACGGAAATTTTAGGCCTTTGACACAGTTAAGTTCGAAGATCAGTAAGTCTAAAATTTGCTTGTAGAAAGTGCGAAGTAGTAAACACTACATGAGTGTTACTCATTAGCTTAAATTTACATGATCCACAGACTGCAGACGTTCAGAAAAGTTCATCAACGGACCCTAAGATCTAAAATGTTAATTTATCTTCAGTAAGTCACTTTTAACACTTTATTTCCCTTGTAGATATTAATGAATGTCTGCCATCAAATGACTGCATGCAGCAGTGTAGCAACACTCCAGGAAATTACAACTGTTCGTGTAATGAGTATTTCGAGCCAGATCCTGCTGACTGGAGAAACTGCCTACGTAAAGTCCATTTATTTTTGCATATTTTTATCTCCTATCTTTTAGCTAGATCATTCCTTAACTGTCATATCCTGCGAGCACGCAGTTCCCGTGATTTTCTAGCCAGGAAGCAAATGAAATGCTCCTGTACACGGAATAAGACCACAATAAAGAACGCCTAGATCTCGTTTAAAGAACACCAAGATCCCAGGTCACCCCGCATCCGGCATAAATCATCATGTCTCTCATCTATAAACTGCGTTTTATGGGTCCTGTTCCACCAAAATCTTAGTGCGTGCATCCAAAAAACAGTGAACACTTTTATTTGTCTTTGATATGTGAATTTTCATAGCTACTTATACCCAAAGAGAGCTCATACCAACGAAACGTAAATTAAACTTACATTGACGGAGCCCCTAATTTATCTGCCAAAAAAATTATTCCTCTTTTATCTTGTCTACAGTTATTTTTTTAAGTTTAATAAAAGCGTTCACGATTTGTACAGTAAGAAGAGGCTTTTGCAATATTGAACTGTGTAATGGTAACAGTCTGAAACACACTACGTCACTTGACTTACACTGGAAGCAAACACTTTTTCGACAATGAAACTGAGCTACCACAAAGAGAGTATGGCGACTCGAGAAAGAGAAAAGTTCTTAATGGAAACTTATTAGATATCATTTTAATCACTGCTGCGTGTACGATTAAGAATTGAACGCTGACTTCGAAATTTCTGTAAAGAGAGAGAGAGAGGGGGATAAGAAAGAAAGAAAGAAGCAAAGAAAAAAGCAGTGGTTAGCTACCAGTAGTTAGCTTACAAATGTGACGTCACATCAAAACAACTATATTTTTCAACTGATTTAACGTTATTACAATCATATTTCTTTTTAGCCGCGAAGCAATGTGCTGCTGGTCACGGATGTTCACAAGTTTGCTATAAAGCTGAGAACCAGCAACATTGCGCCTGCGTTGCCAAGCACGAGTTGCAGAGTGATGGAAAGACGTGCAAAGGTGCGACTTGTATTAACTTTGCTTTTGCTGTTAATTCCAAGTTCAAGATTCACCCTTAAAGGCAAAAGATTACTGAGAGGTGTTGGTGTTAGTTTGTGACTGCCACATGTTTTGGATCCTTCTATTTTGTAGTGTAGGCAGGGTGTAGCGTGCACTATCGCTATTAAATTTAATTTCCGTTTATTTATGTTAATAAGAAATGAGACCTTTATGCAGATACTTATTTCGTTCATGTTAGTGGCCGACGATCTTACCACTCTTTGTTAATTTTACTTTGCAAAATATCGAGCATAGCTAATGGCCACAATTTAGAATTTCGTCCACAAGCTCCAAATTTAGTTACCTTAGATGTGCGGCATAACAAAGAACAACACAATAAAGTACTATTCAGTAACTTTCATGTAATTAAATTGGTACACTTAAGGAATTCATGCACAGACTCACCTTGTAGTGAATTAGTTTGCGATACTGGTTTTCATTTAAACGGTTACAGTTTAGAATTTCATACAAAGACTAGAAACTTTGAGCCACCTTCTACAGCATAACAACAGCAATACGGTGAAGTACTACTAAGTAATGGTTACAGTTTAGAATTTCATAAACATGCAGACTCGAAACTAAGAGCCATCGTGTACAGCATAACACCAGCAGTACAGTAAAGTACTACTACGTAATGGTTACCGCTAGTTTAGAATTTCATACAAAGACTTGAAACTTTGAGCCACCATGCCAGTGCCATGTACAGCATAATAACAACAGTACAGTAAGACACGGAGTGATTTCATTTGAAGGCTAGAATTTCATCTACAGCTCGAAAAGTAGAGCCACCTTTAACAGCACAACAAACAGCAGCATAGTAAAATGTAAAAAGGCACTTTAGAGGAATTCGCCCGCAAACTCCAAAGTTGGAACAGCCTTGTATGTACAACATCACAATACTGCTCAGTATAGCTTTCACATGATAAAGGCATTTTTAATTCACACACCCACAGGAACTGTGGTGTAAGTCTGAAAGGGTTAATAAATAAAATGCTATACCACACTTAACCATTCTGTTAACGATTTCGTCTTCTTAGATATCGATGAATGCGATCCGGCTAAGCCTCGCAATCGCTGCGACCAGATTTGTGAAAACACCCCAGGAAGTTACAAATGCTCGTGTCAGAAGGGATTTGAGCTGACAAATGATGGTTACGAATGTGAAGGTAACGGCCATTTTCAAATATGAAAATCCGATCAAATTTGTTTTATTTAATTATTCTTAACAGTTTATCGCTTGATATGCCTTTCCAGACATCTATAATTTTTCGCCGTGAATTCAAGCCATGAAAACGGGTTCATCAGTGAATTAAATCAGCTGGGCAGTAAACCGAAGGCCATTCGTGCTTGTCAAAAAAGCTTCACTATGTGCACTATCCGGTTCACACTCCAAAGCGCCTTAGAACGTGATCCCACCAATCTACAATATAATAGTAAAATGTACTAATCATGATGATTTTTACTATTTTATTGTTTACCAGATATTAACGAGTGTGTAAGTGAAGACCTGTACAATTGCACGGACGAATTTCACAAGTGCGTCAACACTCGCGGCTCGTACAAGTGTGAATGTGATCAAGACCTGTACTTCATTGACGGGAAATGTAGAGGTAATTAGATAGTTAACTAATTAATTTTACACGTACTCGCTGTTTTTATTGACATAAGTCAAACTTTGGCGTAAGATCTTTACTTCACTTTTGCAGCAATAGTCTTATCTATGCTAGCCTTTCGATACACCATTAATGATATGTATCACGCGTCCATGTGCAGTTCTTTGGCAAAATGTGACCGATGAAAAGGGAAAGGTTACCTCTACGACCTGTCATGCTTTTTTACGACTCGCTGTTGAAACTAGGAAACAAAAATTTACATGCAAAACACTGAAAAAAGAGCTATGGTGGTAAAGACAGCATTTGAAGAACAAAAAGAACACGCTTCCATCGTCGCTGGATAAGATCAAGGAGTGGAATCAGTAGTGTCTTAAGGCTGGTTCACACGAGCGACGCAAAAACGAACGCAAATGCAAGCGCAAGCACAAGCAAACACACGAGCAAACTACCACAACGCAAATTCATACATAAGCGTAAGAAATGGAAATTTTTTCATTTCCTTGCGCTTGCATTTGCCTTTGCGTTTGCATTTGAAACGTGTGAACTGGGGCAACGCAAAGACAAAGGTAAACGCAAGATGAAAAATACTCGTTCATGCCTCCACGGTTGAAAGTTCAAACCAAGATGGCGTTCTCCACGGTGACATCTCATGAAAAACTTACAGAGAGGGGTAGAAAGTATCCGGTCCTTTACGATAAACGCTGCGTTGGATTCAGAGAAAAACTGAAAAAAGACAACTTACATGGACTGATGTGGCTAAAGAAGTGGGACTAGAAAACGGTTTTTAAAAATAATTTTTTCAAATTATTTTTTAAAACAATTCTTTAAAACAACTTTTAAAAACTTGACTTCGTCCGCCATCTTTAATCTCGTTCCCATTTAATTTATAGACTGTATATATGCTGCAAGAGGTTCCCATTTTTTCGTGGTTTTACCTTTTGCGTCCAATGTATATTGGGATTTCAGGAAAAAACAGAAATTACTCATGTTCGGTAGAGATTCTTTTAACTTGCATATCCAAATGTAGTAACGAGTCAAAAGACAGCCCAAATTTACTGTGCGGAAAAATATAAATATACAGTCTATAAATTAAAGTGTAGTAGTGCTAGTTTATTTCTTAGTTCCTCGTTTTCATGTACAGTTATTACAGTTATTTTGTTTCTTAGTTCTTTCTTTTATTGTACTGTATGTTTTTGTCACGCATTTTACAAGCAACTAATTTAAGGTCCCGCTTCTAGTTTTAGTTGTACCATGTTTTGCTCTTTTTTTCTGGTTGAGTGTTGTTGTTGTTTTCTACCTCTTCTTTTCTTCCCCTATCATATATATTTTTTTCAGTTACCGTAAGTGTCGTATTATTACTGTGTACATATAATTTGTAATTTGTAACCTAGTTTTTTTTCTTGTAATAAAAAAAAAAATTCTCGTTCCCAGAGTACTCGTTTCCGACTGCTGGTCTAGCTAGGGTAACGCAGACTCTGGGAACTGCCTCGTACCCAGGCGTGTCAAATGTGTCGGAAAAAAGCAGGAAGAAGATTCCGCTGAGTAGCTCGCGCAATGGAACATGGGAAGGTTTAGCATTGGCGCAAAGGACAGTGCCTTGCACTCGGTCAATCTCGGGCGATAGCTCGTGCTCGATCCGAAATTCGCTAGAACATGCCTGAGAACAAGGCAGATTGCCGCCATCTTGGGATACTGAAATGCACGTGCGTATCTCATTCTGCATGCGTTTGCGTCGTACGTGTGAACCAGCCTTTACAAAGCAACAATTGGATTCAGTCGCACGACAATAAAATTGAATGGCTTCTTATCAGCTTCAGCCTCAGTCTTAGGCGTTGGTTGATGACCAGCTCAGTAAAATTATTGCTATCATGTGAAAACCAAATCTAATCTTTTTTTAATCTGTAAACTGAGAAAGGTGTTTTAATCAGTAAGTGATACAGGCGGCTCGGAAAAAAAATCCTTAAGGCCTTATGGCCTTAGCTCCCACGAGTCTCCTGTAAATCAGTGGTAGAGCATCTGGACCAGTAACCAGAAGGTCATAGGTACGACTCCTGTTGGGAGCACTCAGATTTTTTTACGAGCCGCCTGTGTCATTTACTGATTAAAACATCTTTCTCATATATTTACCAGGCTTACAATTCACCATCCCATTTATCTCATCAGTTAACTGACTTAGCTAACACTGAAGTGGCTTGGTGACATGTATCCCTACACGTTTCGGGGGGGGGGGGTCGTTACAATTAGTCTCGATAAATTGGCTCTGCTCCTTGGGCAGCTTTACTCAGCTTTTATTTTTGTAACAAAAAAAGGAACACAAAAAAGAAACATCGAAACATAAGTTGACGTTCGTTCCTTTGTCTTATTAAAACTGGTATGGTTGTTGGATTGCCAAAAACTGGCTTGCCAGAAACGCAGTAACAAGAGGCTAAGATCTTTATTTCTTTAGGTCTGGCGAAGAATGAGACTGCTCCAGTACCGGTTCTTCCTGCTCCACGTAAGCCATCAAAGATAGACGAGGAACAAGCCGTGCAGATCTCAATTTCATCTAACAGTCAAGTACGTAGAGAAAACTTTCAGGGTCAACAAAAAGGATGTGGGAAGGTCGTGGGGCCCTGGACTCCTAAACATTTTTTGTTGTTGTGGAGCCCATGTGGAAGGGTCAGGGTTCGAATCCCAGCCAGACCACCAACCAGGGTCTGAATAGGGTCTTAAAATAACTGGTAAGACCATGTATGCTGAAGGAGCATCACCTTGGCTGAAGAATGTAGCTTCTGCTTCAACGGAACTCATGTGGCTAATTTTACTTGTCCTTGTTTTTTTGTCTCCTACAAATAAATTGGAATACTTGATACTCATGAAGAGATTTACCTTAAATACGAACTCTCAACTGACCAGCTCCCAGTTGGCTTGATAGCTCAATTGGTTAGAGCGCTGCACCGGTATCGTAGAGATCATGGGTTCGATTCCTGTTCAAGCCTGAATTTTTTCAGGTTTCTTCTTTTCAACTGCTTAAGTTGAAACAACTTCACTGCGATGATCTTCAAATAATTCTATCTTTATCTGCAGTTCAAATATATAATTATTTCATATATTAATGTTCAGATTGGATTTTGTACAAAACTTTCTGGCGGACTCTTTTCCTACTAATTTTGACTCCCTTCGCAATTCCTTCGCCACTAAAGCAAATCACTGGTTGTAGGAAGACGATTTTTTTTCAGATGCTTATTTGCTCCTGAAACAAAGGTGTCATGTTTCTTAACCCGAATGGGAAACGGTGAAAATGTTAAGTCGTCCAATAAACTAACAGTGATTGAAAATCACTACACTAGTACCGCGTGATTTTCTACCTGATAAAACACTGTTGCTCGTTGAGTAAACATGACATTAAGGCCTACTTCAGTAACAAACGTTCGTTGTTTTCTACTTTGACAGATTAAATGGGATTTCCAAACTGACAAATCTTTCAAAGAAAAAATGGCCTCCGTTACCTCGGACTACTGTGCTCAGAACAGAACAAAATGTGCGCTCAAGGAGGAAAGAAGAAAAAGGTAAATTTTAAGACCCTCTACGAAATAATCTTATCCCAAAAAAGCTCGCCGCTTTATTTATAAAATTTAAAATTAGCAACAAATTACTCCAACCCCTTCCGTCTAAAGCACTTGGACGGAATCCATGCGTAAAGACGTCTAACTGGGTTATATTCTTCGTTTCATACTTTGTAGGACCCATTTTGTAAAAGTTCAAAACAGAAAGCATGAATTGATGAAAAACAAATTGTCACTTGTTTATTACCAGACGCGCCCTTTTTTTTGACCTCTATACTGCGGACGAAGTTCACTTACTGCCTGGTTACCTTAGCAACTCCTCGGGGACAAGCCAAATTGCATTTTACGTGAAGCAGCCTCTGGGTAAATTCATCGGAAATATCTCAGTGTTGCCTCGCAGGACGCTGGTCGACATTGTTATAACACACAAGTCAGAGCTTGAAACTGCCATTGGTGCCAACATATCACGTGTACAAGCTCTGTTTCAACCTACTTCTATTCCACCAACCAAAACATCAACAACAGAAAAACCATCGCCAAGTAAGGCAACTAGCAGTGACAACTGGAAATGGATTGCGATTGGTGTTAGTACTGGAGTGGTGGCGATCATATTAATCTTGATCTTGATTTGGTAAGACATTTTCTTTAAGCGTAAAAAAAGTTTGATTCATACAAATAGTTTTCTCTTTTTTTCCTTTTTACATAATAACCAGACATAAATGTACCCCATGTCCTATTTTCCTCACATTTGGATGAGATTCTAAAGCGAGTCCTTCCAAGTTAAAGCTACTAAGCAGTGCTTTCATGTAGTGTTTTTAGTCTGCTCCTTGGTATTAAACCTCAAGCTCTTTAAACCAGGTCTTGCCTGGCAGTACTTCATAATCTAGTACTTTTCTTCTGGGGGGAGGGGAGAGGAAGGCATAATAATTAACTGGAAGCCACTCAGAAAAACAAAGAAGAAGAACTTTCAGAAACGTGGTTCTGAGACCCTGAAATCCTACGTTAAGTCAAAGATTGACTGCTGTCAATGGGTATAATGCTTCGAGCTACACAATCCACTACCCTTAAGCTCATTAAGTTTAAAACTACCTTTGATTCTGATACGATCATTTTTTAATCAGTTTTATTCTTTATGCAAATCCAGATATCCCTGAGTTAAAAAAATACAAACAAACAAACAAAAGAAAACCAAAAGAAAACAAAGACAGCAGAGACACCTTCACGAGTAACACCAGTACCCCGGTTAACACTTGAATACCGTATTTTGGTTTCGTTAATTTTCCTAAGCCGACCTCTGACACTTGGCCAATTTTTTCAAACGCGAAGCATGTTAGGAGACCTCACATCTGGTTAGTTGGTGAACATTGCGGTTAAACACTCCTATTTTGCTATATCGATACCTAACTATTTGTCGGTTTGGATTGAGCAGCGAATTCGAAAAGTTTGCGTGGATGAGCACTTCTAGCCTGGCTGCCAAACATGGCCAGTCTAAGCCTGAAAGGGTGATGTTGGAGACCAGACTACAGTAGTCTTTGTTATTGTGCACGTTGTTGCACTAACATTTTTTTTAACAATAAGGGTCTTTTTGTACTAACGTTTGAGTCTTAAAGATGAAATCCTAAAACTAAGGTTCTACTTGAGCAATACTTTCCTAGAGTACTGTTCTTCATGCTACCCAAGGCGGTTGTATCTGGATTGGTCAGCTAGAGCGGAAACTATCAGAAATTGATTGAAAATTGTAAGAAAGTTTACAAATTTACGTAAAAGAGTTAACCAAATGGTAACGGCAATACTACGGCAGGCTACGACGCAAACCGTTGTAAGAGTACTATTGTATATATTAGGCTTGAAAGTTGGACAGGATTTCATTTTCACGAATAAAAGTTGCTCAAAGAAGATGGCAAAACTTCAAGTTTTAAAATATGTAGCTAATAATTTAAATAAATGCATATCAGAGGTAGATCGCGCTCGCGACCCCCGATGACTCAAACACGTCGCGTCTGCTTAATTTGAAGAGTAATCTTGTTGTAAATTACTGATGAATTTTTTTTTCTTTTATTTTTAGCGTGAAAAAGCAAGGAAAATCAAATAAATCGGTCTCTCCCACAGAAGACGTAAGACTGGAAAGCCTTAAGACAACAGGCCCAGGAGTTTACAACCCAGCTCATGATTCTGGTCTTACACCAGTAGCTTGACGCAACTGAACATATTACAGTCGTTTTTACTTAGTTTTCCTTACCTATACAGCATTGCCCAGAATACCCAGTATTCAGCTACCTAGCGTTCACAGGGATTAGATTTCGAGCAATTAGTAGTTCTTGTATCCTGCACTGAGCAGCCAGTGTTTCAAACTTAGTGTCTGTGACCTGCAATTTTGCTGACAAGGCAGTTCGTTGTGCTCACTAATAGTGGAAAATATAATCTGATTTTTTACAATCACATAAGTTATTTGTTTAACCTTTAGAAAGTGCCCAAATTCTGCCACACTTTGAATAAAAACCGCTTGGTTTTTGTCATGCTATGTATACTATTTTAGGGTTCTAAGTTTTGTCATATAAAGTTGTTAAAGTGGAGGAATTAATACAAATTTGGAGTGTTTTCGTTAATGTAGTTTGACTCACTGCGCCTTACTATCAAATCATGTGGTATAATTCATATTCGCGGGAGAACATTTTATGAAATCTGAAATACGGCCGTTTATGAATGTGATCAAGACGATCTTAGGAAATGGTTCGAAAAAAGCACCAGCATGTAGCCATTTTCCACAAGCAGTGAGGTAACATTGATTTACGTGAGATGAGGGATGTAGTATTAACATATCCATTGTAAGCCCTCAGATCATCTAACTTTTCTGAATACAACTTTGTTATACAATTGTTGAAGTCAATCAGACATTGTTCAACAGGGCGTCCAAGCGCGTTTAACATGGCGAATTCGACAATTTGAAACGTTGTTGAATAGAACTGTTGAATCTGTTTTGCTAGGGCTAAGTGATAAATCATTACTCAAAGCGCATAAGGTAAACGTGAATGGTACGCAAAATACACTGTAATGTTTTTTTTTTCAGATATCACATTAAGTTTTACAAAGCGGATCCCGTTATCTTTACCCACCCAGACTTCCCTTCTCGTACCCTGTTAACATCAACACAGATCGCGGACTAAAAGACATTCCTGATTCCTGAAGCGTGAATACCAACGATCAAGAGTCTTGAGTTTCCATTGCTACACTGGCAGAGTATTTTATTATTATTATAATTTTTTTACAAATTCTGAGGAATATAGACGAGCTGATGCAGCCTGCCAAAGAAGCCCTGCGATCGCTACGGTTTGTACATACAGGTAAAGCAGTAGTCGGTCCATTAACGGTCATTTCATTTGTTCCGAACCTTAATTAGTGTCAAACACATGCAGACAGACCCAGGGACGAGTCCACTCATGCTAGAACCAAAACAAACAGCCTTAGTGTGGATTGCCACTGTCGCGGTTTTGTCTACACGCGTTAACATACGGGCATGAAGCAACGGTCTCATTGCGACCATTTTCGCAAAAGTTAAACCTTTTTGCGTCTGTCTCCGTTTATTTATTTGATTTAGAGCAATTGCTGGGTGTAGGGCAAAAGGACACGAAGTCCCCTACGAATGCCATATCCAGTAACATGTTTGGACCAAGAGAGTGTGCCAATATCTGGAAGAGGGGATATGGGGGAGAGGGAAATAATAACGGGGGTCTTACGGTATTCATCTAATCAGCTGTTTTCTTATCACGATTGGTCAATAAATCTATGAATGAAAAGGAGCGGATGCTATGTTGTTGTATTAGTAATTAATCCGATAAGATTCAGGCCAAAAAGGGGAACTTGGTAAGTTGAAAGTTTTGGTATCACACGAATAATGTGTGCGTAGACAAATAATGATTCTAATAATCATGAACTTTTATTAGCTCAAAAGTGAAGAATCAACTGCACATTGGAATATAAAATTTTCTCACCAACTTACTGCCAAAATTGCACTAACTTGGATGAGTAACGTGCTCGTTTTCATGAATTATGGACTATTTATCAGTCCTGTGGAAATATCAGTTCACTCAGGCTGACCATGAATCAAAGCTTAATGCTTGAACGTGCATTACTGACATGATCATGAACGTGGGCTTGCTTGTAGATCAGTTTCAAAAAGTGCACATACGTTTGTTACGAATTTTAATTATGAAATTATGGAAGTGACAGTTATTAGTAACCTTATCAAATATCGATATTATGCCAAGTGGAGAATCTTTTGAGCCAGAAAACACGCATTATATATAGTTTGTTTTAATAAAGGCGTTCTCTTCTTCGATGTTAGTGATTTTGGTTGTAGTATTAGCAAGCTCCTTATCCCTAGATATGATCATTCATTTAATAAACACCGTGTTTCCAGAAATGGAACACTATGGATATTGTTTCCCTAGTTCTTGTTTTATCCTGTAATCCGATATTCGAGCTTTAATGTAATTGTTCAGTAGCAAACGAAATATATCCAGCAAATATGTACAAGGGACAGAGATATTATTTTCCCACCAAAAGAAAACAGGGTTGTTATTGATCATATAACTTGCAGGTGTCCGAAAATAAAATAAGAGTGTTTCAACTATGTTACTCTATAGCTGATACAAATCTAAATACTAATTCACCTAATACCTAATTCATGATAGTTAGATGTAAAAAATCACAGTTTAGCTTGAAAAAATATTTGTGTAGTTGCTTAAGTGAATTTCGAAAATTTTAAAAAAGGTTTTACATGCCTTCCTCATATCCACTGAAAGGAAAAGGGCTGTCAACAGTAATAGTATACTGTTTTGCAACTCTTTGGTGTCTTTTAGTCATGCAGTAAAACCAGTCACTCTATTCGCCTAGAGAAGGCAAGCGAACAGCCAGTAGTCCGAGATGATTTGACAAGTCTTGACAGCTAAATGACAGGATATTGAAACATTGTAAAAACAAAGGAAGACGGCGTAAGAAAAAAACATCTTTGACGCACACAGTTTGAAGCCCGACAAAAAAAATAATAACTATAAATTATATAAAACTGTGTACTAGTCAGAGTGGATTTTGTTGTTCGGATTCACACGTTCAACCCGAACATTTTCGCAAAATTATTGTGGGGCAATTCAGAACAATTTGCGGCGCGGAACAGAACACTTTTCGAAAGAATATTGGGCCCGGGAAAAGCTCCGCAAAGTTTTTAGGCCCGTAGAGTTTTCGGGTTTTTTGACAAATGAACACCAGCTTATTCTTGGGAGTTCCGCTGCATAATACGATTCGGTTCTGTTAGTAAGCCCCCTTTTGGGAACATACGATGAAGTTTACTTACTTACATACGAAAATTGTTCTAAACATTGACAAGCCGTTCGGCATTTTCGTCACCAAATTTGCTGTTCAACAAATGTTCACCACATGTTGCAACTGAATGTTAAACTAGGCTCTTTAACATGAGGTGACCAAAAGCCAGGATACTTTCTGTTAAACAGCGTTCTGCAAAAGAAAACGCCAGGCAATCAGTCGTGGCAAAGTCAATCAACTTTCATTGTACACCAAGCTGAACAATGTTGAACCCTTTAAGTGTTTCTTACAGAGTCGTGGCAGTTACTAAGGGTGTCACTGAGCTGATTGAGGATGACTGACTAACGTGGGAGAGGTGCTGGTGGTTTGTGTGAAGGAAGGAACAAAGTACAAGCAATTTTCGGATAGTTAAGGTCTGTTCTTGTTTTGTTGTAGACTAAACAATCCATTAGCTTTTCTTGCACAGCAAAAGGTCTGAATGGAGTGTGTGTGCGAATAGTAGGTCTGCTTCCTTTCCGCACCTCGTTAGATAGACAGGAGTAAATAGAGCACTGGGTAAAAATCGTTAGCTGAGGGCATTTCGCTGCGCGAACGTTTCTTTCTTTTACAGACATACTGAACATTTGTTCGAAGGGAGTTGAAACTAAGAACAGTCAATATACGCACTAAAAAGCCCAACCATCTTATCTTTCCAATAGTTTTGGTGTCGCAAAGGAAAAAAAAAAAACTTCGAAACGGTCTCAGTTCTACTTGGTTAAAGCAAATGTTACTCGAACGTCGAGTGAGCGAACAGCTTTGGAACCAAGAATGGGTGTCCGCTTATGGGAGGTTAAATTTTTTTTTAAATTGAGAGACTAAGAAGTGTTCATAAGTGGAGGTTCAATTTTATGTAGTGTGAAATGATGATTTCCGCATGCTTACTTCAAGGGAGTGTATGTTTGGACTGGATTGGATAACTTTATATAAACATGGCAAATTCATCAGTACACAAGATCGTTGTGAAATGTCTATCCTATATCTATAATTTTTCTCAAATCCTTTATCTAAAGTTTGTAGGCCAGTTATTTTTTTTTATTCCACAGTATTGCCATCTGGAACTACTTCTTGACTAGCGGATGCTTACTTAGTTTTATTCAACAAAACTGGCAACAAAAGGCCTTGGGATACTTTTTTTAATAAGCTCGTGTACTTGATCCTTGACTGTGATTATAAACAAACTATTTCGGACAACACTTGCACGCGTGTGCTTGAGCTTGGAGACAACCGTTTTAGTTACATTCTTACTGCTTCAGTATTGTAGGGTTATCAGCTTCTTTGTTTGATTTTGATATATGCACTGCTTTTTGCCCTTAATCGTTGGTAGAGATTTTTAATTCATTTTACAGTGTTGTAGCAGCTTCCTCACTCCAAATATCGTTAAAATTCTGGTTAAAAGCTGAACGAGACCTCAGCACTGTCGGTTAATTTTATTCTTGTGAATGAAATATCTGTAATTCCTGCTGCAAATGAAAGCTAATTTTAATTATGTTCATTTCCATTCACGAGTATACAGAATGTGATAAACAGATAATTATGGACAAACGATGTCAGCCAGTCAGAGTTTTCTTTTACTTATGCGAGTCTACATCCCATACAAGTACCACATCACGCGTAACAAATCACTCATGTTTATCAAAATTTTTCACAGCTTCAACGCTTATTTTCGTGTTTTGCCGCTTTAATTTTGCTTTGCGCGAATAGTACCGTTAGCTACCATTCGAAGGCTACGAACTGCATCGGTCAGCAATATTCAAGTTCAGGCATGTTTAAGCTGTTCGTGGAGTGATTAATTAAGTGTGACATCACAGCAATGTTTTTAGAAATTTCTGACCTGGGGCACCATAATTTACACTATATCTTGTAAACAAAGAAGTTTCTAAGCATGAAACTTAGCTATATCCATAATTATCTTGGGGACATGTTAAACAACAGCTTTGTAGAATAATTGGTTCGTATTTTTACAAATGGCTTTTCGGGACCGAAAAGTTTTCGGGGCTTTCGAGAAACGCGTCCCTGAAGTCGATGTGTCAAAATCTACAAGTCAAAATGTATGCACACAGAAAATTTGAGCGCAATAGAGTGATAAAAGATCGAAATGAGGGTTGTCGTCTTTCAAACTTTACAACGTTCGTAAAGGTGTATAAAGATAGATTTACGCTATCGGGCGTAAAGTTGGTGTAAAGCTAGCTTAAAACTTACTTAACTGATTTACGCTTGTTTACGCTGGGGAGTAAAGTTTGCGTAAAGTTGCCTTTTGCTAAACCAAACGGAAAGCTGTTGTAAAGCCTGCGTAAAGATGTTGTATCATATTTATGTTCATGCTTACATATATGTTAATAATGGCTTTTGGTCTTGAACTAAACCTGGCCAATCAAAGGATCACGGTGTTTTATCAATGTTTACGAGTCCTTGTAATTTTCGTCGATATCCTTCAGTGAAATGTTCCAAAATTTTCTCTATACATCGAATCTAGCCTGATAAAAATTATATATGCGAAAAAAAGTAAGAGTTGTAAAGGCAGTTTACTCGTCTTTTAAAAATGTATGCTTTATGTCTCTACATAAAACGATTCATGTTTCTGCATTAGGTTTTTACTGGCTGCAACAGTGTAGGCAAGGGGCAAGACCACAAGATAGGAATTACAATTCAGGTCTAATTGCGTTGACAAAATAACAGAATTTATATCGAACCAGATCAACCAACTGCCTGGCATGGTTACTTTTAACACAAATATGTATCAAAAAATATAAATTTAAAAAGTCAAGGAAATTTGAAAAGCTAGAATGACAAAAGTGAAAACAATATTTATGATAAAAGGGAACAAATATGTATAAAAGCTAAAATGACAGAAGTAAAAAATTTAAAAAAATGACACAAATAATTACGTATCATAAAAAGTCAAAGAATTTATTAAGTTAATAAGGCAGAAGTAAATATCTCAAGGATAAAAAGGCAATAATTATTTACAACTTATTTATGTTCATTCTTGAACATAACACAGCTTACATGTATGTTTATTTAGATTTACAATGTTTAAACTAGTGACTGATTTATTCAACAAAGACTGACAGATTTGAACTGATTTACTTTTGCTTTGCTTTTGCATGTGAATGCTCCAGGGCAGAAACTGACAGCCAGCCATTTAATTGTTTTAGCATAACCTACTGACTATTAAACACATACAATGCACTATCACTATAATTGATTTATTTATTGAAGGTTTTGATTGATAAAATTCAGCGAAAAACTGAGCACGCGCTCCGAGAGCTGTCTATCGATCAATAGACAGCACCTGTGTAGCCAATCAGATTGCGCGATTACCTAATAGGCGGCCAGTGGGTTATGCTAATTAACAATTAGACGTTGAGCTTGAGGTTTCTATCGGCAGTTAGCATAACCCAGCTGCCGTCTATTGGGAAAACGCGCAATCTGATTGGCTACACAGGTGCCATCTATTGATCGATAGACGGCTCTCGGAGCGCGCGCTTAGTTTTTCGCTGAATTTTATAAATCAAAACCGCTGTAAAACAATTCTAGCGATATTTTTTGTTTACTAGATCAGCCGCTGGGTTATGCTAAAACAATTAGACGGCTCGCTCTCGGTTTCTATCGACTTTGATAGTTGGCTCGGGACTTCGCCCCTCGCCAACCATCAGGCGATAGAAACCTCGAGCTCGCCGTCTAATTGTTAAATAGTTGGCGAGTGGCGAAATCAAAGTCGATAGAAACTGACAGCCAGCGGTTTAGTTGTAGCATAACTCACTGACTAATAAGCACATACTATCGCTATACCGGTAATTGATTTATTTATTGAAGGTTTTGATTGATAAAATTCAGCGAAAAACTGAGCGCGCTTTCCCAGAGCCGTCTACCAATAAATAGACAGCACCTGTATAGCCAATCAGATTGTGCGATTACCTAATAGGGGGTCAGTGGGTTGTGCTAACAAAAATTAGGCCATCCCTGCATAGCCAATCAGATTGCGATGTTTGGAGAGGTTGGTCACTGTTGGCTGCCGAGGGGCAAAGCGCTGAGTCAACTATCAGAGTTGACAGAAACCAAGTGTGAGCAGTCTATTTGATTAACTAACCCAGTGGCTTATCTATTTAAAAACAAAAAAATATTGATAATGCTGATTCGTCGAATACTTTGCAACCATATTGCATGCAAAACCTTGCATATGCTCTCAGGGCTGTCTATCAACTGATACAGTTTAGATGACACCTGGATAGCCAATCAGATTGCAATTTTGCCAACCGTCAGCCACTGAGTTATGCTAAAGAAGAGCTAGACAGGATTATGAATCAGCTAAATTCAAAATCAATGCTACAATGTAATTCAACTAAATCCGGCTTTTAACAACTGGCTCTGGCGTGCATTTCTCAAAACTCATGAAAACATTTTTGGTCTGAAAATTTGAATAATTAAAATTAATTATCAATAGCTAACTACATGTATTTAATACACGTCATTAAAATTATTAAGTTTTGAATCAGTTTATGATGTATCTACTGGGGTAGCAGTGTTTTTTTTTTCAGTGCAAACCGACCCATTTAATGTATTTAGCATTCAAGTGCAATAAAAATTCATGCAACCGGTATGCTAACAATATTCTGCCTAGCAATTGTTTTTGCGCACAAAAATGTTTTCCATACTTTTGAGAAACCAACGCCAGGCTAGCGTAACATTGTCACATCAAAAGAACATTAGGCCAGTGGACCAGGGCCTTAAAAGGATGCAGTTCAAGGGCTTAGTGAGACCATGTCTACTCTTGCAGCTAATGAAACAACCTTGGAATGGGGCTGACCACTAACTTGTCCACCCCATTAAGCTTCACTGAACAGCATGCAAATCTCTGCGCTATTCGCTGCACAGGTATAAAAACAGCTGGTCCAGAAGGTTAATAATCATAGCGCTTCCAAACTTGAGCTGGTTTGCCAAAATGTCCTTGGTCATGATCAGTCTTGAACCACCACACTACAGCAAATGCATGCTGAAAAAAGCCGCCATTAATCTTTACACTGTGTACAAGATAGAAATTCACTATTCCTGGTCTTCTGGGTGCTTTGGTGTCAATTGAGCCATCATCGGCAGTCCAAGAGGCCATTACACGAGCTGATCTCAAGTTACGACAGTCCATCTTAGATCCAAACTTTTCAGTTCCAAGCATGACATTTGAATACTTGCGGGCAACACATGAGGAGTGTTCAATTTCTTCTTCAGGATACAATGTTTTATAGCATTCAAAAAGTACCTTCAGCTCATCTGCATCCAATGCAAAGTGCTTGAATGAATTTGGAAGACCAACAAGTGTAAGATCACTCCACTGAAACTCCCCCAAAGTCACACAACAGGCACTTTTAAATAAATGTGTCGCATTTTTCACAATTAAGCTTTCATATAGATCATTCCCTAACTCATAAGGTTCATATGCTGTGCCATACTGCTTCTACTAATGTCACACTCAAACTCTTTTTTCCAAACACAAAAAAATAAAAAAAATATCCATAACCCATCATGGAGGGAATTCTAGATATGGATTTTATTCCAATCACATTAAAAAAAAACCCTTAAAGTATTAGAACAATTTGATTTAAGATAAAGATAAAAACTTTCTTCTTGAGTCATACTGATATGGCCATGGGAAAAGATCCCTCTATTAATAGGGGACACCTAAAATTAAAATAACCATCGGCGCAGTATCAACTCCATCTGCTAGAAGCAGGCCTTCAGCAGTGTCAACTTCATCCTCAAGCAGCTGGCCATCAGCAGTATCAACCCCTCGGAGTCGGCCGGCAGCAGTATCAACTCCACCCACCAGCAGCCGGCCCTCAGCAGTATCAACCCCTTGCAGTCGGCCTGCAGCAGTTTCAACTCCACCCATCAGCAGCCGGCCATCTACATTTTCAACCCCTCGCAGCCTGCCATCATCAGTTGCAACTCCGTCTACAAGCAGCCGGCCATCAGCAGTTTCAACTCCGTCTACAAGCAGCCGGCCATCAGCAGTTTCAACTCCGTCTACAAGCAGCCGGCCATCAGCAGTTTCAACTCCGTCTACAAGCAGCCGGCCATCAGCAGTTTCAACTGCATCCATCAGCTCCCATTCCTCAGCGCCATCAGTTTTGGGCAAAAAAAAAATCTAAAAAAGCACGAAAGAACACCGTCCATAGACCACTGCCGAGAAATTTCTTCTTCACCTGTTTATTAAGTTTATTATGATCTACACGAGGACTGATCAAAGGAATTATACTTAGGGAGGCCATGTTTTGCAATGATTTCCTAAAAATGTGCTCTTTTCTAAGGTTCTAAGATAAAGGTTAGTTTGTTATCATTGCTCTGGACTATTTTCAAGAATTAATGACCCCCTAAGGTAGACATTATTTTTATGTCTTGATTCAGTTTAAAACCGTTCGAATGGTCGAAAGACTTTGTATTTTCCATAACACTTGGTTACATGTATTTTAAGAAAGATTTCCTCTTTTGTTAATGTTGCAGTTAAGAGTTGAACTTTAATGACCTCATAAGGTAGACATTTTATAGCTTGATGCAGTTTAAAGCCGTTTTGAATGATTGAATGACTTCGTATTGTCCATTAATACTTAGTTATTTTAAGAATGGTTTTCTCTTTTATAAATGTTGCTGTTAATAGTTGAATTTTAAATCGCGTATGGTAATTGAAGTTTTGATAATCCGAAAAAGTTCCTGAATTAGTAACGTTGAATTACCAAGTGGTTGATCCACTTCTGATAAGTAAACGATATTGTGAACAAAGTTGAAACCATTTTGTTGTGAATTGATTGTTTCCATTCTTTATCAACATGATGAATGACCAACATGTATTGTTTTCGTCAAAGGTGATTTGAAGGGAATATAAATGACTACCGTGCGAACGTACATGGAACCACGTGTACACAGCAAGTAGAAAATCTGGTGGGATTTGAATCTGCAACAAATATTTTATGATTTTTTGAAGTATGATACCTTACTCCAACCTCACTTCTGCTCTTAAAGATCAACTTTGAAATTTCATCAGCTTTACACCAAGTATAAATTTGGCGTAAAGAATTACTGTTTCTAAAGTCTGATTTACACATGCAAGCTAGAAAAGGGTAAACTTGGATTTACAATTGCTTTACGCCAAGTATAACTGGAGCGTAAAAGAACCTTGGAACGGGCAAACTTTAAATTTACAATAGATTTACGCCAAGTATGAATCGAACGTAAAGGAGCCTTTTACTCTGGCCTTACGCCAAAGCGTAAAGATCGTGTGAATCTTGAATTTAAAGCAGTTTTACTCTACCTTAACACCAAACTTAAAGTGTTTCTTTACGTCGGCTTTACGTACAAGCGCAAAGATAACGTAAAGGTGAACTTTACACATTGTAAATGTATAGTAAAGTTGAGTAAATGAGAACTTACGCTACCATTACACCAACTTAAATTCGACTTTTCATGCTGTGTTATCGAACATTAAAATAGTTTAAATAAAAAAAATGTGCTGACACGAAATTTTATACTTGCTCAAAGAACAGTACCAAGAAAGTAGTAAAGTGCGCCCGTATGGCAGATTTCCTGGCTTCTGATTGGTCGAGAGCAAATCAATGACGTCATGACCCGGAACCGGAAATCACGTGTTTTTAAGAGGGGGAAACCGCTGACCAGTGGGAAAAAAGGATCGCGGGCTCATACAACCGGAAGTCACGTGTTTTGGAATGGGAAACCGCTGAGCAGTCCAAAAAATCGATCGTGGGCTCAAGGTGGGTTAAAACCGCTGAGAAAACGCGGGCTCCAAGTCCAAAGTCCAATTTCTGGAACGTGGGTAACCCTTGGAGTGAAAACAAGAGAAAAAAATGAATAAATCACGTTTATTGTTATACGTTTTACAATAACTGAGAAAAATGGTTTCCTTTGAGTTCCTCTTTGATATGAGGGTTCCTTTATGATGAGTGTTCAGTTACTGGTATCCATAGGGGTAGGTCTTGAAGGTGCGTGGATCGATGACTCTTTTGTCATAGACCAGCTGGTACCACTTGTGTTGGGGTTGAGTGAGCAAGGTGTAGTTTTTCGGGTTGCGGACAATGTGGTGACTTTTGGTGACTTGGATTTCCCGTGGTTTGGGAAGGGGTTTCTGGATTTCATCTTGGACATTCTGACGCATGACGTCAAAATTCAACTGGGTGTGTCCTTCGCTGTTGAGTCGGAAGCCTCTGACCTTGCATTCCACCTTTCCTTTATTCGTAGTATACCCATAGTTCTTGGGTCCTCCACTGACAAATTCTTGGATGTATTCATCATCAGCTAATTCGGAGGCGAAGTCCCCTAGATAGGAACCCAAGGCAGGTTGGAATTGAGTGGTTGATACTTCTTTTTAAACTCGATGACACAACTCACATGACAGGGTTGCTCACAACAGCTGGTGACATCGACTGGAATGGTGCAAGGTTTCTCACAGAATGGACACTCTCCGAACTCGGGAGGGAAAAGAAATTGATCGTCTGCCATACACTTCTCTCTTTTTCTTGGTTGACTTGAGTTGAGATAACAAGGTTCGTAGGCGATCAATCACTTGTTGGGCTTCTGAAACGAATGCCTGGATCATCCATGAGTTGAAGTGTGAAATGAGACGGGGGTTTTTATAGAGAAACAAAAAGGGTCACGTGGGAGGGAAGGGGCCAACGAGAGAAAGACCCATCATGCTGTGGGAGGGGAAGAGGTGGGGGGACCCCCCCCTCCCCCCTCCTTAGATAGACCATGGTGCATTGCGCGAATGGGGGTATATAAGTCAAGGGAGGCCACAGGACGCCATTCCTAGCTTTGAGTTCGGTCTGTGTGAGTTATGTCAGTTGAGGCGAACATGTCCGAAACGAGAAGGCACTTGGGCTCCTTAGCCAGTGCTGTGAACGTGGGGGGTGAGGAGAGTTTAAGGAGTAGAGTGCCACGGGAGCGAACACATACTGAGAGAGTAGCCTGGAGAATGCACGAAAGGAGAGAGGAGACATGGAGGCCCTTGAACCGGCGGCGCGTGGCGGCGTTCATTGAACTTTATTTGTTGTCTGTGGTGTACATGGAAAATGCCCACCGTCACGGTTATCAAACCAGGGCGTCATGCAAAATGTTGAACAAAGCGTTGGTCCATAGAGTCATCCCGTGGATCAACATGAACCGTAGCTGGACCAGGGACGAGAACCAGTGGCCCATCAGTGTAGAACACTTTCGGGAATTGGACAATTATTTGGTCAACCATGCCCCTAGTATTCATGCGGGCTTTCGCTGGCAGAACATTATTTATTTTTTTGAAGAGATGAAGAAGGAGCAGGAGCGGTGGCGTCGGCTGGATGAGATGGAGAGAGATGCGATGGAGTCGGTCCGACGTTGTTTGGAGTTTTGAACATTTGTTTTTGTCAATAGACTGGAACATTTAATTATGTGAGTCAAGAACCAGAGTACATTTTGTAAGTGAACTTTTTTATTTTTTAATTAAAAAAAAAGAGTTGATGTTTTTTTACAAATGGTGGTCTGTATTCTTTGCCACGCTGGGTGGGGCGCTCCTATTTACAATTGGAAAAGATATCTACAATTTTAAAAAAATAAAAAGTAAAAATGGATATGTACAATTGGAAAAAATAAAAACTAAAAAAATTAAAAAAGAAAGCTATGTACAGATTGAAAAAATGAAAACTAAAAAATTACAAATGAAAGTCTTCCAGTTCCATACGTAATTGATCAATGTTCTCGGGTAGACAGAAGGTGCGGTTGAATAAGGCTTGAATTTCGGCTCGGGTTTTCTCGTCCACATCCCGGGATCCCACGATAGCACTGCTTTGATGAAGGGTGGGCTTTTTAGGTCCCCAAGGAACAAATTGACTGCCAGTGACCAGGGTGGCGGCATTCTCATTGACTTGGTAGTAATGGTCCGAGCGGTACCATGATTGACTGGGGATGTCAAACAGGTAGACGGGTTTGCCTTGATCCATAGCCAATTGCACAGTCCAACCAGTGCCTCCTTTCACGCGTTTATGATCCGGTTCCAAGATCCCAAAGGCATAGATCGTATGGGCTTTTTTGGCAATTTGATAATTGCGTTGCAATAATTGCAAGGTGTAAAAATGACTGGGCATTTGTTTGCCTAGTTTCTCAGCCGCCTGGTGAAGATGGGGGTTGGCCAGCATCAGGACTTCCACCGTAGAAGGGGTGATGAAAGTGGATCGAGGATGGTTCGGGGGGACGAGGACTTCTAATTGCATCCCAAAGTGTTTGGCATGTTCTTCCACGAGGGCATCCGTACCTTTGGCTCCCCCTGTGTAGACCACATGACCATGACCCACTTGCAGTTCCAAGGCACCGAGATCTTGTTCTCCGATCATGTTGATGTTGGGGGGCATTTAAATACGTAGCCGGTGTCTGGGCCTACAATAGCTAGAATCTCCGTGGGAGTCAACTCTAAGGCCAAACCGAAATCAATGACGTGGTGCTGTCGGCACTGTTTGAACGTGAATCCCGCTGCTAGACCTCGTTTGACCCGTTCAGCCAAATAGTCTTCGGTGGAAGCAAAGTCGTCTCGGTTGAGATCTTGGTAGTAGTCCATCTACTTGGAATGACGAGTCGGAGGACCCAGGGAGCTCCTTAAATAGGGACAATGGACCAATGGGAAGACAAGAGGTCCTTATTTGGATTGAACAAGCTGACCAATGGGAAGATAACAAGTCCTTATATGGGTAGGATAAGCTGACCAATGACAGTCAAGGGTCTAAGGTATAAAAAGGCATGGTCGGTAGGGGTGACATCAACCTTGAGTACGATGTCCACCGATCGGAAGAGAAAATCAACCCATCCCCCAGAGGGGAAGAAGAAGAAGAAGGCCATTCAACATATGACGCCCGTGGACTGTGATCCTGTGGTCTGCGAGGTCGTGGAAGACACTCGAGCTGCCGTGGAAGATATGATGAAAGAATTGAATGATATGGTGTCCCCATCGGAATACATGGTGACGTATGTCGAAGATCCTCCTCCCAGTTCGGTGGACACTATGGTATGCCCTTGCCATGAGGTGCGTTTGGAGGCCCGAGAATCTCAAAAGGGATGGAAGTATGTGAAATGTCCCATGCAACCGTGTTTGCTGTTTTGTGGACAAGATCAAGTTCTGGAGTATATGAAAGCCGTGTATAGTCAACCTCATGTAGAAGTGTTGGACATGTGGGGTGGTTTACAATGCTTTTGCCGTGAACCCGCCACGCTACAACAGAGTCATTCGACTCAGAACCCCGATCGCTTGTTTCTGACTTGTTCCAAGAAAACGTGTGGCTTCTTCCGATGGGCCGATCAACCCTTGGGTCCCAAGTACTGGAGTTGGTTTCATGACAACCCTCCCAAAAAAGCCGATCAACAAGCTGAACCACCCACCCGTGATGCTCAAGGATATCCCAAACGTGGAGTAGACATCCCTGGCCCGCCCCCTCGAGTCCAAAGCAAAGAGGACGTGGAACGAGAACGACCCCTGACAGAGTATGAGAAACAATTGTTACGAGAAATTCAAGAGCTCAAGAACCGTCACGAAATGATGGTGGCCCCAGCTCCACCACCCCCTAAGTACAGTGACAGTGTGGAGAACTGGCAGAAAGGTCTAGAGACCATCAGCTGTGGCCGTCTAGGTCTCTTTTAAATGAGAGAACGAATAAAATTTTTTATCAATGTCACCATGGAGTTTGTATGTGATGCGTGGGAGTCTGTCTTGTCCCTGGGGCAATGGCAATGCCATCAAACCCTTTGTCAAGTCTTATATGATCATCAACCCGGGTCCCAAATCCCCATTCCCCCTTGTCCCGAGGACACGCATCCTCTCCACCTCTTTGAAGAAACCCATGTGGACTGCAACCTATATCGATGGGTGGTGTTTGTCTTATGGTTAAAAGCTCACCCAGAGGCATGGCGATGGTATCGAATCATTCAAAAGGCGCATCCCCACACGGTCCCCACCATATCAACCTTATGGGGTGAATGCCAAAAAGTATGGCCCCTCGAAAGAGAACCCAACGCTGGAGTTCATCGTCCTCATGGTTAAAGAAAACCAAACGCCCTGTGTCGTCAACGAAGAAGGCCAATGTCTCGCAACAACAATGGTTAAACCGTTACCATGATCCTCGTACCCCGGGGAGTTTAGGTGGGGTGCAACGATTTGCTAAAGCCCATCGTCTCCCTTTGAAAAAAGCTCAACGGGTCTTGGAACGGGATTTGGCTTATACGTTACATAAACCACGACGTCGTCGTTTTCCCACCGTCCCCGTCATTGTAGGAGGATTAGATGATCAATGGGCGGCGGATTTAGTAGAAGTGCAACCATTGGCCAAGTATAATCGGGGTATACGATATTTACTGACGGTCTTGGATGTGTTGTCCAAGTACGCGTGGGTACAACCGTTGAAAGACAAAACCGGCGTTGCCTTGGTCCATGCCTTTGACAAGATTTTGAAAGGACGACGTCACCCTAATCGATTGCAAACGGATCGAGGGAAAGAATTTTATAATCGGACCTTTCAACGATGGCTCGACGAGCAAGGCATTCAACATTTTTCCACCGAAGGGGATGCCAAAGCCAGTGTGGTGGAACGATTTAATCGCACCTTGAAAGAACGGTTGTACCGTTATTTTACCGCGGCCAACACCTTACGCTTTGACGATGTGTTACCCGAGTTGGTGCAAGGCTATAATGCCACCCGTCATCGAAGTATTGGTATGGCTCCTCAAGACGTGACGTGGGACAACGAAGAAGCGGTGTGGAAACGATTGTATGGTAAACGGTTGAAAGGCCAGAAGAAACCGCAATTCAAAGTGGGAGATCGTGTCCGTCTCAACAAGATTCATCGTACCTTTGAAAAAGGCTATTTACCCGGTTGGACCGAAGAAGTGTTTGTGGTGCATCGGGTGATCCCGGGCCCTGTGCCCACGTATAAGATTCACGAATGGGATGATACCCCTGTCCAAGGCACGTTTTATGAAGAGGATTTACAAAAAGTCCATGTATCCGACGTGTTTCGCATCGAAAAGGTACTTAAGCGACAAAAAGATCGTTGGTTGGTCAAGTGGAAAGGGTGGCCCGACAAGTACAATAGTTGGATTCGTAGTCAAGACGTCACGTCTCTCCAACTACCCCAGAGGAAAAGCCCACCCAAGAGGAAAAACACAAGCCCACCCAAAAGACGACGTGACTAAACAATGACGTTGGTGCCCAACTCTTCGTTTTACGTGACGTTGATGAGTCATGCGAGTACCAAAGAGTTTCCTGGGAACAAGAGTCATCATTTTAGAAACCGATTGCCTAAACCCATTCGATTTATGGGACGAGGATGGATGGTGGGCATGGTGAGTTTATCCTTACCCACCATTCCCGTGATAGCGGAAGAAGGAGGCGTGGGTGATTCCCATCCTCTGTTGTACGTACGATGGCACGAACGGGTGTATGCCCAAGACGATCAAGGCAACGATCGATGGTGGCATCAACGTCGCGAACTCACTGTCTACGGGCGAGATATGAGAAAGGAATTGGCCTCGTCGACGGGATCGCACTTTTTTCATCAACTGGTGTACCGTTACGTGCAAGCCCGTGCCAAACAAACCGAACCCAAAAACAAATGGGCCGAGGACAATGGCGTCAAATTATACCCGACCTTTGAATGGACCTCCGAAGGGGATTTGTTGTTGAATACGACCAATGTCGATTACACACGACAAGTAGCACACGTGTCATGGGGCAGATCCTTGGCGCTGAGAATGGGATGGATTGAACAAGTGTCGACGGGCGTGTATCGATTGGGTCCGAATCTCTTGCAAGAATTTCATTCGGACTCCATTCCCACCCCGACCGATATCCGCGATGCCGCCAACAACCCCATCTTTTGGAAAGTGGAGGGGGATTATCTGAAATTGAGTCTATCGTGCCCTTGGCGGTTTGTGAATGTGAACCAGACCTTTCGTCCCTCGTTGGAATTTCCCTCCACGCGTCCTTTGCACGTGTATTGTGATGTAGGCACCAGCAGCATGGTAGGGGGCCGCATCACCGATCTCTTAAGAGAAATCAAGTACCAGCCTCAAAACACCACGCACTTTGAACCTCGACATATTCAATATGTCCCAGTACGCAACGAAGTGGTGGAAATCGTCGAAACCCAGATGGCCGAAACTAATGGGGATCTGGTGAAATTTGGTGAAGGCCATGCCCTCCTGACCCTCCACTTTAAAAGGGAAGTGGTGGTGTGAAGAACAAAGACAACATGTCGTTCTACGTGACGTTACCGAGTCATGCCAACCGACGTGAATTTCCCAACAACCAACCCAATTCCTTCAAGATTCGTTTACCTCAACCGTTACAGCTCACGGGAGGTGGTTGGCAAGTGGGGTTGAGTGCCATTTCCTTACCGGATGCTCGCGTCAATTTGTATGAGTTGGTGAAGAAAAATGGGTACGTCATGGGGACATCCTGGGACCAAACTTATCCCAAACCGGGTGCAAAAGACGAGGAAATGACCTCGCGAGTAGACACCGCGCGAAGCATCATCAATGACGTCCAAGATTTGGATTGGGTGGTGGATGGCGTGAGTTTCATGAAAGCCATCATTACTCACTTGGAACAACAACGTATGGAAATGGCCATTCAAGGGGGTCGGTTTACCAATGATCAAGGCAAGCACACCTACGTCAAGTTCAAGTGGGAAGGCGAGGATCTGCTCATTGACAACACGAATATCTGTCATTGCGGCACCGACACGCCAGCCCTGACCATCTACACCAAGTTGGCGCTCAAGATGGGATGGTTACGTAAAATTGACAGTGTGTTGATTTTGGGACCCAACTTACAACAAGAATTCATAGGGGATCAAATCCCCAACATGACAAAACCCGCTGACAACGATTGGAACGATGTCACCGACGGTCAGGGGAACGCGGTCTTTTGGACGGTGCGTTCTATTTTACCGGATTATTTACAATTGAGTATGAGTTGTAGTTGGCGTTTCACCAACTTGAATGTGGCGTTTCGTTCCGTGGTGGGTGAACCCACACGATCGTTGCACGTGTACTCCGACGTGGCAGGCAGCACGGTGGTGGGCAATCGCGTGACTGATTTGTTACGTGAAATACAGTACAAGCGTGAAGCACGCGGCAACCTGTATTTTGAACCGTTGCACATTCAATACATGTCTCTTCGTAACGAGGTGGTGGAAATGATTCACGTTCAAGTGGCTGAAACGATTGGCAGAGGAGGAGACTTGGTCAAGTTTGGTGAAGGTCATACCATTGTCACGTTACACTTCAAAAAGACATAAAAAAGAGAGACGAGAAGGGAACCCAAATCAATCATGCCTCCGAAACGACGACGACGACGACGACGCCGACCACAGCGTCCACAAGCGGGGGAAGGGGTCAACGCGGTGATTGCCGGGATTCCTAAGGCCGCTTGGTCCATCACCAAAGGGGTAGAAAAGTTAGCCAAAAAGAATTACCTAAGATCAACGAAGAAACGTATGGAAGAAATGCGAAGTGGGAAACGCAAACGGTGGGCGGGGGAATCGTTTACGTGCAACCTCATGTGAGTATAAAAAGAAAACAAGGGTTGTGAAAACAAACAAAGATGCCCAAGACAAGAGTGCGTCGAAGAAGAAGAAGAAGAAGGCAACGAGGGGGTCTCTTGCCCCTGGCGGCCCTCATTCCAGCCTTGATCGCTGGAGGAAAAGCTGTGGCGTTGGGTGCCGCAAGTGGTGCCGCGAGTTACGGGGCTAAAAAAGGGTTGGAAGCCGCTTTTCGGAAAAAACGACGATGATGATGACGGTATAAAAAGGGGGTCACGTGAAGCACAGACAAAACGTTTATCCCTGGTGAAGAAGACACCATGCGTGGGGGAAGTTTGACACGATTTCGAACCGACGAGTGGTATGATCAACAAGGCAAAGGAGTGATGACCGATCTGATGCGTGGGGGGTTGCAAGGTCTTATAAGGACGCGAAATCCTTTAAAATTGCCTAGTAATATCAAGAGAGGATTGGAAACGGGTTTGACACGAGGTATCAAACGCAAAGCCGAAGACGTCCTTAAAAAAGAAATCACCAAACAAGCCAAGAAAGCGTTGAGTCATAAGAACGTGAAAGACGCCGTGCGTGTAGCCACTGCTTTATTTCCCAAACAAACCAAACGTGCACGTGATATTTTGGGAGTGTGAACATGGAACCCGTGCATTCACGACCTCGACGAATTCGTAGTAATCGAGGGTTGTCTCAATGGGGTGGACTGTATCCGTTTTGGAAACTCATGCGACGACGACAACGTGGTGGATGGTTAAGTCCCGAGGTCATGAGAGTCCCCGGGTTTGATTTGAGACAACGTTTAGCACGACGACGACGCTATAAAAACCCCTCACGACGACGACGGGGTACCACTCGACGACGTTAAACATGCCTGACGTGAGTACACAAACCGCCCCGGCTCACGAGCGTTCCGAAGCGACCGTCAACCCGGCGTTACGGATTTTCAAGGTGCCACCGACCGACATTAGCATCAATGCTTATCGCATGGTCACCATTCAACCCACCACCACGGGTATCAATCCCATGGAATTCATCATACCGGGGTTGGACGATTTTGTGGATTTGGGACGCAGTTACTTTACCATGGAATTGAGTTTGAAAAAGAGTACCAATGCCAACTTGGTGCTCGATGAAAAATTGTGGCCCGTCAATAATTTGGCCCATTCCATCATCAAGCAAATTGACTTGCAGTTGAATGGTACGTTGATCAGTCCACAATCCGACACGTATCATTACAAAGCTTACCTGGAAACCTTGCTGAATTATGACCGAGAAGATGGCAAGACCGTGTTAGGACCCCAAGGATGGTTCAATCAAGTTGATTTCCCACCCCAATGGACCGCCACCAACACAGACAAAGCAGGAGACCATGCTCACTGGAACGCTCTCAGTGACAACCAGAAAGGAGCCTTCGAGAGCTCTGTGGCCGAAGTGGCCAAGTATGCTGGAGGCGTCACCCACAGTCTAGTGTTTACCCCACACTTGGAAGTCTTTCACACTGGCAAACTGTTGGTGCCAGGCATCGAAATCAAGATGAAATTTCATTTCAATGGCCCCAGCCTGTTTTTGAATGGAGTGGCTCTAGCTGGCCGATTGATGGAAGGGGATGTGAAACTACGGTTTCATCTCTGTCAATTGCGTTTGAATGACGCCATCTACCAGAGTATATCTGAAAAAAGACACAATGAAGGAGAAGTGGCGGCTTATCCGACCGTCCGCAGTGAAATCCGGACCTTCAGCATGCAAAACAACCTGGT
Source organism: Siderastrea siderea (assembly GCA_964030785.1). Lineage (NCBI taxonomy): Eukaryota > Metazoa > Cnidaria > Anthozoa > Scleractinia > Rhizangiidae > Siderastrea > Siderastrea siderea. The sequence continues at coordinate 20,013,586 of OZ034973.1, read as the reverse complement.
CCGCTTTGATATCCCGAACCTGTTTCAAAACAGAATACCTGACCGATTGATTGTGGGGTTACTGGACAGCCGCGCCTTCAATGGAGATGTGACCCGAGATCCTTTCTGTTTCCAGAAATTTGGTCTGACCTCCATTAAACAGATTGTCAGAGGAGAAGAGTACCCTTATGAAACCCTCCAGTTAGTGCACAACAATGGCACCCGAGATAATCTAGGCTACTTCCGTTTTCTGCAAGCCAGTGGTGCTTGGTGTAAAAAGAAAGGCAATATGGTAGAACTGCTGGATTGGGGCCAAGCTAAAAATTGTACCTTGTACATGTTTGACAATGTGGCCAATGGATGTGCTGACAGTCAAAACCTCAACCCCAAGCAAACGGGAGATTTACAACTGGTGTTGGAATTTGGAGTTGCCCCCGGTGTCAATATAACCGTACTCGTGTATGGAGAATTTGAGAACTTGCTGGAGATTGACAGGAACGGAGCCGTGTTGTATAACATTTACCAGCACTAAAGATGGAACATGTGGCCTTGAATAATGTGCAGTTGGATTATTTAGCCCGAGACGACCCCCAATTGAACCCTGTCTTTTACGGGACGGTGGCCTGTGATCGTTTACCCAAGAGTCCTGTCAAGACCCAACCCCAAGGGTACATTGTAAATACCGACCCACACGATCAACCGGGACAACATTGGTTAGCGGTGTGGACGGATGGAAAGGTGTGTGAAGTCCTGGACAGTTATGCTTTGCCCATGGACACGTACGTGCAAGCTACCCCGTTACGAGATTGGATTGTCCAACATTGGAAGTATGTGGTGACCAATGGCAAGTCCCTCCAAGCCATTTCAAGCAAGAGTTGTGGTGATTACGCCTTGTTGTATTTGAAAGCCAAAGCCCGTGGACGGACCTTGCAAGAGTTTTTAAATGAGTTTTCGGCTCATGATTATGTTAGTAATGACCATCAAGCCGGTCAACGCCTTCAACAATTGATTGTAGGCCAAGAAGCCAGATGGTATCAACTGTGTTGTCATCCGTATCATCAATGTAATGCTTAAATAAAATTTGTTGGAAAAAAGTGGTGTCGGAGTCGTAGCTCAGTGGGTAGAGCCTTTGGATCCCCCGAAAAAAATAGGTGTAGGGGGATTGTGCGTGGGTTCGAGTCCCACCGATTCCAATAAAAAGGTGCCTTTTTTTTTCTAAGGGTAGTTCGTCATCATCATGCAAACGGGGAAACCGTTTCGTTTTCATACGCCTTCCTCTATCTTGGTGGTGGGACCTTCGGGATGTGGGAAAACCGCGTTTACGGAAAAACTCTTGGTAGACAACCCGGAGTTGTTTGACACCCCACCGACCCAAATGCATTATTGTTATGGGGCCTGGCAAGATCGATTTCAAGGCATGCAAGATCAAGGGGTGGTGTTTCACGAAGGGATTCCCGATCATGAGGCCTTAGTGCAATGGTTTCCTGAAGGACATGGGGTCCTGGTTTTGGATGATTTAATGGATGAAGGGAGTCATGATAAACGCGTGTTGGATTTATTCACCAAACATTCACATCATCAAGGGGTGACCGTCCTATACTTGTGCCAAGACATGTTTCCCGTGGGTCGCTATGCGAAAAGTATATCCCGCAATGCCCATTACATTGTAGCGTTCAAGAACCCCCGAGATCAATTAGGGGTACGCAATGTCATGCTTCAATCGTTTCCGACCAGTTGGAAAGACACGTTGGAGACGTTTCATCAAGCCACCACACGACCGTATGGGTATTTGGTCTTGGATTTACATCCGGCCTCCTCCGATCAACAACGTGTATTGAGTCACTTGTTAAAAGACGAAGGATGGACTCGCACCTATCAAAAACGCCTATAAAGGCACCCCCTTGGAACAGGTAAAAAGAGAAAAGCAACCATGGCCGATGACGATGACCGTCAACCTCCGCAATCGTACGATACCGTGTCCCCGGCGGGGGTGGGGGCGGCCAGCGGCAATCAAATGTCCCCAAGGGCCTGGCAAGATTTGTATTTCACGGGAGACCAAGGCCTTCTCGACGTCGCCATGGAGGAAATGGAAGCCGAGCCCCTCTTTCAGTTTATGGAAGCTCTCCCCATTACCGGTAGAGATGGTGCGCCCCCTGCCCAGGCCTCTTCCCCTGCTGGGGTAGGAAGTCCAGGAAGTCAATCCTACCGTAGCATACACACTACCCCGGAGTCTTCTGGTGCTCGAACCCCTGCGAGTCCTCCTAGCGTACCTTTGGCAGCGGGTGCTCGAACAGCAGCGGGTGCTGGGGGTAATGGTAATGGACGTGGTGGTGGACGTGGTGGACGTGGTGGTGGACGTGGTGGTGGACGCGGTGGTGGACGTGGTGGTGGTGGTGGTGCTGGTGGTGCTGGTGGTGGTGGAGGTGCTGGTGGTGCTGGTGCTGGTGGTGCTGGTGGTGGAGGTGGTGGTGGTGGAGGTGGAGGTGGTGGTGCTGGTGGTGGTGGTGGTGGTGGTGGTGGTGGTGGTGGTGGTGGGGGTCGTCGTGGACGACGACCGAGACGAATACGAGGACGACGACGAAATACCCCCACTTCCCCTTTGACACCTGCCTCCAATCCAGCTACCCCTCGAGGATCTTGGACATCTGGGAGTCCACCCCCTCGTACCTTGCGTCAAGCGGATTTACAACGACGTTTACGTATGCTGTTACAAGATCAAGAACAGTTGGCCCAAGGACGTGAAATTGCTAATGTCACCATGACCAATAGCATTGTCACCAGTTATAAACAAGGAGGAGCACCGAGCGTACAAACCTCGTCGTCCCGTGTTTCGCCGTAAAGATGAAAACCGTCGTGTCGTTATTGAATGGATCGAAACAGCATGGTCTTCCCTTCCCTCCGGAATTATTACAACGCATGGATTCCTTGTATGCTTTTTATCATCAACAATGGTGGTGTTATCGAAAAATGCTGAATCATTACAGGTGTATCAATGCCTTGTTCAATGGCATGGCCTTACTCCTGATGGCTGCCGGTATGATTGCGGGTCCCCTTTTAGAAAACAGTACGTTGGTAGCCTGTTTGGCGGCGGTGGGCACCGTGGTCAAAGGATGGAATGATTTTAAACAATACCGATTTAAAGTGACCATGAGTCGATTTGCGTTTACCACCTATGCCAAAGCCTTGACCGAATTGAAAACCCATGTGCGGGGTATTCCCTTGGAGGATCTGGAACGATTTTTAATCAAGATGCAAACCTTGGATGATACCATTGTGGATTTCACTCCTCCATTACCTAAACGATGTGTGCAAGATTACCATGGTCATTTTGTGTACCAACCCTTGGAAGCCCTATGCTATGTAGACGGATGTCCTCGTCCCTTGAGACCCAAAGACTATTGGAACCATAAAAAGCCGCTCCCTCCTAGTCCCACACTCTTAGAACCATGGCCGTCCAACGACGACGACGACGCCGAAAAAGGAAACAAAGAGGAGGGGCTTTAATGCGTCGCAAACCCCGTTTGGTGGATAAAATTGCCCATGGCATGAGTATGTTTCTATCAGGTCCCGCCCCTGGGTTTGGACTGGCTTTAGGCAAATTAGGCGGACAAGCCTTGAAAGGCATTACCGATAATGTACAACATTACCGTCGACAACGAGGTGGAGGTATTCTTTCTTTACTGAAAGGCGCTGCCAAACTGGGCATCAAACTGGGCAAGAGTAAGGACTATAAAAGAATGGGAGCCCTCGGTGTGGGAGGTGCTGTGTCTAATTTCCGACGAAGACCATGGGCAGTATGAAACGTCTTGGGCGTCAATTACCGTTTTTACGGTCCATGTTACAAGAAGCCAATGGTTCCAAACGTCAAGAGTTGTTACAACATGCCAATGCCGATCAAATCAATGCTGTGAGTGAATTGGTCTTGAACTTCTTAAAAAACAAGATTCCTGTGACCCCACCCATGCTGGCTAAACTTCAACCCTATAAAAAGGTACTACGTGATTTGGGACGTCGTCGACATTCCGTCAAAAAACGTCGTCAGTGGTTAGTCCGACAAAAAGGAAGCGGATTGTTTCAAGGACTTCACGAGGTGTTATGTCAATGTGTTCGTTAACCCTCCCTACGTGGATGACTCTATTACAAGAGGCCAATCGGGCCACCGACAAGTGGAAAGACGAGTGTCATTATTGGAAGCATAAATATCACCTGTTGTATCGAGAGTACCAACACATCTTGAGGGCCCGTCTTTGTAAGAGTTGCCGTGACCAGGAAGACGGGGAACTTTGCCCCGACTGTAGTCAACGACCATGGACGAAGTGTACATGATTCCCCAAAAGGACTTGGAACAACTCATTCAATATTACAAAGGAGAACTCACCGAAAATGCCTTGTTGAACAAAGCCGCAACGCTCGCTGCCAAAAAACATGTGTTGTTAGCCAACCCCCAATTACCTCCAGCCCTGGTCAATGCTCAAACCAAACCGTTGAGTCAAGAATTAATCAAGTTAACCAAACGCATTCGTCAATTTCCCGGAGGCGTGGGGGTTGGTGCCCCGGGTGCCCCGGGTGGTCCACCAGGTGAAGAAGGTGAGGAAGAAGCCGGGGATTTGGTGACGGGACCCGTCGAACAATGGTTGAAGCGCATGATAAAAGGCAGCCCGTCGACTCCCAAACCACCCATTACCCCTGCAACCAGGGAAGGCGCGAGAGAACCGAGACCTTCTACCAGTCGAGCAGAAGAGATACCTTCTACCAGTCGAGGGGATACCCGGACGCGTTTACAAGTCCTTCGAGAACAGCGCAAGGCTTTGGAAAAAAAGTTAGCTGAGAGTGGTAAAGGTAAAGGCAAAGGCAAAGGCAAAGGCGTCTCCCGTGAAGTGCAACGATTAAAACCCTTACCCGGTTGGGAAGATTGGACCAAAACCAAACAGCCCCGACGGAGACGTTTGCAGTACGACAGTGAATAAAACATGCCCACCAAGAGGAGAAGGGGTATGAAACGCCCCCAACGAGGAGGAGCCTTGGATGTCCAAAAATGGATTGCGAAAACGGGGAAGGAATTTCATTGGCCCGGTTATCAGTACATGGGCCCTGGCACCCATTTGGCTAAACGTCTGAAACGTGGGGATCCCGGCATCAATCGCTTGGACCAGATTGCTAAGCAACACGACATTGATTACAGTCGTGCCAAGAATTTGCAAGATAAATGGAAAGCCGATACCAAGATGATCCAAGCCATTGATCGATTACCCGGCAAGAAAAACAAGACCGAACGGGTGGTCAAGAAAATCATGCAAGCCAAGAAACGTTTAAAATTGTAAACATTTAATAACATGTTGAGTCAATAAACAATGAAAATGTCACATTGTTATTCGGCAGTTCGGTAGTCTTCTGTAGTTCGTGTTGAGTCTCAAACAGGATTTGCGAGACAGAACCCATTGTGATGTAGACAAAATAATCCTGATAAAATAAAAAACAATGTCACTTGTCTCATTGGTTCATGAGTTGTCAAGTTCATTGTTCTGCCAAATACTGAGACGGATGTTCTTCCAAATACTGAGACGAAATGTTCAAGTCACTAAATCAAACATCAAATCCACGCCCTCGTCGGGCGACATGTCATGAACGAGGTCTTCGGGGGGCACCAATGCCTCCAGATCAAAGGAACAAGAGTCCTCCACATCCTTCAGTAACTCGGTCCACTCGTCAGGCGTTATGTTCTGCAACAAAGACGAAAAGTCCTCCAAGTCAGAGGGGCCCAAGTCAGGGGGACCCAAGTCAGGGGGGCCCAAGTCAGGGGGGTCCATGACTTGCACACCCCCCGAATCCATATCCGTGAGAGTATAAGAATCTAGAAATGATTCACAAAAAGAAAAGTTCTCCGACATTTTAGGCGTCGATTTCTTAAAGTCCTCCAAGGGAATGGCCAGTTTCAAGGGTCCTAATGCTTTGATTTTCTCTTCCGTTTTCTGTCTCTCTACAGAAGGTAAGGAGGCACAAAAGTCATTAAAATACGTTTCCAGAGAAGGTTGCGTCCTACAATTAGTCAATACCACCCGCAGTGTTTTTGGCGTTTTGGGGCGAGGCACCTGCTTCCTTTTGTTGTGGTAGTACCTTTTAGCGAGCTCCAAGAACCTCTCGCGGTTCGCCCAGTAGTACTCTCTTCTTTGCGCATGCAGTTTCTCATGGTTCGCAGCACGATAGGCCCGACGAGCCGCCCGTGCTTTGGCCCTTTTATTGTACATCCTTTTGTACGCCAATATTCGTACACGATTCTTTTGACGATATTCACGCGCTTGGGCTCTCAAACGTTCCCGATGTTTCTCTCTATACTTCCGGTCGTATTCGGCACAACGTGCTCGGTTCTTTTGGGCCCATTTTTTTTTGGTGACAGTCCGTTGCTCCTTATGCGTCTCCTCATAACGCCTTTTGGACTCCTGCACTCGATCCGGATATTGTTCTCGGTATCGTTTTTTGGCAGCACGCACTTTCTCAGGGTACTTGCGTCGGTAGTTGGCTTTTTTCACAATATTCCTCGCTCGGGCTTTCTCTGGGTAGCGGGCATTGTACCTAGCTTTTTTGATGGCGTTCCGTCTCCGTCGTCGTTCGTCTTTCGTCAGTAACTCTGTCGTTTCGTCGTCGTCGTCGTTCGGGTCATAGTCAGGAACATAGTCTATGTCGTTCAAGTCCTCGTCTGGGTCAGAGTCGTTAAGGTCGTCGTCGTCGTTCGGGTCATAGTCAATGTCGTTCAAGTCGTCGTCTGGGTCAGAGTCGTTAAGGTCGTCGTCGTCGTCGTCGTTGTTTGGTCGGTACTTCACGGGTGGTCTGTGACGACGGTTGCTGCGGCGGAGGCCCTCTCTTTCTGGGGACATGGGGCGATGGGGGCGGTGCTGGCGGAGGTGTCCGTGGACGTTTGAATTGGTACCGCCAGTAATCGCAACAATAATCCAACCCCTCCACAAACCACTCACACGTTAATTGAGGGTAGCACAGTGGGTGAAAGGGAGCCGCCTGTTCTGCCCGACGTCTCTGGGCTTCCACTTTTTCCGGCTCCAACTGCTTCAAAGTTTCTGCAAACTCAGCCAACTGATCGTCCTTCAACAGCACCTCCCTCTTCACTTTCTCTAAGACCTCCTCCACTTCCAAATCGAGCTCGAACTCTTCGAATCTTTCCAACAAATTCTCCTGGCGAGAGTCCATGTTGAAATGTTCCAGCCCGAGGATCGATCTGTTTTATAGTCTCTCATTCGTTCCCGTGATGCACCATGGACCCCCATTAGAGAGGGGGGAGGGGGGTCCCCCACCCCGTCCCACCCCTCCCTAGGGCACCCCCTCTCTAGGGGGCACCCTGTTTAGTGATTGGCTCCTTCCCCTCCCACGTGACATTTTGGTTCTCTATAAAAACAGAGCCCCGATCTCCAGTGACTTTATCTGATCATGTCCTCTCAGGACAATGACAATGTGGCGGGGCCAAGCGGCCTCGCTACACGTGAGATAATGTCCATGCTCGGTTTGGACGTCTCTGATTCAGAAGACGACACCAATTCCTGTATGGGACCTTTGATTTCCACCGAAAACATGGCGGACAGTGACGACGACATTTGTGAAGAGGCCTTGGACCAATGGGAACAAAGCGGGGGTGGATTGGATCCCTCTGCGCAAGTTACCTTCCAATTTGACTTAGAACCTTTTGTGAATCGGAAGAGTGATCGCATGGGGGTACAAGAACGTCATTTCAAGACCCAGTTACGTCAAAGGGGGACCTTGATGCCAGGCCAAAATATAACCCAAGCTCTCCAAGATGGATTACGTCGAGCCGTCGATCAAGTGTTAACCACCACCCCCGACCTCCACGATCAAGATCGCCTCTACTTTACCATAGCATCCGATCGCCTGCACAATAATTTTCAGGGGTGGGGATTACGTGCAGGTGAATGGCGTCGAGACACAGAACGTGTGGAAGCTCTGTTCCAACGTTTAGCCCAAGCCCTCAACAGCAACGAACAATTTGAAATGGATGACTCCTTTCAAGTCTCCATCACTCAAGTTCATCATGCTCCTCAAGGCACCGGCAAACCCCGTCGTGGGAAACCAGGGCATCCCACCATGACCATGTTGACAACCAACAAACGGTCGGTAATAACAATCACCAACGATGACGAACTCTGTTGTGCCAGAGCCCTCGTGGTCGCCAAAGCTCGCGTGGACCAGCACCCGAAATTGGCATCCATTCGCCAGGGGTACGGTCCGCTGCAGAGACGTCTCGCTTGGGACCTCCATAATGAAGCCAAGGTACCGTGGGGTCCTTGCAGCTATGATGCCTTGACCCAATTCAGTCAAGCTCCCTCCCTCACGGGTTACCAGATCATCCTGGTGGATGCGCAGCGATCGTTTCACATCACGACGTTTGGACCCCTTTCTGACAAACAACTGATCCTGTTGCACAACAAAGACCATTATGATGTCATCACCAAATTGCCGGGATTTTTCGGGTCCAGTTATGTGTGTGCGGATTGTTGGAAACCCTATGACCATGAGGGGATGCATCGATGCACCAAGACCAAGTTGTGTGGAGCCTGTCGACAGAAAGATTGTCCAGACTTTCAACATGCTTACCCCCGACACCTGAAAGCCACTCAACGTTGCAAGTCGTGTCATCGGGACTTTTTCGGCCCTGCGTGTTTCGAAGCCCATGCCAGCAAGACCCATGCTGGCAAACCCACCACGGACCTCCAGGCCTCCGTGTGCTCTCAACGATACCGATGCCCTGACTGTTATCAACAAAATGTGGGCTTGTCCCGCATTCAACGTCACCGTTGTTTCCACGTGGATTGCCCTTCTTGTCATCAGTACGTCCACGCCGACAAACACCGTTGTTTTATACAAAGAGCCCCCAAACCTCAAGACCAAAAGAAGAGAAAGAGGACCCGTCAAAAAGGTCCTCGCGCCAAACGAGGTGCCGCCGCGGAACCCCCTGCCTCCGAGGACGAGGACGAAGAAGACCTGCCACCCTTACACGTCTTCTTTGATATCGAATCCATGCAACCCCAGGAAAAACACATTGCCAATCTCGTCGTGGCCGAAACCGAAGACAAGGATGAACCCAAACCTTTCCCAGGTCCCACTTGTATCCGTGACTTTCTGGAATGGTTGGATACCTTGACCAACTATGACACAAGACAAGTCAATGTCATCGCTCATAATTTTCAAGGGTACGATGGGTACTTTATCATCCAAGAATACTATGGGGACAACCGCATCGTCCAACAACTCCGCAACGGGTGTAAACTCTTAGAGATCAAGCATGACCGCATCCGGTTCATTGATTCGATGAGTTTCTTCCAGATGCCCCTCTCCGCGTTTCCCAAAACCTTTGGCTTGACAGAACTCTGCAAAGGGTATTTCCCCCACAAGTTCAACATACCCGGTGATTATTATCAAAACTACGTGGGCATCCTCCCCTCACGCGATTACTACATGCCTGAGAGCATGTCACTCGAAGGAAGACAAGCTTTTGAAACCTGGCATCAAGAACAACGCGACCAGGGTGTGGTGTTTCATTTCCAACAAGAGTTGTTGGCCTATTGCAGTTCCGATGTACGACTCCTCAAACAAGGATGTCTGACTTTCAAACGCATGTTTGAAGACTTAACAGGCTTCAATCCCTTCGATCACGTCACCATTGCCTCCGCTTGTAATCGAGATTTACGTATGAACCGGATGATCCCCAACAGTATTGCCAGCGAACCCGCTGGTCATAAGGGATGGAGAAATAACATCAACCAGTCCATCCCAGCCCTTCACTGGTTAACCTGGTGCGATCACCAACTACGTCAACGCGCCCTCCAAGATCTCAGCCTCGACGATCTCTTGACCAGTGCCAATCCAGACCCACAGTACATCCAACATGTCCGAAATCAAGGCGAGTATAAGATCCCCGGGACCAACTTCTTTGTGGATGGTTATTGCCCCGACACCCACACCGTCTACGAATTTCAAGGCTGTTTCACCCACGGATGCCCTACCTGTTATCCCCATCGCCACCAAAAACATCCCCGCAACTATGATCTGACGATGCATGACCTCTATGACGCCACCCAAGACAAAGTCCAAAAGCTTACCAACCAAGGGTACAACGTCATTCAAATGTGGGGATGTCAATGGGACCACCTCCTAAAAACCCAACCAGAGATCGACTCCTTCGTCCGGGAACTCAACTTTATCCAACCACTTGAACCTCGGGATGCTTTCTGTGGAGGTCGTACCAATGCCATCAAACTCTACCATCATATCACCCCTGGCCAAAAAATTCACTACATCGATGTCACCTCCTTGTACCCGTGGGTCAACAAGAAGTCCACCTACCCCAAAGGGCATCCGAGAATCATCTTCACCCCGGGTCACACCAACGTGCTTCAGTACTTTGGACTCATCCAATGCAAAGTCCTGCCTCCCCGTGAATTGTACCATCCCGTGCTGCCTTACCGTCATGACAACAAACTGCTCTTTCCACTCTGTGCCCGTTGTGTGGAAGAAGAAATGGACAAACCTCTTTTGGACAGATCCTATCATTGCCCTCACCCCGACGAACAACGCGCCCTCACAAGTACCTGGTGTACCCCAGAACTGTATAAAGCCGTCGAGCTCGGGTACCAAGTCCAATACATCTACGAAGTCTGGCATTTTGACGAGACCTGTGAGGGCCTCTTCGCCGATTATGTCAACACCTGGTTGAAAATCAAACAAGAAGCCAGTGGGTGGCCTGAGGACAACATGTCAGAGGAAGCCAAACAGGACTACATCCAGAAGTACTTCGAGAAGGAGGGTATTCAGTTGGAATACGACAACATCAAGAAGAACCCCGGCCTACGAACATTAGCCAAGCTCATGCTCAACTCCATGTGGGGCAAGTTTGGACAACGCCTCAACAAGACCCAAATTCAAGCCTTTGATGATCCTCATGCCTTCCACCAGTTTTTGGACAATGATTCCTTGGACGTCCGTCACGTGTCCGTCATTAACCACAACATGGTGGAGATCCACTACCAAAACCAAAAAGAGGACATCCGCGTCTCACCCAACCTCAACATTTTTGTGGCCTGCTTCACCACCTGCCACGCCCGCCTGAAATTGTATGACGCCCTGGAACGCTTAGGGGAAAGAGTCCTTTACTTTGACACCGACTCCGTCATCTACCTGGAAGAAACACCCACTCAATTCCAACCTGCCTTGGGTTCCTATCTAGGGGACTTCGCCTCCGAATTAGCTGATGATGAATACATCCAAGAATTTGTCAGTGGAGGACCCAAGAACTATGGGTATACTACGAATAAAGGAAAGGTGGAATGCAAGGTCAGAGGCTTCCGACTCAACAGCGAAGGACACACCCAGTTGAATTTTGACGTCATGCGTCAGAATGTCCAAGATGAAATCCAGAAACCCCTTCCCGAACCACGGGAAATCCAAGTCACCAAAAGTCACCACATTGTCCGCAACCCCAAAAACTACACCTTGCTCACTCAACCCCAACATAAATGGTACAAGCTGGTCTATGACAAAAGAGTCATCGATCCACGCACCTTCAAGACCTACCCCTATGGATACCAGTAACTGAACACTCATCATAAAGGAACCCTCATATCAAATAGGAACTCAAAGGAAACCACAGTTATTGTAAACAAACCAATAAAACGTAATTTATTCATTTTGTGTTGTTTTCACTCCAAGGGTTACCCACGTTCCAGAAATTGGACTTTGGACTTGGAGCCCGCGTTTTCTCAGCGGTTTTAACCCATCTTGAGCCCACGATCCCTTTTTCATACTCGCCAGCGGTTTCCCATTCCAAAACACGTGACTTCCGGTTGTATGAGCCCACGATCCTATTTTCCCACTGGTCAGCGGTTTCCCATTCTAAAACATGGAACTTCCGGTTCCAGGCACTTCCGGTCACTTCCGGTTCCGGTGACGTCATTGATTTGCTCTCGACCAATCAGAAGCCAGGAAATCTGCCATACGGGCGCACTTTACTACTCAAGAATTTGATTATTCTGAAGTGATGACGTCACACTCTATCTCGATGAACGAGACCTGGAATCAATGAGTGTTTACCATTTATCAAAAATTTTGGAAATTTCGGTTAAACTGTAAATGGTAATGTCATTTTAATTTGCCCGACCGGAAAATTTCCAAAATAATCGGAACTTCTTGAGAGGAAGAACAAAATTCCCAACCGGAATACCCAAACGGAAAATTGTGTTCCATTTACTTTTTTCTACCAGTTCCAGGCCCTGCGCCAATAGTCAAACTACTGTAGGTCCAGACTCTCTCTTAATTAGAGTGAATTGCATAATTGGTACATGCTATTCCCAAACGAAATTTCCCATTCGGGAGGTTTTGCTGACCATTTGCACAAACCGTAGACCAAGCGGTTTCTCGCTGTAAATGGTAAACAACTAATAACTTAGGAGCAATAAAGCAAAATCTAATTAACCCATTGACGCCCGGCAAGCTTCGAAAAAATGGTACTTTTAAGCAGCAAATGGCCTTTTTTGGCCCTGTTTGATCCAATTTCGTCCCAATCCTCGCGAAACGTGCTTTCTAGCATGAACAGTTGCCGTTTCTTTCGGTTTCAGGACGTTTCCTAGCATTTTGAGTTCGGGCATGCGCACAATTCAAAATTTTGAGAGTTTTTTTACGTGAAAAACTCCACCGTCTACGGCTCTTCGAGATTTAGCGCACAAGCCCGTTGCTTTCGTTCTCACTTCGGTTTTCGCCTTTTGCTGTCGAGTTAGTTATACGACCACGGTTTCCGGCGATGAGAAAAGTTTGGCCTCAAAGCTCGTTTGAAAAGGAAAGAGTTGGCCAAAAGTAGCAGTCGGCGGGAAGGCCATGATTATCTTGTGTTTTTGACGTAAAAGTTCCGTGGTTTTCTGGCTCTTATTCAGGTTTACTTGATCCGATCATTGTCGTTCAGGCATCATTTACAAGATCTTTTTGCGTTGCATCGAGTGACTATCAAAGGTTTTGAGCGTCACTTAAACTGATGACGTCACAAGTGGAACAAGACACCCGCTCATTCTAGGGCGCATAGGGGCGCATTGGGCGTCAGTGGGTTAAAGAAACATGGTTGTTATGACACCGTGTGAAACTGTTCGATGTTCGTGCAGACACTGATCACGAGTTAAATCCTGTCATTCGTGGCGGTTTGCTGTAAAACAAAGATACGTTTGATCAGATTTTGTTAATTATTGGAATAATGTTAAAAGCAACGTAAACTAGCTTCAATATTGAAATGTGTTAAAGAAATACTGAATTGGTACCATAAAGACGTTGCGATTACATTTTCCGTGTAAAAATTCCCAATGGAATGATATGTAATGAAATAGTTTTGAGGCAATTATGCTGCTTTGCTGACCAGGTTGTATTTTCCCGTGGGCGTAAAACACAAAGTGTTGTGAAATGTGACGTCGGCTGTGCTTGTACGAGGTCAAAGGTTGATTCACTAGCTGAGCAAGCAAAATGCTAGGCATTTTCGCGGTTTGCGGGCGTAATAACATCCACACGGGATTATTATTATTATTATTGTTATTATTATTTTTATTTTTATTATTATTACTACTACTATTATTATTATTATTATTATTATTATTATTATTATTATCATTATTTTACCATGTGTAACTCTCTGCTGTGAAAGATTATGACATAATATTAGATCTCTAACAGTCGTAATCGTCTACAGCGATCGTCGGTCTTTCGTGACATGATCATGATTAACTGTTTCAACTAAAATCAGTTAAATTAGCAGATTAATACGGAAAACTTATGAGATGTTGTTTATAAAGAAGAAGAAGCCAAGCCTGAACATGCAATCGGACTCTATCCGCACAAAACTATTTATTTGAACATATTTACCACGCCCACACACTTAATTAAAACACCAAACATGTTACTTATTGTTGTCTTTTATCGCTTCACAATGTATATATTAACTCATTTGAATTTTATTTTCCCACTTGAAAATGATGTCATGGCGACATCGAAGCGTTGTGTTTTTCGCTTATTTTCATTCTTAAATAATAAATGTAACAGCAATTTTACCTGATTTTAGTTGAAACAGTAAATCATTATGGTGTTGCGAATGTTAAGAGACAAGATTTAAAAGACTGAATAAACAACACCCAGACCTAAATACGATACCTAGCTAACAATGGTTTCTGCAACACCAAGAAACACGCAAAGTTTTATGAGGGCTTGCTAGACTGGAATAGTTTGCAAATCAAAGATTCAAGCAATCACCTGATTCAGCATTCCCTATTCATTCCTCCTAAAACTCTTTGCCGCTGAAACTTTGTCTTCTCGTGAATACACCAAATGCTATCAACTTTAAGGATCATTGGTCAACATTCACGCCTACTTGCGTATGTTCGTCAAGGCTTTAATGAAGTTATGCTTAAAAGATTAAATTCGAAACCTGTAGTCTTCAAAACAGAGCTTCAAAATCGCAACAAAGAAACTTGGTCCTCATGAAAACACGACATCTGCATGAAACATTGCTCGATATCACTGCTTCTTCATGCTCGATATTTGTGGAATTTCTGCTTAGTAGTCGCTCATGACAGCTCACCTCCCTCCGGGCCTAAACAAGATCGCTGATGCTTCGCATGGTCAACTTCAACCAATCACGACTCATTCAAAATCACTACGTTGTTGTCAATAGTATCAGTCCGTTTCAGTTTAGTTTCAATAGTGAGGTTTTCCATATGTCAGGCGATCGTGGTCGTGTATTTCAAACATGAATCTTTATATTGCAATTGTATTGTGTGTCTCCATGGTTGGAGATACACAAGGTGAGTATGCAGTTTGTTTGGTTATAACGGGCTAAACTTTTCGAGCGCGAGTGGTATCTTTCCATTCTTTCTGTGCGATTACTTCCTGTGCGCTGGGTTAGCTCTCATAATCGCGTGTTAAGGCCCAGTTCAGACGCCGTACCTCTCATTTGCCGTACCAGGCAATACGTAGTTATTTGGCAGTGGTACGGTGTCCCAATTCGTTTTTTTCGACGGATTTCAATTAGGCAAGGCAAAACCTCAGGGTACAGCAAAGCTTGCCCCTTAATACGATCTCGGAGCGAGAATGTATTTGGCATGAGAGGTACGGCCTCTGAACTGGGCGTAAGATGCGTTGTAAGAAACGTTTTCATAATCCAGCGTGTAGCCTGGGATTAGGCCTAGTTTTAGCAGGGCTTTATTTGCTCTTACATACTTTTGTCGCGGTAACTATTTTACAGTAGTTTCGCGTTATTTGCGCGTCACTAATTCACCAAGCGATGCGGAAACAGAGAGAGAAAAAAGTTAGATAAAAATAAAGGATATTCGAAACTTCTTTAATATGTCAAAACAAAACAAAACAACAACAGTTTTTCGGAAACCTTTATCAAAGTACTAATCGAAAGTTCCCGCGAGTTTAATATATTTTGACAAAATTTGCGCAAGTTCGCAATGTAGTCTAGTCGTCCTCGAAGGCTGAAAAATTTATGCTAACAAGCGAAGTTCGAGTTCTTGATGTTGTCAGCATTTTGGTCCATCCTTTGGACTTCCTTTATCACTAGAGTTCTTCGTGATGAAAGCTATTCTCTTTTACTACCTGTCCAATAAAAAAAACATTTGCCATTCAGACGATTTTCGGAATTTTACCTTACATTTGTCCAATGGATGCAGTTTTCCAGTTGAACATATGTCGCGGTCGTGTGTTAACTGGACCTGGAAACTACTATCTAATCAGGTTTAGCGTTTGACAGTAAGACGTATCACGACTGAGGGTTTTAATGGAGGTAACTGTATAACATATGAAGGCAGAAATGACACAAGTAAAAAGTTTTGTTTGAAAATTAGCCTTGTGCAGATTTGTTTTGTGGCGTTCTAAACCAGCAATCCGTGAATTAATCAATTAAACTTACTCCGTTAGATCACTTCGAATGTTCAAGCCATAGTTAATAGCTGATAAAATTGATTAACATACTTGAAAATAGAAAAGCACTAACTTCTGTTTGGGAGTTTTAGTTTGAGAAAAATCACTGCGTGATAACAACGCATCACCAAGGTCGTGTCCAACGGAATTCTAAATATTTAAACTGTTTCTCCTGTTTTGCAATTGATATTGAATTCCTGTTAAGAGGCAATGTCCACTAAGACCGAGCGAAATCGAAAATATGTGGCACATGATGAAAAACCAACATTCTCCGTTTTTCGCCCAGAGATACCTTATGGTAGCTCTAGAAACGTGGTGGCATTTTTTGTTGAGAAACTATTTTTAAACCTCCAAAAAATTAAAAAACCTTTACCGCACTAGGTGTCTCTACAAACACTCCGAATAAACGCGAATCATACCTTCTCGTAAACTTCGCTCTGTTTAATTCGCGTCATGGAAAATTTGCTGTTGAAGAGTTTACAAGTAATTTGAATCAAATTATTCTTTTGTGGATTAATTTTCAAGGTCATGGCAGGCTGCTGAAAACCAGTAAAATTCGCTTGCTTTGAATTCTCAATTTGGCACGGTTTTTCAAGAGAAAGTTTCCCTCCCCGGTAAAACACCGAATCACTTGAAATTCAGAATTCTTGAAAGAGGGAATGCCGTTCTTAAACCAGGTTTAAAAATTAGTTTCGGGCTTTTTATCAGCGCCGAGTACAAACGCTCTCAAAATCCCGATAATTACAACATAAACACGTCAACAATTGGCACATACATGTATCTCCGACCAAATAACCGAAACTGTGGATATTTCTTCTAGTTTGGTTGGTATTCGGTTGAAATCCACAGTGGAAACGTAATGTCTAGCTCACCTGAATATGGTATTGTCTAAATATCAGGTTCTGTGCGTACTCTTTCATAATAACCATCTTGGCGTCCGGGGTCAACAACATCACTGAAGCATCGCGTATTGGCAATCAACCCAAATGACTTATTTCCGTCGCACCCTTTTGTTAAAATCAAGAACCTTCAGGAATAAGGTGATTTTTCCTTATTTGAACTTCAAAAGAGTTTTCTCCTATAAGACGTCTTTTCTTGATCTGCATTCGTTGCAAAATTTCGAAACGATAATTTCTTGCCGAAAGCTTACAAGCCAGTTTAGTTTGAGTCACGCAACAAATGTCACGCACTTGATTTACCTAACGTCGGGTTTGACCTTGGAGGGGGAAATGCACAGGAAACAAAAAAAAACAACAACAAGCAAGCAAAAAACAATCAAACAAAAACAAATAAATGAGAACTTTGAAAACCTGTGGACCCAAGGACCGATTACCGTCAACTGCCGCTTATAAGCCCTGGGCTTCTACAACTTTGTAAGGGGTTTTGGGTGGGCTTATAAACGGAGGGGCTTCTAAGTTTCGAAATGAGCCACAGCAGTGTTGATCGAAATACGTTTTTAATTTACCAGTTTTAATTAACCTTTGAAACGTCATAATAAATCGAATTCATTTCAATTTTAACAACAAAAGCGAAACTGGAACAACGAACGTAACCGGAACGTAAAAAAACAGAAGCTCAGAGTTCATCTTCGCAGTGTTCTGTGAGAGTGCTTAATATTAAGGAAACAGGGAAAACTAGAGTGCGACTTATATCCGGGGGAGCTTATAACGGGATGTATTTTTTTGTTTACAGGTAGATGGGCCTATAACCGGGGGGGGGGGCTTGTAAGCGGTTGGGCTTATAGGTGGCAGTTAACGGTATTTATGTATTTATCAGTATCATTAGAGGCAGTGAAGCCTTGCCAAAACCTTGCCTGTTACTAGGGCTTTGAAAAAGAAATTATTATGAGGCAGGGGGGGATAGAAGCGAGGCCTGGGACCGAGAAACGATGTTCTCACAACTTGCAAAGCGGTCCAGTCAAAACGTGGACAGCGGTGTTCGTAATAATAATTATTTCCGATCGACACGGATCGACATAGCGATCAACTTATTTGGAATAGTTTTTAAAATTTAGGTGTATTTTGTCGGGGGAAAGTAAGCGGTGAGCGGCTAATCTCTCATGGAACTTACTGTCAGTTTCGGACAAGAGAATATTCGATGGGAGCGATATCGATGAAGACTGTTTTCGCACTGTCTTGTTTGTTGCAGTGGCGAGTGGATCAGCTGCGAGCTGTACGGCAGTCACGTTTCGCTTGTTTATACTTGGAAAACAGGTTTGCGACAAACGTTTCAAAGTTGAATGCTAGAATTAGATAATTCAACGTAAATAAAATTCTCACCGAGACAAAGCGCTTGAACTATTCAGGATTTTATTTCTTGTACTCCGCGAGGTAATTTTGGTCTACCGCTGAACTGATGCATGTGATAAATAAAAATGCTGTCAGTGTTTCTTTTTCCATCTCATTCTGTAACGAATTGATAGCATGAGATGAGACAGTTATGGCTGTACTGGATTTGCATGTTTTCCTCCAGCGTGGCCTACGCACAAAATACAACTTTTATTATCAATAATCCAGTTATGTGTTAACAAGATCATTTCACAGTTCAATACTTTGAACCCGATCCCAGTTTTTAACCCAACTTCAGAAAATTCTATCTGATCCTATACAGTCGATCAGCGCAGACTGGATTGATCGAAGCGCTACTGTTCTACTTTGCGACTAAACAACTCCAAGAGCAAACTTTTATCTTCATAAAAAGCAAAAAGTACGAAAACATGATAAAAGCGTAAAATAAGATCCATTCGTCGATTACCTAAACGGAAGGACAAAACCGAGTCCGCAGCCTTTGGCCGCCATAATTTTTCCCTTCAGTGTCCGAGTTCCGTTGGAGCATGCAACATTTGCGCACGAGCAGGAGGCATATCCGCTGACTAGAACCTCACAGATTGCTTTGCAAGTTGTGAGAATATCGTTTGGATTTCATTTAAGAGAATGTATGGGAAGTTGTTTCCCCCCCCCCCCCCCGTTATGAGGTCTCTATGTATTGGTCTTCAAAAATTGGCCAAGACAGGAGTAAGAATGTAAAAATGTATGTTGAGTTTACTCAAGCGCTAACCAGGGGTGTGGCCAGGGGTGCCAGAACCGTCCTTTTCGTTCTTTATAAGCTTGTGAAACCATTTTAATGCAACCTAGTGGGTTACACTTTTATACATGAAACTCAAAATTAAGTTGAGTTTGAAACTGGACTCACGCTGAAACTCATCATGACAAGGAGTCCTAATGTTCAGGGCTCTTTGTCGCTTTCCGCCTGATCTTCTGAGCAGTGCAGGTGACGAAGGTGGAGAACCATCCTTGTGACGAATGGCTAACGCTCGAAACGTCAGCTTTTAATCTCTTCACGGTGGCTCAATTTACCTTATCAACTCAGTTCATAAATACAAAGTTTTGTGTTTCGCTTCCCCACCGATGCAGCACAACAGTTTCTTTAGAAACTAACTCTCTTTTTTGTCAGGTGACAGTTGGTTGTGCGATATTTCTCCGCCTTCTCACGGTTGAGGAGATCGAGCTCGGTTTCGCTTAGAGCACTGCTATGGACGGTAGACCATCAGATGACAGGGCCTTAGATTTCAGCGCAGATATTGGTCTTATAGGTTCCACGCCACGTGCTCTTCATACACAGACGGATTCCGTCTTTGAAAATTGTATATTCGAGAGCATGCTCACACCATCGATCTTCCAAGTGGCAACTAAAGGGCTTGCAATTGATGGACTCACACCGGATGACGCTTAAGGATGGTTCTCCACCGGGATCTTGATATCGTGTCCGGAGTTTAGGAGGATAAACGTATCCGACTTAGTCCCCGCCGGCCTTGCGGTCACAGGCTCCCTTCCCTCCATGGGGAGGGAAGGGAGCC
The DNA here is from genome assembly GCA_964030785.1 of Siderastrea siderea. Classification (NCBI taxonomy): domain Eukaryota; kingdom Metazoa; phylum Cnidaria; class Anthozoa; order Scleractinia; family Rhizangiidae; genus Siderastrea; species Siderastrea siderea. The sequence goes on along the minus strand of OZ034973.1, from coordinate 19,993,782 downwards.
AGGAGTTTGAACACCACGCCCAGCTCTGCTCCTAATACTCCTGCGCAAACTATGGTGGCCCTGCAGGCCCTGCAGTGGTAGCAGCCAGCGCTGTCTTGCTGGAAGCTGACTGTCTTCAGGGCTGGTATGGTAGTGTTAATCTGCTTAATGACGTCTGCCATCACAGCGGGGAATGCACGAAAGTGGGTATGAGAAAAAAGTGTACTTACCAAAGCCTACTGGAAGGAAAACACGGATGTGTTGCAAAATAGCTTTGGACTCCGACTTGCCAATTCCACGTTCTGCTCTTCTCACTTTCCCGTTCGAGGCATACTTAGACAGTCCTGGTAGAACTCAACATGAACAACGACGATTAGTTACCTCTGCGCTATTCCCAGTTACGAGTGATGGGCTGGGCAAATGGTCCATGTTAAGAATACTAATTAAAAATACTATTGCGCGTGCTAAAGGAAAATCAACGAAGCTCAGCTTCTGAGTGGATATCGCTGATTCCAACACTGTAAGTGTGACCCGAAAAGTCTTTTTTTGCAACTGGAACAGCAACTGCTTGTTCACATCGCTTGTAAGAGGCGCAAACGCCTGCAACTAGTTTCTGAAAAGAATAAGTGACCTCTATTCGCAGCCAAGGGAGATGATGGTTTGATTGGCTATTGTACTCGGTGACAGGGGTCTTGACTGCGAGAACTCCAAAGAACCTATCCTTTTACAATGGCGCGATGTAGAGGAAGCGCTCTACAACTACTGCGTGTTAAATCTGGCGTTTTCCTTTTTTTTCTTTTTTTTAACGAAAATTATCAGTTTTTGAACATTTACTCAAAGCCGATCCGCACTTAAGACATTCTGTCTAGTTTCCAATAATGTCGCACCTGAAGTTCTCACACGCCTGATTTCCAACAAGAAAATTATTTCCGCAAATGGCAGCTTCTCGAGGCGCCGTCTTCGACGCAACACTGGTGGCTTGCAAATAATATTGAAATCCTTCACCGTGAAATTAATTAGACTGTTGGAAAAATATCCTAAAATGCATTCACATTAGGGAATATTCGCGTCTTGAAAAGTCGAACTCTGCTGTAAGATATATAAAAAATATATCGATGTTTGCTATTTTAGACTATGAGCGGAAGCTAATACTTTCTGCTTCTAGTGAACACGTGACAATTTTTTCCTCTCGCCAGAGCGTCACAAAATGTACATCTATGTAATCTGCAACTTGTTTTGCACAGGTCAGAATTGTGTGGTGAATATGTAGTATCACTCTATTTTACTAGTCGAAAGATATTTCAGGCATAACTTCGGCGGTGTAACATGACACCAAACAGGAGGACGGAGTGTGAGTAAACAAACGCAGTTGTAGCCAAGTGCTACGCATGGAAAACTCACGATTATAGAGAAAAGTAAACTTAAATATTTTTTAGGGAACTTGTAAAAAACAAATGGATGCCTTTTTTGTTAACCTTCGATATGCTTTAGTTTAAATCATGGGAAAAAATTCAGCTATCTCCGCGCTTCGTTTTTACGTTGAGGTAGTCCGGCATCTGGGATGAAAACGGGAAACGGTCATTCCGGTCGAGTTGCTGAAACAAACACCATCACTATTTACATCGCCTTCTATCTTGTACAATTTCTTTCATAGCTTAAGTTATTTCAGACGTGCTAATCTTTCGATCTTTTTTCCCATTTTTACAATCCCATCACCAAAACCAATTCTGTGACTTGTCCAGAACCCGTTGCGTGACAGACAAATTTAGTTAAATCAGACCATAATAACGGTGCCGTTTCTGAGATGAATGTGGAGATCACTTCAGGGAATTCAGTAACACTAAGAGATTTTAAAAATTCATTTGCCATTCGTTAAGGGATGTGAATGTGATGGCGGAATCGTTGCTCATTAGTCGAAAGTCAATCTAGAGATACCAGGAGATAACGGTCGATTCCACGCGTCAAGATGGCCCTTGGACAGTACACCTAAAACTTGCCAAAACCTGGCATTTAAACAAAATCTTATTCAAGGTGAGCTAGATATGACCTTTATCCTGTACTTTTTATCCAAATACCAAATGAAACAAGGAAAAAGTTGCAAGTTTTCGGCTATTCGGTCGGAGGCACGAGCCTATTGTTTGTACTGGTTGACAGGTTAATGTTGTGATTATCGGGATTTTGAGAGCGTTTGTACTCGGCGCTGATAAAAAGCTCCAAACTAATTTTTAAACCTGATTTTAGAATGGTATTTCGTCTTTCAAGAATTCTGAATTTCAAGTGATTTGGTGTTTTACCGGGGAGGAAAACTTTCTCTTGAAAAACTGTGCCAAATTGAGAATTCAAAGCAAGCGAATTTTAGTGATTTTCAGCAGCTCGTCATGACCTTGAAAATTAATTTACAGGTCTGAAACAGGACTCAATTACTTCATACACACTTCAGAAGCAAACTTCCACGTTTAAAATGGGGGCTTTCTGGGGTGCGAATCAAACAGAGCGAAGTTTACGAGAAGGTATGATACACGTTTATTTCGCGTGTTTACAAGACACGTGTGGCGTAAACGTGTTAAATTTGTTTTTCAGGCTTAAAAAATGTTTTTCAAAAAAAAAATTCCACCACGTTTCTTAGATTACCAAAGGGCATCCGTGGAAAATTTATGAGGGAATTTTATTTTTCATCATGTGCCGCCACTCGCTCGATGTTAGTGGACATCCCCTCTTAAAAACTGTCCTTCTAAGGGGCGTTTTTGGAATGGCCCTCTGAGGTGCCTCGATCTATAACGGAATAACCACTTGTTTCTTAATTGCAAATTAAACCTCTTCCAGTCTATCTGGATTCTGAAGGAAATGTGCTTCACCTGTTTATATACTAATACCAAAGTTATTACTCTAACTAATCAAAGCAAGAACAAAACTAGAAAATAAACCAATCAGAAATCGAAGCAAATGCAAGTAATTAGCGTTAAGTGCGGGAAAACGTGTGCGAGCAAGTGACGATTGGTTTTGGTCTTACGTATGATTGTTTGAGAAAGTGGCGCGAGGTTTTCTAACCAATCAGAAAGAGTAATAAAGCAAAAACCAAAGGAAAGATAACATTACTATCGACACTCAATTGAAAGCTGCTCTAAATATGTTAAAAATGTTGTAAATATAAGTTTTATAGCCTTAAAAATGAAATGATTGGAATGATCTTCGCGCTGTTTAAGGAAGTGCTTTTTAAACCTGAGAAAAAATCAATTCATTACGTTCTCCATTCCACATGGGGGTTATTGGGACCCAGCATCTCAAGATCTTAGAGCTCAGTTGGTAGAGCAACGCCCTGGTATCGTAGTGGGGTCGTGGGTTCAAATACCGTTGTAGTCTTGATTTTTTCTAAGATAAGGGCAATTGGCTAAACTGCAACACACGGCGAACATTATTCCACTCATTTCATGCTAATACCGCAGTTCATGTATATGTCTTTCACGTCATGATCAGTCTTAATAATGTTTACAATTGTTGGACACCAGCTTACATAAGCTTTTCAGTCCTCCATTTTACTTTATCGGGAGCTAGGAATAATTTCATTATAGTTATGTATAATCTCCCGATACATACAGATGATGTATATTTCATGTGAACGTTCAGTCGTTGCAAATTTATCTTTTTTTCTCACTTGTGGGTACAAAACTGTGACGTTTATGGTTAAACTATATTAACTTCGAACTAGGGACAGGCACTTAAACAAATGATTGCCTCCCACATAAGATATTGGACTGTGTAGAAACTGAAGCGTTAAGTGTCTTAATTGCCCAGCACAACGAATCAAGTTTCACTTCCTGACGGAGTTAAACAATTGGCAGGAAAGATACGGGACGGGACGGGGACGAGATCATGGCGGCGTAAAGACGTGTGCTACAACCCGCCCGTAAATTTAGTCTTTTCTGGCTTCTTGTTCAGAGCCTATGGCCGAGGTTATTTCGAATTTTATTTCCAAAAGAAGAAACCGGTCATCAGGGTCGGAAGGAGAGGATGCAAATGAACCGAAAAAGCTAAGGAATACGGTCCACGAGAACGAATCTCAAATCGCCGAAAGTGAAGAAGACCAGAACGTAATTGTTATAGCGCCTGAGATGACCGTCGACGTTGCCAGCAAATTAGAGGTAATACTCGTCAAATTAAATAACATTGAAGTGTCGGTAAAGAATGTAGAGACTAACCTCGCTAGCCTTGAAAAGAGAATGACGAAGCTGGAAGAAGCTGAGGTTTCGACAAAATGTGACATCGAAGCCGTTAACAAAAGAATTGACACGTTGGACGAGAAGCTAACTAATTCTCCAACTGTACCAGCAATTAAAGATCAAATGGACAAATTCAGCAGCCAATTACTTCCACTCAGGAAAAAACAGGAAGAATTAGCTGCACTTCAAGAACAGCTAAAAACGAAAGATTTATACTTGGAGGCATACTCGCGTCGCGAGTCTATCAAGTTCGTAAACATTCCCGAAGAAGATGAAAGAGAAGACACCGAAGAAATAATTCGCGGCTTCCTCGAACGGGAGCTCGGTTTCGTGGAAGCTGGAACAGTTGAAATACAGAGAGTTCACCGTGTCGGAAAGAATACCAGTGAAAGCATAAGGCCGAGAGCAATCCTTGCTAAATTCCTTAGAGCCAAGGATTGTGACAAGATTCTCTCATTGGGTTTTCGCCTTCGTGACACCGATTTTCAGATGTACAGAGATTTACCACGGAAGATCGTCACGAGGAGAAAAGCACAGATGGCCATTTTAAAGAAAGCAAGGCAGCATAAGGTTCACGCAGTGTTTAGTAAGGCCGAGCCAGATAAGTTGTACATAGGTGGAAAGTTCTGGCCGGTAGGCAAACCCTTTGACATCGAAGAGCTGGATTCCTAAACTAGGACGATGTGGAGAACTTTAAGACATTTTCTACTTTTTCAACCGGAACATTTGCACTAAAATATAAGGTAAACATCATTTATAAGAAGCTATGAATGCTTATTTAATTTACGCACTTAATTATAAGGGCCGGGGGTCGCACTAATCCATACAGATTGCGCCTTTACTAACTATTGCTTGGATCCGGTCGACACAGCTTTAACAGTACTTTACTGGCTGTGATTCATACTTTTTCTTATTTTAAGTAGAATGTTTTTTTCTGTTGTATTTGTCTTTATGTGGGCCATTAAGTCAGTCAATAATTTTATTATGCTTTTTGAACACAACAACCATCGAGGAAACGCAAATTTAAATAATTATAAGCTGGAATAATGACAACAAATATACAATTCAAAGCTATCTCGCTGAACGTTCGTGGAATTCGCACTTTCGAGAAAAGGAAAACAATTTACAATTGGTTAACTCAAAAGAATGCAGATATTTGCTTTCTCCAGGAGACTTATAGCACAAAAGAAATAGAAAATCAATGGAAATCCCAGTGGCGAGGCGAAACTTATTTCGCGCACGGCACTGTGCATAGTCGTGGGGTCGCCATACTTGTACGAAACACGCTCGATTTCACACTAAAATCAGTCCAATCAGATGAGGAAGGAAGATTCCTTTGTCTTGAAGCCATTATCCATGACCAATTGTTTCTTTTAGTCAATATATACGCACCCAACACTTCAACTGAACAAACATCGTTTTTCCGCAAACTTTCTGATCTCATTAACAGTGACGAACGCTACGAGCAATGTAAAATCATAATCGGAGGTGATTTTAATGTCACTCTAGATCCATCTAAAGACTGCTTTGGTGGCAATCCAGTCTTAAAAGACTCGGTTAAAGCGCTGGAAGAAATTTTAATAGAAAATGATTTAATTGACATTTGGAGAGTCCAAAATCCCGAGTGCAGAAGGTTCACTTGGAGACAAAAAACACCACTTATTCAACGACGGCTTGATTATTGGTTCATTCCGGAGTCACTTCAAGATGATGTCGCTAAAATAGAAATCGTACCTGCGGTGAGAACTGATCATTCGGCAGTTGTTATCGAAATTAACTCTTTAGACACTCAGAATCATGGCCCTTCTTTTTGGAAAATAAACAATAGCCTTTTTGAAGACTCGACATACGTTGAATTGATAAGAGAAAATATTCCCGTCTGGTTGAGCGAGATTAATTTTTGCACAGATTACCGAATAGTATGGGACTGGATCAAATATAATATTCGTAGGGAAAGCATCTCTTACAGTAAACAAAAAGCGTGTGAAAAGAGAGAAAGACTGAAAAACATTGAAGAGACATTAAAAATGTGCGAGGAAAAAATTGCTGAAGAACCATCTTATGAAAATATACAAAAGTTAGAAACAGCCAAAAGCGAATATGAAAGAGAATATGACTATATTGTGAAAGGGTTAATCATTCGTTCCCGTGCAACATGGTTCGAAAAAGGTGAGCGAAACACTAAATATTTCTTAAATCTAGAAAATAATAAAAAGACAAAAACCTGTCTAAGAAAGCTATTACTGACAGACGAACAAGAAAGCACAAATCCAAGTATAATCCTTAATGAAATATATTCCTTCTATTCTAATTTATATGATGAAAAGACAGATGTGGAGATCGATCAGACATCTTGCCCCTTTTTGAATAATCATGATCAAATTCCTAAGTTATCTGTTCCAATGCGCGACAGCTGTGAAGGAGAGCTGACCCAAGCAGAATGTTATAAGGCTTTATCTGCATTTAAAAATAATAAAACACCAGGAAACGATGGGCTATCGGCAGAATTCTATAAAGTATTTTGGTCTGAAATTGGTGAAGTCCTGGTTAATTCTCTTAACTACTCTTATCGTTGCGGGGAACTATCAACAACTCAAAAACAAGCTGCTATCACACTAATAGAGAAGAAAGGAAAGGACAGAAGAAGGATAAAAAATTGGCGACCTATATCATTGGTAAATGTCGATGTTAAGATAGGCTCTAAAGCCATTGCTATGAGGCTAGAGAAAGTGCTTCCGAGCATAATTCATTACGACCAAAGTGCTTTCGTCAAAGGACGAAACATATTTGATGCTGTCCGCACCATTAACGACATCTTTGACTTCACCCAAATGAAAAACTATGATGCTATTCTGACTGCAATTGATTTTGAAAAAGCTTTCGATTCATTGAATTTGAATTTCTTATTTCATTCTTTAGAAGCGTTTGGTTTTGGTGAATCTCTTATTGCATGGATTAAGACTTTTTATAAGAATATATCAAGTTGTGTTTTTAACAATGGTTTCGCCACACCTTTTTTCCAACTTAAACGAGGTGTACGCCAAGGTGACCCTCTGTCACCATATCTTTTCATAATAGCCCTCGAATTATTAGCAATTAACATTCGAAACAACGAACAAATAAGAGGCATTAAGGTTGACGGTAATGAGATTAAGTTAGTGATCTTTGCCGATGACATGACAACATCCGTGCGCGACACAGTTTCATTCTCTCATCTAATCAACACCTTGGAACAATTTACAAGTTATTCGGGATTAAAAATGAATCATGAAAAGACGGAAGTAATGCCTCTGGGAAATATGACGTTAGAACCAACGGATGTAGGCGTGAATGAGATAAGCAGTATTGTCAAAATTCTGGGGGTATATTTTACATATAATCATAAGCGTTTTTATGAAAAAAATTTTGAATCTATCGAGAAATCTTTAAAAGAATTGCTACAAAGCTGGTCTTGGAGAGGTCTTACGTTGATTGGAAGGATTCAAGTGATCAAATCCTTTGCCATACCGAAAATCCTTTATCGTGTTGCTTTGATCTCGTGTAAAAAATCTGATTTTGTCAAAAAAATCAATGAATTACTTTATTCTTTTATTTGGAAGGGTAAAGACAAAGTAAAGCGTGCAGCCTTGATAAACTCCATTGAGGAAGGAGGTTTGACAATGCCAGGTATTGCATCTATGATTTCAACGCAGAGAATATTGTGTATCAAGAAATATTTGGATAATTACCCAGCAAGTTGGAAACTTTTTCTTAATTTCTATTTGAAGAACGTTGGGGGCAAGTTTTTGTTTCACTGTAACTTTGACTATAGGAAATTACCAGTTGCTGTTCCAGAGTTTTATAAAAAATGTATCCAAACCTGGTCCTCATTAAATGAAAACAGCCCCAGTACAACAAAGGATGTTGCGAATCAGATCCTCTGGAATAATAGGTTTATTTGCATTGGCAAAAATTCAGTATATAACCGAAGGATAAGTAGTGTAGGTCTAAACAAGATTGGCGACCTTTACGATGGTGCAGGGTTGCTAGTTCTCAACATGGAGCCTCTGAGATCTATTCTATCCCCCAGCGACATGTATTTATTGATTAGTATGCTGGACGCCATGCCTTTCGTATGGCGTAACCTGTTAAATGGAAGTAAATCATCTATAGTGCTACTCACCTCTCCCTTTGAGCCTAATTCTTTTAATATACTTTACGAAAGTGATATAATCCCACTTGAAAACGTTCAGTCGAAATCGCTTTATAATAAATTCGTCTCAAAAGTTTGCACTAAGCCTACTGCTAGGAAGAAATATGAGGAAAGCTTTAACACCGAAGAGTCTCAATTAGAATGGAAAAAAATTTATCTAACACCTATTAGAGCAACACTAAGCACAAAACTGCGGGAATTTCAGTATAAGATACTTAATAGAATTTTATATACAAATGACATGCTTTTTAAGTTTAAGAAAATCGAATCTCCTCTATGTTATTTCTGCGAAAATGATATAGAAACCATAGAACACTTTCTTTTCCTCTGCCCGAGAGTTCCAAGTTTTTTGGAGTGAAGTATGCTCTACTTTCGGAGAAAAGCTGAACTGGAGCAGATCTCTTCACATAAAAGATAATTTTTTTCGGAAACCAAGACCTAAAAATTCACAATAACTTGACAAATTACATTATCCTGGAAAGCAAATATTTTCTGTATCGTTGTAAACTAAACAAAACTCCATTATCTATTCTGCATTTAACAGAAAAAATTAAGAATACATATTATATAGAACGTTCTATTGCGAGAGAAAATAATAAAATTGGTTTTCATTATGAAAAGTGGGAACCTCTACTCCCACTTATCTCTCCTTGATTAGTTGTTGTCACCTTTTTTTAAAATTATACTGCAAATTACATATCAGACTGCTGTAATATACCTAAGTTGTTGGCCTTTGTAAACCCTGTTATTTTGTAACCTGTCACTTTGTAAATTAAATTAGCCATGTTAAATTGTATGTTTTGTAAACTCGAAAATTGTAACCTTTTTGTTTCCGTAATTAACTGTATTTTCCTTTTATTGTGCTGTACATTTCTTTTTTTGCTGTATTTTTATGTAGTTAAACAATAAACAAACAAAATACAAAAAAAAAAGGGAAAGATACGTGATATCGGACTGTGGAGGCGCTTAACGCTTTGGACGATCGAACGAACATCTAAATCAGAAATAATTGCCTGCCAAACAAGATATTGGACTATGTAGAAACTGAAGCGTTAAGTATGTTAATTGCCCAGCACAACAAATCAAGTTTAACTTCCTCAGGAAGGATAGTGTCGATGTTGGACAATTGGCAAGCAACATACGTGATATTGGACTGTGGACAACACAGCAACCTACAGCTGAACCTACAGCACGCAACTTTCTAAGTGCTTAGCTGAAAAACTTAATTTTAGAACATTTCAACCAGTTCAGTCTCCCTTTTCCCTAAATGACAATTCACACAGCCTCACAAAACACAGCCAGCAACTGAAGATCATTTGCCAACTGGCTGGTTGAGTCATTGTATTTATCACTAGGGGGAACTCCTATTCCAACTACTTAACCCTATTCAGTCCGGGCTTTTTTTTGGTCTTCTGGGACCGCGGGGGGAAGGGGCTGATTCGGCCCCCACCTCATAACTCTGAGAATATTAAAGCTATGACAGCAAAACTTGGAGGGTAGATAATACGTCCAAAAATTTCTCCTTTGAGGTCCGCAACACAAGCTGATGACGTCATGTGACGTAACAATTACGTCAGGTTCTAAAATGGCGGCCATCTTGGATCTGCCATCTTGGATTTCTTGATTTTTCCAGAACCTTTGGAATTTGCCTAAATTGACCAAAAAGTAACCAAAATCAATAAAAGAACACGAAAATGATATAAAAATGTAAAACTTACTTCAGAAAAGTTATAATTTTTCAATGAAAAGGTGAAAATTTAAAATTGTGAAAAAACAGCCTGTTAAAAAGTGGTTGCCATGGTAACGTCAAACTTGATGGACAAGCAATTGCAATACCAAATTGTTCCCTGTTAAATTTCAGGAAAAGTCACCAAGTTTGATGAGTTAAGCTTGCTTGTGAAAAAAGTTATAAACGTCCAAAGTGAGTGCGGGCACAATGGCCCCCTCCCCCCTTCTGAATAGGGTTAATGAATCTGAGCTAACTGAGTAAATAGCTGACGAACAAGCAAACAAAAAAAAGACTAAAAGTTTCAAATTACAAATCAACTTACTAACTCCTAAGATGTGAAGCATTTTAAGAAGTCTATTCTCCCGTTCTTCTACAGGACAATCAACGCAACAACCTTCAGCTGAAACTACAGCACAGCATACAACGCAAGGTAACTTTCTAAGGCCTAGTTCAAACGTCGAATTTTACGTGTGCCGAACCTAATGCAAATGAGCAAAAACTATTGTTTTTGCTCATTTGCATTTGGTTCGGAAAAACTAAATTTTAGAACATTTGCATCAGTTCAATGTCATCTGCCTTTACAGGACAGTCCAAAACATAGCCAACAAGGTTATTTACCAAACTGGCTGACTGACTCACTATATAAATTACAAAGAGCTGGAACTCCTATTCCATCTTCTTAATAAATCTGAGCTCTGAGTAAGTGCGAGTAAGTGCTGAGTAAGCTAAGTAAGCTGAGTAAGCTGAGTAAGTAAGTGCTGAGTAAGCTCTGAGTAAGCTAAGTAAGCTGAGTAAGCTGAGTAAGTAAGTGCTGAGTAAGCTCCGAGCAAGTGCAGGAAAACATGAGTCAACTTGCAAACTTACAAATCAACTTACTTACTAACAGGAAATTCCTATGATGTTTTTGAGTCTTAAAGTAGCAATTTTGAAGCATTTTGAGAAGTTTATTCGACCATTAAACAACAGGTAAATCAACACAACATCCCTCAGCTGAACCGACAGCACAGCATACAACGCAAAAAAAAAACTTCTTCTTAGAACATCTTTGTCAGTTCAGTACCATTTTCCTCTACAGGAAAATCCAAAAGTCCTCAAAAAACACAGCCAACATCTCAAGATTATTTACTAACTGGATGCTGACCCACTATATAAATTACAATTAGGAACTCTTATTGCTACTTCCTAATAAATCTGAGCTAGCTGACTAAATAGCTTAGGATCAAGCACACGAAAACATGAGTCAACTTATAAATTTACAAACGAACTTACTTGCTTATTCCTAACAACGTTATTTCAGTCTAAAAGTAGCATTTTGAAGCATATTAAGACGCGTATTCTCCTATTATTGTACAGGACAATCAACGCAGCATCCTTCAGCTGAACCTACAGCCCAGTATACAACGCAAGGTAACAGTTCTAACTATGTAGCTGAAACGCTTAATTTTAGAACATTTCAATCAGTTCAGTTTCCCTTTCCTCTTCATGACAGCTCACACAGCCTCACCGGTCAGTAAAGTTATAAGCCTTTGTGTGGAAAATTATAGGAAATTAAGATATCCACTAACATCGAGCGAGTGGCGGCACATGATGAAAAATAAAATTCCCTCATAAATTTTCCACTTATACCCTATGGCAATCTAAGAAACGTGGTGGCATTTTTTTCTTGGAATTTTTTTTAAGCCCGGTAAAAAAAATTTAACATGTTTACGCCACAAGTGTCCTGTAAACACGCGAAATAAACGTGTATCATACCTTCTCGTAAACTTCGCTCTGTTTGATTTGCACCCCAGAAGACGCCCATTTTAAGCATGGAAGTTTGCTTTTAAAGTGTGTAGGAAGTAATTGAGTCCTGTTTTAGATCTGTGAATTAATTTTCAAGGTCATGGCGAGCTGCTGAAAATCACTAAAATTCGCTTGCTTTGAATTCTCAATTTGGCACAGTTTTTCAAGAGAAAGTTTTCCTCCCCGGTAAAACACCAAATCACTTGAAATTCAGAATTCTTGAAAGACGAAATACCATTCTAAAATCAGGTTTAAAAATTAGTTTCGGGCTTTTTATCAGCGCCGAGTACAAACACTCTCAAAATCCCGATAATCACAACATTAACCTGTCAACCGGTACAAACAAATTAGGCTCGTGCTTCCGACCGAATAGCCGAAAACTTGGAATTTTGTCCTTGTTTCCTTTGGTATTTGGGTGAAAAGTACAGGATAAAGGTCATATCTAGCTTACCTTGAATTAGATTTTGTCTAAATGCCAGGTTTTGTCAAGTTTTAGGTGTACTGTCCAAGGGCCATCTTGACGCGTGGAATCGACCGTTATCTCCTGGCATCTCCAGATTGACTTTCAACTGATGAATAACGACTCCGCGAGCACATTCACATCCCTTAACGAATGGCAAATGAATTTTTAAAATCTCCCAGTGTTAATTCCCTGAAGAAACTAAATAACTTTGCAGTGATCTCCACATTCATCTCAGAAACTGCACTGTTATTATGGTCTGATTTAACTAAATTTGTCTGTCACGCAACGGGTTCTGGTCAAGTCACAGGATAGATTTTGGTGATGGGATTGCAAAAGGGGAAAAAAATGGAAAGATTAGGACGTCTGAAATAACTTAAGCTATGAAAGAAACTATACAAGATAGAAGGCGACGTAAATAGTGATGGCGTTTGTTTCAGCAACTCGACCGGAATGACCGTTTCCCGTTTTCATCCCAGATGCCGGACTACCCCAATGTAAAAACAAACCGCAGAGATAGCTAAATTTTTTCCATGATTTAAACTAAAGGATATCGAAGGCTAACAAAGAAGGCATCCATTTGTTTTTACAAGTTTCTTGAAAATTTTAAGTTCACTTTTCTCTATAATCGTAAGTTTTCAATGCGTAGCACTTGGCTACAACTGTGTTTGTTTACTCACATTCCGTCCTCCTGTTTGGTGTCATGTTACACCGCCGAAGTTATGCCTGATAGATAGAGATAGATAGTTTATTAAAATTAAAATTGCAGCCAGAGGCTGAATTATATTAATTTTTACAAGAAAGAATAAAATCTATTAATTATAAGAATAAAAACTGAAATATGTTTCGACAAGTAAAATAGAGTGATACTACATATGACGGGACTATTCACCACACATTTCTGAGCTGTGCAAAACAAGTTGCAGATTACATAGATGTACATTTTGTGACGCTCTGGAGAGAGGAAAGAATTGTGACGTGTTCACTAGAAGCAGAAAGTATTAGCTTCCGATAGTCTAAAATAGCAAACATCGATAAATTTTTTTATATCTTATGCAGAGTTCGACTTTTCAAGTCTAATTAATTTCTCGGTGAAGGATTTCAATATTATTTGCAAGCCACCAGTGTTGCGTGGAAGAAGGCACCTCGAGAAGCTGCCATTTGCGGAAATAATTTTCTTGTTGGAAATCAGGCGTGTGAGAATTTCAGGTGCGGCATTATTGGAAACTAGACAAAATGTCTTAAGTGCGGATCTGCTTTGAGTAAATGTTCAACAACTGATAATTTTCATAAAAAAAAAAGAAAAAAAAAGGAAACAGCCAAATTTAACACGCAGCAGTTGTAGAGCGCTTCCTCTATATCGCGCCATTGTAAAAGGATAGGTTCTTTGGAGTTCTCGCACTCAGGACCCCTCTCACCGAGTACAATAGCCAATCAAACCATTATCTCCCTTGGCTGCGAATAGAGGTCACTTATTCTTTTCAGAAACTAGTTGCAGGCGTTTACACCTCTTACAAGCGATATGAACAAGCAGTTGCTGTTCCAGTTGCAAAAAAAAAACTTTTCGGGTCAAACTTGCCGTGTTGGAATCAGTGATATCCACTCAGAAGTTGAGCTTCGTTGATTTTCTTTTAGCACACGCAAAAGTATTTTTAATTAGTATTCTAAACATGGACCATTTGCCCAGCCCATCGCTCTTGTCTGGGAATAGCACAGAGGGAACTAATCGACGTTGGTCATGTTGAGTTCTACCAGGGCTGTCTAAGTATGCCTCGAACGGGAAAGTGAGAAAAGCAGACCGTGGAAATGGCAAGTCGGAGTCCAAAGCTATTTTGCAACACATCGGTGTCTTCCCTGCAGTGGGCTCTGGTAAGTACACTTTTTCCTCATACCCACTTTCGTGCATTCCTCGCTGTGATGGCAGACGTCATTAAGCAGATCAACACTACCATACCAGCCCTGAAGACAGTCAGCTTCCGGCAAGACAGCGCTGGCTGCTACCACTGCAGGGCCTGCAGGGCCACCATAGTTTGCGCAGGAGTACTAGGAGCAGAGCTGGGCGTGGTGTTCAAACTCTTGGCTCCCTTCCCTCCCCATGGAGGGAAGGGAGCCTGCGACCGCAAGGCCGGCGGAGACTAAGTCGGATACATTTGTCCTCCTAAACTCTGGACACGATATCAAGATCCCGGTGGAGAACCATCCTTAAGTGTCATCCGGTGCGCGTCCATTGCAAGCCGTTTAGTTGCCACTTGGAAGATCAATGGTGTGAATATACAGTTTTCTAAAGAAGGAATCCGTCCATGTATGAAGAGCATATAGCGTGGGACCTATAAGACCAACATCTGCGCTGAAATCTAAGGCCCTGTCATCTGATGGTCTACCGTCCATAGCAGTGCTCTAAGCTAAACCGAGCTCGTTCTCCTCAACCGTGAGAAGACGGAGAAAAATCGCACAACCAACTGTCTCTTGACAAACAAGGGGGTTAGTTTCTAGAGAAACTGTGGTGCTGCATCGGTGGAGAAGCGAAACACAAAATTTTGTATTCATTAACTGAGTTGATAAGGTAAATTGAGCCACCGTGAAGAGATTGAAAGCTGACGTTTCGAGCGTTAGCCATTCGTCACAACGATGGTTCTCCACCTTCGTCACCTGCACTGCTCAGAAGATCAGGCGGAAAGCGACAAAGAGCCCTAAACATTAGGACTCCTTGTGATGATGAGTTTCAACATTAGTTGAGTTTCAAACTCAACTTAATTTCGAGTTTCATGTATAAAATTGTAATCCGCTAGGTTTGCCATAAAATGGCTTCACAAGCTTATAAAGAACGAAAAGGACGGTTCCGGCACCCCTGGCCACACCGCTGGTTTGGGCTTGAGTAAACTCAACATACATTTTTACATTCTCACTCCTGTCTTGACCATTTTTTGAAGACCAATACATAGAGACCTAATAATAATTTCTTTTTCAAAGCCCTAGTAACAGGTAAGGTTTTGGCAAGGCTTCACTGCCTCTAATGATACTGATAAATACATAAATACCGTTAACTGCCACTTATAAGCCCAACCGCTTACAAGCCCCTCCCCGGTTATAGGCCCATCTACCTGTAAACAAAAAATACATCCGGTCCACATAAGCTCCACCGGATATAAGTCGCCCTCTAGTTTTCCCTGTTTCCTTAATATTAAGCACTCCCACAGAACACTGCGAAGCTGAACTCTGAGCTTCTGTTTTGTTACGTTCCGGTTACGTTCGTGTTGTTACAGTTTTGATTTTGTTGTTAAATTAAAATTGAAATGAATTCGATTTATTATGACGTTTCAAAGGTTAATTAAAAACTGGTAGATTAAAAACGTATTTCGATCAACACGGCTGTGGCTCATTTCGAAACTTATAAGCCCCCCCCGGATATAAGCCCCTCCGTTTATAAGCCCACCCAAAACCCCTTACAAAGTCGTATAAGCCCAGGGCTTATAAGCGACAGTTGACGGTAATCTGTCCTTGGGTCCACAGGTTTTCAAAGTTCTTATTGCTTTGTTTTTGTTTGTTTGTTTTTGGCTTGCTTGTTGTTTTTGTTGTTGTTTGTTGTTGTTTTTTTTGTTGTTTCCTGTGCATTTCCCCCTCCAAGACAAACTCGACGTCAGGTAAAATCAAGTGCGTGACATTTTGTTGCGTGACTCAAACTAAACAGGCTTGTAAGCTTTCGGCAAGAAATTATCGTTTCGAAATTTTACAACGAATACAGATCAAGAAAAGACGTCTTATAGGAGAAAACTCTTTTGAAGTTCAAATAAGGCAAAATCATTTTATTCCTGAAGGTTCTTCATTTTAACAAAAGGACGCGGGATGGAAATAAGTCATTTGGGTTGATTGCCAATACGCGATGCTTCAGTGATGTTGTTGACCCCGGACGCCAAGATGGTTATTATGAAAGAGTACGCACAGAGCCTGATATTTAGACAATACCATATACAGGTGAGCTAGACATTACCTTTCTGCTGTGGATTACAACCGAATACCAACCAAAATAGAAGAAATGTCCACATTTTCGGTTATTTGGTCGGAGGTATGTGCCAATTGTTGACGTGTTAATGTTGTAATTATCAGGATTTTGTGAGCGTTTGTACTCGGCGCTGATAAAAAGCCCGAAGAACGGCATTTCCTCTTTCAAGAATTCTGAATTTCAAGTGATTCGGTGTTTTACCGGGGAGGGAAACTTTCTCTTGAAAAACTGTGCCAAATTGAGAATTCAAAGCAAGCGAATTTTACTGGTTTTCAGCAGCCTGCTATGACCTTGAAAATTAATCCACAAAAGAATAATTTGACTCGAATTACTTGTAAACTCTTCAACAGCAAATTTCTAAGCTCAAAACAGGATTGTTCTATGACGCGAATTAAACAGAGCGAAGTTTACGAGAAGGTATGATTCGCGTTTATTCGGGGTGTTTGTAGAGACACGTAGTGCGGTAACGGTTTTTTTTGGAGGTTTAAAAATAGTTTCTCAACAAAAATGCCACCACGTTTCAAGAGCTACCATAAGGTATCTCTGGGCGAAAAACGGAGAATTTTGATTTTTCATCATGTGCCACATATTTTCGATTTCGCTCGGTCTTAGCGGACATTGCCTCTTAAAATCGTTTATCTCGAAATGAAAAGATTGTTATAATCTTTGAATCAAACCCTCAACCTTCAGACGTCCTCGCCTATCAACAAACCCGACACATCTACAAACCCGAATCCAAAGAGGAAATGGAGAGCAAGCTCCAGAGGATCCACCAAAAACTGCAAGCCACACTAAAGACACTGCAACCACAACAGAAGTGGTCGAACATCAGTCACAGAGGCACGGAAACAATCCATGGATATCTGGAGGACAGTATAGACCAAACAAAGCACCCCCAGAGCCATACAGAAACCCTCCCAAGATGGATTGGAACGTCTAAACCCTCAGACGCGCTCTCTGAACGTATAACCCTGAGACGAGCTCTCTCCCACAGGTGATCAATGGCTTGGTGCCTAACTGCCTTGCAGATCTTTCCTCTAGTAAGGAAAAAACAACACATTTTAACCTCAGAGGCTCCTCCATCTCTGTGCAGTTACCGCTACATATCCTTAATAATAGAACTAATGCACACACTTTTTCTTGATTTTAGAAAACTGTTGTGCTGTTATGAATATAATTAGTAGATAATGTTGCAGCCACTCGCCCCTTGTGGAAATCAGCTTTTAGTAATATTGTAGTTGACGGGGCACGCGTGTTTAAATAAAATTTTACCTACCTACCTACCATCACTAACATTTTCCGAAAAGAGAGCGTACCAGAAAGTGTCGCACACAGATCATACTCCCTCAGACGAGCTCTCTTCCACAACACCACGGACCGTGCATGCACCAGGGACAACTGCCCCCCCCCCCCCACCCCCTCCAACACCAAATTGTGCTCACTAAGGAACGCCAATTACCAAATTACATGTAACAATTGGAATCATCACGGGAGCACTTAACACGTTTCATCCACGATCGTGTAAGAGAACATCTAGTGAGCAATAGTGAAAACTCCTCCGTAAAGAAACACATCTCTGCATGCCAAAACAGAGACTACAAAGGCATTGAAATCAAGACCATTGTACCAGAAAACGACCCCGTAGATCTACGCCGACTTGCAGCATTTACATAAGGAAATACAAACCTGCCCTCAACTCCCGAGAGGAATGCAGCAAATTCGCAGACCTTTTGTTCTAGTGACTATTTTAACATATCTGGATAGACCCTTTGTACAATGACACTCACTCATTAGATTCCTGATTCGTTTCCTATTCATATTTGTACCTATTGTTTTATACATTTTACATGATTGCGGCATTCTTGTGCTTTTTACACATCTTACTTTACATGTGTATATAGGCCCACTCAGAATATTTTTCTTATCCCTGATGATGTCCTCATTCGAACCTTTTACAGTATTATGAAAAGATTGTGTTGAGACCAAAAATTCTCTTCAAGTACTCAAATAACTGTACCAAGAAATTGATTACTAGCTTTTTTTTAGGACTAACACACGAGATTAATGTGAAGATGATGACGTCACCCTTTACGACTCTATTCAAAAGTCTAAATAAGAGAAATTAGAAACGTTTTTTATGCATATCGAGACGTGTTTTCTCCTTTTCTTGTACAGGACCATCAACACAGCATCCTTCAGCTGAGCCTACAGCACAGCATACAACGCAAGGTATCTTTGTAACAGTTCTAAATCTAAGTTTGAGAGCACTTTCATCAGTTCAGTCTCTCTTTCCTCTTCAGGACAATCCTCACAGCAACCTACACCACAACCAACAACACAAGGTAACTTTGAAGCAAATAATATTACCGATTAACAAATGAACCCTATTTTTTCGGGTTGTGGCTAAAATGGGTACGCCAAAATCAGATGAGACACCTTATGAAGTTAACATAATGTAGTATTCCTCATCGTTTAGAACCCGACCAACACGAGAACAGAACCCGATTTATTTGGCAGAGAATTGAGAGAACAGAGCTCTAAGTTAGGCAAAGAATTCCCATTTGAGCTTTAGAGCTGATCTCCCGAGGTTAGGGTTAAGTACTGATTTGAGTGGTTAGCTTTCTGTTATTGGTATGGCAACCGTGTACATAAATATGTTAAAAATTACGGTTATCGACAGCTAGCTCTTGCTGGTGTAGTGGATGCGGACATCGCTTTTGAAGTGAACGACACGGGTTCGATTCCGCATTACGCTGAATTTTGCCATTTTTCCTCCCTCTAAACCGTGAAATAATATTTACCTTATGTAAATTTAAGTGAAAGAGATGACCTTATTCTGAGCTATACATTCTAGTCACAAGCATAATTTTTTTCATGGTCTACACTCTTATGACCATAAAAACGAAGTCTAAAATGTTCAAAACGCGCGAACAACGAGCCGCAGGCGAGTAGTTTACAGCTAACAGGCAAAAAGACACAGCGTCCTTCAGCTAAACCGACAGCACAGCATACAACATAAAAAACTTATTCTTAGAACATTTTTATCAGTTTAGTATCCTTTTCCTCTACAGGAAGATTCGGCCGGGTTGTCAACACTCCTACTTTAAAAACTATAATGTCATCTTTTACTGGTTTATTACAAAATAAGCAAGTCAGACTGTGTACGAAATCATGGGAAATTAAAATCGTTTATCTCCAAGTGAAAAGATTGTGTTGAGACCAAAATTTTTCTGACGTACTCAAATAACTGTACTAAGAAATTGATCACTAGGTTTTTAGGACTAACATACGTTATTTTTCACATGGCTTGTTTTCCTTTGTTCTTCCAGGCTGATTATATTGAATAAACCCCGCTAATTATCAACTGTCTGAAAAGCTGGGGGCGGCTTTGATTGTAACAGGGGAAAGCGGGGCTGATATTCTAATATTCCCCTAGGGGAATATTAGCGTTGATAATCCCCTAGGGGAATATTAAAAGTAATATTCCCCTCGCAGCACACCCACACGCATCGCATTACACGCACTGACGAACAAAACCACATCTTTACTTCAACAGCGTTACATTTATTTTGCCTACACTGTTATTACATTTTAAATACTACTGAGCAGTTGCTTAAATTGAAGACACGAGAATTACGTTCACTCATTCCAAACATTCAAACACCAAAAGGTTACCTTTTTAGTGTTCTTTGGGATCCTTTCACTGTTCCTGGCCAGCAGCTCTTTGTCATCTACGACGATGATATCCCTCTTCGACGTTTTCTTCTCATTTGTTTCAGCCTCCTTGTCAACGCTGCCGATTGAGACTTCTTCATACTTATCCGCCTGGTTGAAGCTAAACAACCCTTCTGTTGCCTCTTCAATGCTGAACTGGGCGTTTTTGTAGTCCCCTAGCAAATTCTCTAAGTCATTGCCGGAATTTATTGAACCATTAAAACTGCTTTGCGTAAGGAAAATGTCTTCCTCGGAATCACTCATTTCTAACCTCGTTGTAGTAAAGTGGTGAAAAAAGTGGTTGCAAATTTGTCAAAGTTGTCAGTACCATTAGGCAATTACAAAATCCCAGTGCGTATTTTCGGAATCTTTAATCTATTGTAAAGCTTGTTTGGCACGCACATTGGTTGTTTTGGTCAGCGTATCAAAAACGAAAAAAACAACCTGTTTATTATAAATTTTTACAATGTGGAAACCCCAGTGCGTCTTTCAGAACCTTTTTGCTATTGTTTAGTGTGAGTCCGGAAAAATATTTGTTTTCCTTCAGCGTACCGACATCAAAACAACGAAGAAAAGCGTGTTTCCTATTGTTTTACGCCACAGTTGATACCTCGCCCATGTGAAAAATAAGCCGGTTATTTTTAGGCATCTCAGGGATATGTGATTTATTCATCACATATTCCCTCGTTGCGTAAAAATAACCCTTACATATTCTGAAGATGATGACGTCATCCTTTACGACACTACTCCAAATTCTAAATAGGTGAGACCCGAGCCATGGAATCATATGACTCCAAAGCAGTAACGCTTTGAATAAACATCTAAGGAACGAAAAAAATTCTTTTTACACCGTATAAGCTTGATTCCCTGTCAAACACCTTTCGATAGCAATCAATGATTACGAGTCAAAATCCTGTCAGTCCTGGAAGATTGAAGATGGCTGTATACATGTTTTGATATGTAAATGTCCCAGAACACTAAAACTAAATATTCTTTGGTTGGCACATAAACACTAATAGGGGGCGTTATCGATGTCTTTATCATTCATTGCAATGAGCAGATTTTTGCTTTTTATAATTAGGTGATGATGATCATTGTTTCTTCGATGATGCTGTGAATGTATTTCAAACGATGTAATCATATGTTGAAAAGCCCTCTTGGAAAGATGTAATAATAAACATTTAATAATCGACTCTATTTGTGACTAGAGTGTATAGCTCAAAATGAAGTCATCTCTCACTAAAATTTACATAAAGTAAATCTTATTTCACAGTTTACAGAAAAAGATGACAAAACTCAGCGTAATGCGGAATCGAACCCGTGTCGTCGGTTCACTTCATAACCGATCTCGACCACTGCACCAGCAAGAGCTAGCTGCCGAAAACTGCAATTTTTAACATATTTAAGTAGAGCGTTGCCATAACAATAACAGAATGCTAACCATTCAAATCAGTACTTAATTCACCCTAACCACGGGAGATCAGTGCTAAAGCCCAAATGGGAATTCTTTGCCTAACTGGAGCTCTGTTCTCTCAGTTCTCTGCCCAATGATCGGGTGCTGTTCTCGGGTTGGTGGAGGTCCATTTAACGATAAGGTACTACATTATGTTAACTTCATAAGGTGTCTCACCTGGTTTGGATTATACATTCTCAGGTCTTCACAACCGAAAAGACGAGGGTCACCACCTGAGGGCTCTCTACACTAGCGGCTAGAAACGCGCGCCACGTTTCAACGTGGCAGGGGATTTCGCGCTCGCTCGCTTGAATGGTCGTTTTCCTCGAATCTGATCCCTGAGCGGAAAGAGAGACTGCCCGTAGCCTAAGACCCCTGCCTCTAATCTCACTCTTTTGTTGTTGCAGCTGCCAGCCCAGCAACATGTTTCTTTTGTGCCGGAGATGTGGATTCCGATGATGTTGTTACCCAGTGCAACAGTAACAAAGACATAGTACCTTGTTCTTATAATGAATATCCACCCAACGTTGGTACAACTCATTGTTATATAGCCGCGGGAAGCTACCAGATCCAGGGGTCTGAGGAGATTCGCAGGGGCGTTGCAAAAGGGTGCATTAACTGCACAGGTAAAAAGCCTCCTTAGAACCTCAAATTTTAAAATGGAAGGATCGTGCACAAATCTGCCTTATTTACAAATCTTGTTCCTATTTCTTTACTGCAGACAAGGCGGCAGCCTGTGCAGATTTAAAGGCGGCCGCAGAGGCACAACAAAATGTGACCGTACTGGATTGTAATATTGAGTGTTGTACTGGCGACAATTGTAACACACAGAGCGTGTCAGCTGCCATTCCTCCAACAACACCTGTGTATACCACTCCAACTGATGTCACACCTACCTCGGAGGCACTTGGTAATGCATTCAATAAGAAACACATGAAAGTCCACTCATTTTGTCTTGGGAGTTTGTTGTGTGTATAATAATAAGAGTCCACTTGAGACCACTCATTGCCGGTCAGCACAATTCGTAGAGCATTCCTCAGAGTATAATTTGGATGAATTTTTTAGGTATAAAGTCATGTTTGGTCACTCTTCTCTTTAAGGGCCCATTACAGTATCTTTTGAGGCCGTTGCTAGGCAAAAATGAGTTTGCTGTAACTCAACACATGTATGCTTTCATTGGACCAAATTTGGACAACATTCATTGAGGGCAAATATGGTTCAGTTTATGACGTCATCAGACCACGCCCAATGTCACGTGATCAGAAACAGAAAAATGCGTTTTTACTTAAAGACTTCCCTTTTCGTCCATAATTTCTTGTACCATACCATTTCATAAGCCGTCTTAAAGAGATTTAAGCATGCGTTTTGGCTTACGAAGAAAAGTGAACAAATAAGAATGAAAAATGTGCTTCTTTGACCACTCTTTTGGGTATAATTTTTTGTTTTCGTTTTTTTCGCAAAAAGGATGCTTAAATTTCGAGAATAAAAGATGTTTTTTTGAATTCTTTTAAAATGCAGCAGCTACGTTTACTTCTCGACGAGAAAAGTACATTTTTCGCGGCACCGGAAGTGACGCTCGTTTTTTCAATGGCCAGGTTCCTAAGCGTTAAATGGCTAGGTCGCTAAGGCGATAATTTTCCCATTCTTGGCATAGTGGACAGTAGCTCAGCTGTTGTTGGAATAATGGCCGCGAGTCACATAAAAGCCGTCGAACTGGATGTGTAATGATGATTGGTTTTCCCGTTGGATTGCTTCAGTTCTCGCTTCTTTCACGCTCCAGTCGGCGATCTGTTTTACGAACGGCGCAAGCCATTCAACAATGTGGATCCACTGAGTCGTACTGACGTGGTCAAGACTGAGAGACCCGAGAATTTTATGATAAGCTTAATCTTAATCTGCCCACTGACAAGGAATGAAAGAGCAACGAAATTACGTATTGCAGACCTTGGACGCCGGTTGTGGCTTTCACGACAGAGGTATCACTCTTCAAACTGAATTTTTCTCCACATCGACTACACTCGAAGTCGAACTCTTCAACTGTGTTTTGTTTTACCGAACAAAATTCATATTTCTCCTTTCCACAGTCACATTCTTTTAGATCGCTTAAATTACTTTTTGCTTATTTCTCAAGTGAGGTTGAGGTTATTAGCAGACGTTGCCCATCAGATGTATCGAGCTCACCATTATTTGTCAGGTTTTCTATCGTGTGCTTTAATAATAGCATTATCAATGTGGGCATTAAATTCGCGCGATAGAGCTGCTTTCAAGGACAATTTACAAGCTTCCTTTCTTGCTGTATGCTGCTCCACGCTGTCTTGCAACAGTGGCTGCAAGTGAGTGGCCTCGAGAGCTTCGTTTATTGAAGAGCTGTATAAACACTGGAGTTGCTCAGGTTCGGAAGGACATTTCACAGGTTCGCACATCGATCACAGTTTACTCGCAAGCGACGTCACGTCAGGTAGTTTGGGAGCAGTCGAAGTCACGGCCGCGGACAGCAGGGATTTCTTTATGGGTTCGGGATGATGGCACAATACTTATTTCGATTTGCCTCCGCATCATTGACATTTCTATTCCCGACCTGACACAAAATCCTTGAATGTCGGCTTTTCGCGATCTGCATTTCCCCATCGACTTGCAGCCATCGCTGCGCTTTCTGTTTACGTGCGTACGTGGATAGCTTCGAACTCATTTTCAACTGAAACACCCAGTTTAAGAAGTAAAGGCACAACTCACATGTTGTAAACGTAAAGCAGAAAATTAAAATCAATTAGAAAAGTAAACAAAAAAGTTTCTTTTGTGTTTGTCGCAACGAATAAAAAATAGTTGTCGGCGACTTGAACGGACGGGCTGGCGCCGGGACGCCAGAAAGCGCGCGAAAAATTTGAGGCCGACTGGAAGTAAAATTTTACGTGCATGGCAACCGCGTATCATAGCAACGAGATACTGTAATGGGCCCTTAAGCTGGCAACTGACCGATTATCTGAATCTTCCGCTACGACAACAACAGTTGAAACAGGGAAAGAGTGGCGTATTTTTCGTCTTTTCAGGTGGAGAAATGTTTCTTTAAATGCACCTTGATCTGGGAATACAGTCTATTATCTCACAATTTTTGACAGGTGCCAACATAACAACATGCAACTCTTGCTTGGAAGATGAGTATCTTGGTGATGACGTGGCTAAGTGTAACAAAAATCAGAAGATCGTAGCTTGTTCTGATGGAGCTTTTCCCAACCTTGGTACAACTCACTGTTTCACAGCTGGGGGAAGATACGGGAATAATCAGTTTGTGAGTACTGTCATTCTACGAGGATGTATTAACTGCACAGGTAAAATAACTTCTTCTATACCTTAACTTTTCTTTCACCACCACCTCATGAAAATTATGATCTTTTTATCCTATTCAGACCGGAAAGGGCTCGCCAAGCGCTCGCACAGTCTACAAACCGTATAGTCCGTGGGCCAGGAGGCGAAACCCTCCCCCCTAGGGGAATTTTGGCGACATATATCGTTTTGAAGCATAGCCCGGGGGTGTTTCAAATCAGGTTGTTCGCACTTCTCAAGTGGAGGCGTTTGGCCATACGGCCACATTCTTTATGTGAGGCAAAAAAACACAGGATACCCACGTCGTGGTTTTTGAAAATTACACCTAAAATACCCAGACAAGACACATAACACTCTAAAATGTGTATGTCTTTCTATCAAAATCACATATATAACACTGTCCAAGTAGGGAACCTGTTAATTGTCATCATCGTCTCCTACAGCGTTCTTTATCTGAAACAAAATACCACAGGGTACCCACGTCATGATTTTGTTGACAGCCACTAAAAAAGGCATTCAATATTCTAATACTGCAAAAGGGCACATGCATTTGATATGAAAACACACCTGTATGCCATTTCTATAATGCATCAAAAACAAAGTCCACAACATTTTCCAGCTCGAAAATCTCTTCGTCGTCTTCATCGTCTCCTGCAAGAGAGTCAACTATGATATCTACCAGCTGTTACGTGAATTCACTTCCGTGTATATAATAGCCTGCGTGGCTGGCGTTCGAAGGGGAAGGGAGAAGGGGTGTTCGAGCGCGAAGCGCGATCGTGGGATTGGGAGGGGGACCCCCCAATTCTCCCCCGACCACCCACCCCCACGATCGCGCTTCGCGCTCGAACTCCCCTTCTCCCTTCCCCTTCGAACGCCGGCCACGCAGGCTATGCATATAATTTCTAGAGCACCAACATAGTTCACTTCCCAACCATGCAAGACCTTGTGGAGAATGAAGAAGAGCATACGTCAGCAAGTCTACCACAATGCATGAGGCAAGTGAAGCTCACTAGACTTTCCATTGTTTGTTCAGAGGGATCCGGATACTGACCGATGTCTTGGAATGTCGGTATGAAGGTGGTGTGCTTCTGATGTCACGTTTTTCCATGACTTAGCTGCCTTGTTTCGTTCAGCATGTAGAAGAACACCAAACACGGCCGTTATTCCATGACTTAACGGCCTGTTTCGTTCGGTATCTAGAAGAACACCGAACACGGCCTCGTTTCGTTCGCTATATAGAGGAACTCCAAATGCAGCCGTTATTCCATGACGTAACGGCCTCGTTTCGTTCACTACATGGAGAAAGTCCACACGCGGCCGTAACATCGTAACAGCGTAACCGGATCGTAAAGGCGTAACATCGTAACATCTTAACATCGTAACATTGAAACTATAAGTACATGAAAAAGTGTTAAAATTTTCAACAAGCTGACAAATAAAAACGTTCTTTATCAAAGTTTGCTGATTAAGGTTGGGTGAAAGGCGATGCTACAACGTTACATCCAATATTATACACAAGTGAACCTGTTACGCTGTTACATTTTATTACGCTGTTTCGGTTTTACCCTGGGTTTTCTGTTCAGTAAGCTGTTACGATGTTACATTCTTACGGTGTTATATTTGCTGTTACGCTGTTACGACGCTATGGCTTTAATTACACCGAACTACCGATATAGAGGGGCTAGGGATATGTACAAACTTAACGTCTTAACCCTGTTACGACGAATATTACGCTTTGAACTGCATCCAAATCCGTGCCAGGTATAGTCAGCTCTTCTTCTTTCTCCTCCACAAGGCCTTGGTTGGGAAGTGACCAATGTTGGTGCTCTAGAAATTAAGGAGACGGAAGGTGAATTGATACCTCAAGAGCTGGCAGATATCATAGTTGACTCTCTTGCAGGAGACGATGAAGACAACGAAGAGATTCCCGAGCTCGAAAATGTTGTGGAATTGATTTTTGATGCATTATAGAAACGGCATACAGGTGTGTTTTCATATCAAATGCATGTGCCCTTTTGTAGTATTAGAATATTGAATGCCTTTTTTTAGTAAAAAGGAAAAAAAACCAATGGCAAGGCTGATCAGACAGCTAAGAAGGGTAATATTATTGGGCAATAAAATTACCCTTCTTAGCTGTCCGATCAGCCTTGCAATTGGCTTTTTGTTTTATTCAACATTGCTGATCCTGATCTACACCAAGATCCGGCTTCACCTCGCTACTGTTTGTCCAAGTGGTCCTTGCATCGAGTCACTTGCCTTTTTTAGTGGTTGTCAACAAAATCATGACGTTGGTACCCTGTGGTTTTTTGTTTCAGATAAAGAACGCTGTAGGAGACGATGATGACAATTAACAGGTTCCCTACTTGAACAGTGTTATATATGTGATTTTGATAGAAATACATACACATTTCAGAGTGTTATATGTCTTTTCTGGGTATTTTAGGTGTAATTTTCAAAACCCACGACGTTGGTGTCCTGTGGTCTTTTTGCCTCACATAAAGAATGTGGCCGTACGGCCAGACGCCTCCACTTGAGAAGTGCGAACAACCTGATTTGAAACACCCTCGGGCTATGCTTCAAAACGATATAGGTCCCCAAAATTCCCCAAGGGGGGGGGGGAGGGTTTCGTCTCCTGGCCCACGGACTAGTACTTCCCTGAAATGTACTCACCAATACACATTCACTATTTAACCAGTGTGATTTCTTTTCTGAAATTTCTCTTTGGGTAGTTTGAAAGGATACGAAAGGAAAGGAAATATCCCTGATTGTGAGCACTTTTTATCTTGAAAATTCAGTCTACTTCATTAGTACTGTTAGTAGAATGTATTCGGGTATTCGAGGTCGCTCAAAGAATTTAGCGAAATACGGCAGTTAATTATTGCACGCCATGTGTAAGCCGCTAAATTCGGTTGATCGCAAGTATTCCACCAGTTCATTCTTAATTAGTAATGGGATACGACTTTTCATCAGCATAGGTAAACAAAAGGATGTACATACGTTCAAATTAAATCTAACATCAAGAGACATTAATAGAAGTAAATGGAACACGGGCGATTTCAAAACACCATTCACAGCAATCTCGTCTCCCGACTTCATACCATAGGTACATACCCCACAAAACAAGAAGAAAATGGACTTTTTCTACCGCGTAGACCAAAAGAACAAAGACCTGAAAAGGCAAGAATAAATTGCTATAAGATTGGAGCATTCCACGTTTTGTTACAGCAATCTTTTAGTTAATGTGATTTGATAATTTTTTTTTGAAATCTTGGCGCGCGGCAAACAAGGCACCATGAGAAACACACTGCGCGCTGGGGTACGGGTCCATTATGTTATATTCACAGCCTGTTGTTATTTCTTTATTGCAGACAAAGAAGCAGCCTGTGCACAACTGACCGCTGCCTTCAGGGTGCTTACTGGAAGCTCGTCCCAGTTGCTGGATTGCAATATCGAGTGTTGTACTGGCAAAAATTGCAATAACCAGAGCGTCCTCCCTCCATATGGTAACTATAATGCAACGTGAAATGCAAACTTTTGCATTAACAAGCTACTCGTTTGGGAAATGGGGGTTTAAGAGCTTGATTTATCCTAAAAGTTCACCGACCACGTTAATGAAAAACAGAAACGTTAGTAATAAAGCAGAGAGGATGTTACTAGAAGTGGTCCATCGCATTAGCGACGACTTCCTGAGACAAACGTATACAAGGCATGTAACCCTAATCTACATCGTGGTTTTTCCATGCGGTGAATTCTTAGGGTCCGTGTTCAAGTTTAAAGGGAGAAATTAAAGGAAAGTTTACCGCCGAGTATCCAGAAACTTTAAATTTGGCCATTTCACGTTGTTATTTTGCAGAGGACGCAAAGAAATATACCCGAATGTATAACGTAACGCACACAGCCACTGTGTTTCGCAATAAGAGCACAGTTTTTTAAGATCCTCTATGTAAAGCATTCACTTGAATTAAATTCAGAGTAAAAATTTGTTAGTATGAAATATTTACACAAATTAATTTAACAATTATTCACCGAAGTTGAGGTGAATAGCCAATTAGAGCGCGCGAAAAACACTATCCACTTATTTGGTATATACTAATAATACTTTTTATTGTGCCACGTTAAATTGGGAAAATTAAAAAAAAAAAGAGGCAGCGTGTGTTTAATTTCACTCTTTTTATTGTTACAGCTCCCAACCCAATAACATGCAGAGCTTGCTTCCAAGATGATCCTTTTGGTGACGACGTAGCTATGTGTAACAAAAATCAGGGGATAGTACCGTGTTCTTACGTTGGTACAACTCATTGTTTTACAGCTGCGGGAAGATACTGGAATAATGAAAAACAGCACGTTAGTACTGGCATTCTACGAGGATGCATTAACTGTACAGGTAACAGAAGTCTCATTACCGGCATTAAAATGATATGAAAACTTAAAATACAACATTGATAATAAACGTTATCTCTTTAGTGGATTTTCGGCCTTCCTGGAATCCAGGGCAAGGTTACCGCTACGTGTGGGTTCAGTATGCAACGTTCGCCTGTGTAACGGAATATTTTTATAAACAGATTTTTGTGCTCTCTTAGTGTCTCTTGCACCGTTTATCGGCTTTTAGCCAACACTCCGCAACAGCACTCAATTATGAAAAGGCTCGAATACACCGAGCCCGGTTCCCAAAGTTCTCCACCTAGCCGGGCGAGTACCCCAAATAATAATGACTCAGTAAAAACAGAAAGTTGAAAATACAAACAAATTCACTGAAGTGACGTTGCGAAATGGCAATTTGTTTCATTTACATTGCGTTATATTTATATTCTGTAAGTTGTTACTTCTTGCCTGCAGACAAAGCAGCAGCTTGTGCACACTTATCTGCCGGCTTCAGATCGAGATTTACGTTATATTCACAGCCTGTTGTTATTTCTTTATTGCAGACAAAGGAGTTGCCTGTGCACAATTAACTACCGCCTTCAGGGCGCTGAGTGGAAACTCGTCCCAGTTGCTGGATTGCAATATCGAGTGCTGTACTGGAGACAACTGCAATAACCAGAGCTTTCTCCCTCCATATGGTAATTAATGCAATTTAAAATGGAAAGCCCTGAACAAGCAGTTGCAACACTAGGATATTTCCATTTAACAATGTTCTAATAGGCTAATACTAGTAAAAGTTATCAACCCTGCCTTTAAAAAAAGAAGGACAAAGGAGCACAAAACGCAACCTTTTTCCTAGGAGACTAGAGGTAAGTGTGGGAGAGGGTTGAACTTTTAACAAGATTACTCCTGACGCTTAAGGACGGCAGGCCCTAATATAAAAGCATTTTATAATTTTCGGTGGTGCCTCCTTTTGATAGCGTTTATGCGTTCCGCGTATCACGGAGCAGGTCCCAAGAAATTCGGGTTTTTAAGGGTAGTACCTCTTAAAACAAATGTATTTTCGCACGGTAATTAGTTATATTCGAGGAAAGCAGATCTCAGCAAGGGCTACTGGAATCCCAAAAAAAAAATTGTGGTTAATAACTCGACAAAAAATAACGCAAGAAAAAAATGGGGAGCAAATTAAACGTCTGCCATCAGCTCGCTTCACTGGCCGATTTGTTTTTTGCGTTATTTTCCCCACCGGGGAGCCTGTTCACAGGCTCCATTTTTTTTCAGACCGAAGCTTAAAGATCTCTGAGAAAATGTGTTATTACTCCCAATTATATTTTTAGATTCCTATAGCCCTTGCTGCTAAAAAGAAAAATTCCCGTAAAAAATAAAACGGAACCTACAGGAGTTGACAAATCTCAACCTCTAATGTCGATTTTTTCTTGTTACAGTTGGCAACCAAACAACGTGTCACTCTTGTAATGGATTTGCGGAGTCCAGTAACGACGTTGCCAAGTGCAACAGTAACCATGACTCCATACCATGTAAATATAATGCATTCCCAAACATTGGTTCGACTCACTGTTATAAGGCTGTACCAAGGTTCAAGCTTCAAGGATCAGAACGTATTGTCCCCTTGATTCTCAAAGGATGCGTCAACTGCACAGGTTAACAAACACAACTTATCGTCCCATTTTCAACGTCTTAATATTTTTTTAAATAACTGGTTTATTTGTCTCTTTATTGCAGACAAAGCAGCAGCATGCGCAGAATTAGCTTCCCCGTTTGCAAGATTTAATCTGACCTTGGTGGATTGTAATATTGAGTGTTGTACTGGAAACAATTGTAACAAACAGAACGTGACATTCGTCCCTCCACCAACAAAAACAACAACTCCACGCGCCACTCCGACTGATGTTACTCCTACCTCTGGTAATGCATGCTAAAAAAGGAAATTTCAAAATGTTGACATTGTATCTTTAACACAAAACTTGAATGTGAAGGGCGATATCCACTGCAGTATAAATGAAATACCCGCAGATAAAGAACCAGCGTTTTTGCAAGCCATTCTGAACATTTTCTTGTATATTTGTGTGTAGTGATAAAGCAGGTTATTCAGGTTCTTGAATGGGTTTTTTGCAGGCCGGAAAACTAATTCGACGTAAGTATGTAAAAAGACGCAGCGTGTAGGCAAATCACAAAATACAGTGGAATTCCGATTTTTCGAACCTCCAAGGGAAATGGAAATTGGTTCGAAAAATCGGGAGTTCGAAGGTAGCATCAAATCACACCTGTTTTACCGTGGTATTGTTTTATAAGATCCGAGAAGGCAGACAACAACGGTATATCACTCTTGTTAATGTGTGAAAAATCTTTATTTACCAAAACAACTTGCATTTAAAACAAAACAAAAATTTAAGGAGTTATGCCAGTTTCGGCAGAACAAGAACCAGTACTGCACTGATACATGTGTCTGTAATTTTGGGCGGAATCTTGACTGCATTTCCTCCCCCTTACTGTATCAGAAAAAAGTGCCCTGTACTCCACGGTTTAAAGGAACAGCAAAATATTAATGTGCCACGGCAAGAGCTTGAAAAATGCAACTAAACGAAGAAACTTTGATCATGTACAGTAGTTTAAGACCCTCGATTGTATAACAACGGTGTTGTAGTTTCTTATGATTTCAAAGGCAGATTTGTCACTTGCCTTGTAATAAAAAATTCATGAAAACATCTTCTCCGGAACTTGTTAATTGCATTCAGGTGTTTATGTGGCTAAACCAGTTTTTGTTAGTTCCTGAGTTTTCAGAGATCGAGAAATCAAATGTAAATTGTTGAAAGGAAGAAATAATTAGTTCGAAATATCGGTAGTTTCGAAAAATCGAGCATTCGAAAAATCGGGGGTAAAATTACAGTGTTTGACTGAAGCAAATCCAAGGGAAACGACTTTTGGTTCGAACAATCGGGAGTTTCAAATAATCGAAAATTAGAAAAATCGGGATTCCACTGTACAGAATACCTCTGGAGATAGTTAAAGTAATTGAAATTATTGTAAGCATTGTAAGAAAGGCACATAATTATGCACACCATGATGTTGCCATGGGAGGAGTATTGTCCCCGTTGTTAGTACAACCCACTCAGAAGAAGTAGGCGTCTCTCCCACCTCTTTTCGTAAATATGACACTCTTCTTCCAAAGCTTGTCATTAATTAAGACCTAAATTAATTGTATTGAAGTTAAATTTGGAGTTTGAATTAGATGGAATTTTTCCCGCCTCTAGACGGGTGCCATGAGGAGGAAAGTGATGTAGCCCTGGAACGGGGTGTCTCTGATGTTTAAAATAAGGTACCCAAATATGCGCATGGGTAACTAATTTTTTAACATTTGAAAGGGAAGTTATATGTGTCGTCGTAAAACGTGAATTTTCCCGATATTTTATAACGTCACCATGACAAAAAAGGTAAAATTAAGGAAGTTCCCTATATTTTAATGAGGATACGCGCTAATGATGCGAGATTTGGCAAGGAGCGCAAGCGAGCTGATGCGAGCTAATTTAAAAAAGGTAAACAGCTAGTAAAAAGTCAACAGCACTACCCACGTTTTCGTCCTAAAGTAGCAGTTGTCAATTCAAGCACTTCAAAGTAAAATTTCATTATTTTCCTTGCTGACAGTTCTTCAAGCCCTAATATTGCTCAACAAACTTTCAAAGACAATGAAATTCGTGTCAAATACACAGTGAAGAAATCGGCTTGCTCGGAATTTTACGCAAGTTCAAATAGCGATCTTGGTGAACTCCAATTCTATGTCGTAGTGTTGTAGGCAAATATGAACAGTTTCCTCAGGATTTTCTGGAGTTTCATTGGGTGAAATTTGGTAAAATGTGGCAGAGAGATTAGAAATATTTGATCTAATTAGGCTTGTTTAACAATTAAGACTGAAATTTTGATGCTGAAGAAAAAAGCACCAAATTACAAAAAGCGAAGAACCTGCTTTTGCACCCTCTACGTTTTTGGCTTTAAAAGTTTTCGCTGACCAAACTTTAGAAAAACAAAATCAAAACCCTATACACACTGACAAGCGCCTCTGTATGGGCGCGCCTCTGTATAACACTAACATTTACACAGTGACGGAAGCAGGACGCATTTTGAACTTGTTTATTGCATTTTGGTAGTTTTGAGTGAAGTATTAGATAGAAGAAAGGAGAAAAGAAGCTTTTGATGGCTAACACTTGTGGGCACCAAACCTCAATAATAACCCTAGGGAGCCACCTTAATACTGAGTTTTCTCGCGTTTCTTAGAGTAAAATCTCCTAAAAGCTTGCAAAATTGCTGCTTGAGTCGCACTCAAGACCCAGTGGCTGGGAAATAACATGCATGTCTTTTATTGTACGGAATAAATGTCACAAAGAACGAGAGTTCGAAGTTAACCAATTTGCCTTACACTAAATAAAAACAAGAATATATCATAAAAGCAATCGACTTCGTGAAAAAAGTATTTTCCAGTTCGTAAACAAAAAAAATATTTCCTGTCTGAATTTTAACAAGTTATACTGGGATCAAGTTTCAGAAGTACACGCCTCTTACTGCTTTGCATAAATACGACACTCCTCTTAGCTTCCAAACAACGTTTCTAATTAAGATCTTAGGTAATGGCACAAAAGTTAATTCGCACTTCAAATTCGTTGAGCGTCAAATAAGTCTGTTTTGTCTTCTTTGAATTTAATGAGAGTTGTAAAAGAAAGTAAAGAACGCAAAAGGTTGTGGTAAAAAATAAAACGTTTTTTAACTCAAGCTACTTGAGTTGAAATACCTTAGCCACGTATATAACTATTTTACCTTTACAGCTGCCAACCCGACAACATGTTTGTTCTGCGCCATTGCAGTTGCGGATTCGATGAAACCTAATCTAAATTTATTGCGTTTAAGTTAAATTTGGAGTTTAAATTCGATGTCAAATAAGTCCTTTTTCTCTCTTCTGACAATAGTAAAAGCTGTAAATGGGAGTACAGACAACAAAAGATCGTGCTTAAAGCCCTGGCCACTTATCTCGCTATTTTACCGTTACAGCTGCCAACCCAGCAACCTGTAGGTTCTGCGCCGTTGCAGATGCGGATTCAGGTGATGATGTTGCTCAGTGCAACAGTAACAACGATGCTACCATACCTTGCTCTGTAAGTGTGTTTCCCCCAAACGTTGGTACAACTCACTGTTATATAGCTTCGTCAAAATACAAGAATCAAGGCTCTGATAAGATTCTGACTGGCATTGTGAAAGGATGCATCAACTGCACAGGTAAGAATTAGACTTTCTCATCATGTCATCATCTTCTCGTCATTTTCACCCTCGGACGTACAAACAAACCCATAGCCCCACCGTGGTACAAGAGGCGGGGAGTGGTGGAATACCCCCTTGGATTATTCGTACCTTTGGTAGATAGCCTTTGCTATGCTCTAGAAAATGAGTTAAATAATATGGCTGTGGCGCTGTTCGGGGTATCCAAAATAAGAAGTCATCAAAAAATGCTATTACATGTAGAATTTGGCATAATTAAACATCTTTTTGTTTTGTGTTTTTTTTCTCACCTAAAAGGTGAAAAACTCGTATTTTTTACGAAAAATGATTTGACCACCTGCTACTTATGACTTCATATCTCGTAACCATAGAACCGATTTCCACCAAACTTGTGTCAAAATGAGTCTCAGGGATATGTGTACAGTTGCTGCAAACGGCAATGTGCAAATGGAAAATTGTCTTGGACAGGATCCAATGACCCGGAATGGGGGCGCGGTGGCATTCCCCCCTCCTTGAACGTCCGAGAGTTAACCAAGAAAGGTGAAAATATGAATTTACATTCAACAATGACTTGACCACACGCTGCTTAGGACGTGATATTTTGCAAAAATATACGGTAACCATAGCAGAAGTTTGATTGCAGTTTTTTACTAACCAAATTTTGCCATAATGTGTCGAAGAGATATAGGAATATGCGTAAAGCTAATGAAAATATTAAGTCCCAATAAAAATTTCTCTTGAAGAAAATGGGAGGGGAGTGGCATCCACAGAGAGATCGTCAAATTTTGAACAGCATACATCTGTCGAACCCTACAGATCCTGTTGGTGTTTCTTTACTGCAGATAAAGAGGCGGCCTGTGAAGACTTAAAGGCGGCTGCCAAGGCTCAGCAAAATGCGACCGTGCTGGATTGTAATATTGAGTGCTGTACTGGCGACAATTGTAACAACCAAAACATTTCAGCTGTCATCTCCCCAACAACACCTGTGTATACAACTCCAACGGATGTCACACCTACCTCTGTGGCACATGGTAATAAGTTTAATAAGGAAAACAAACGTGCGCACTGATAACTTACAGAATTGTAATGTCACATCTATCGGCTTGTTTTAGTCTAGCTAATACATAAAGTTGTTTATTTATTAATTATACCAAGATTCATTTTAAACACCTACTTATTTACTTCAGTCAGTTGTGTCTGTTCTGAAAATGTTTAACCCTATTTAGCCTGGGGGGGGGGGGGGCTCACATTGTGCCCGCGCTGACTTTAACGAATTACGACTTTTAAACGGCTAGACGAATAAGCACCAAATCTCGTGACTTTTCCTAAATTTTATCAGAAAAATTTTCCTGTGTCAATGACGTGTCTATGATGATTGACGTTTCCTTAGCAACCGTCTACTTAGAAGTGTATTTTGACTATTTTCTGTCTTTTTTCAGTCTTTTTTCAGGATTTTCCCCTTCGGTTGTAAAAAGAAGATATTTTTCACTATTGTGTGCTTGTTTTGACTAAGTATGCTTCTTAGAACAAAATCATATATCTTTTGGTGACATCATTGTCAGCTGAATGACTACAGGCTTGGCATTCAAGATAGCGGCCTCAAATTCAAAATGGCGGGTTTGTGACGTTATTGTGACGTCACGACACGTCATAATTGACACGTCATAAGCCCAATCTGTTAAGCTAATGACGTGCTTAAAACGTGTCAACTTTCAGCGCAAGAGCCTTAATACTTTTCCAAATCTATCCCAGGGGGGGGGGGGGCACAAAAGTGCCCCCCTCCAGGTTTAGAAACTCAAAAAAAGCCCAGGCAGAATAGGGTTAATTTGCATCTGGCCAGGAAGTCTTGTTTTTTCTTCTGAAAAAGTAACTTGAAAAAAAATGTCTCATTGCCTTTTTTTTGTTACAGCAACATGTTATTCTTGTAATGGAGATGCACACTCGGAGGAGAGCGTTGCCCAGTGCAACAGCAACCAGGTGTCCAAGGTTTGCTCTGAAAAAGGGGTTCTTAATGTTGGTACAACCCACTGTTATCTAGCTTTTGCAAGATACAAGAATCAAGGATCTGAGGAGATTCGCACTGGAATTGCAAAAGGATGCATTAACTGTACAGGTAACAAGACTTTCTTACCACCTAATTAACAGTTCTATACCTTACAGGTTCATTTGGTTTTTCACAAATCATGTTGTTGTTTCTTAAATGCAGACACAGGAGCGGCCTGTGCGGATTTAGCCGCCGCCGTCAAAGAACAAGTAAGCGCTACCGTGGTGGATTGTATCATTTAATGCTGTACTGGCGACAATTGTAACAGCCAGAGTGTTCTCATCCCTCCATCATCATCATCATCAACATCATCAACATCATCATCATCATCATCAGCGTCACCATCAGCTTCGACACCAGCGTCACCGTCAGCATCAACATCAGCTTCACCGTCAGCATCAACATCAGCTTCACCGTCAGCATCAACATCAGCTTCACCGTCAGCATCAACATCAGCTTCACCATCAGCGTCAATATCAGCTTCACCGTCGGCATCAACATGATCTTCATCATTAGTGTTTACATCAGCCTCACCATCAGCGTCAACATCAGCCTCACCATCAGCGTCAACAACAGCTTCACCGTCAGCATCACCATCATGTTCACCATCAGCTTCACCGTCAGCATCAACATCACCGTCTCCATCTGGTATGAATTCAAGCGCTGAGGCATTATCGTTCCCAGGATCTCTCTTTTTCCTACGACTAGGCGGGCGGGAAAAAAAAGAGGATAGACCTAACCTGAGAACGACGCTGTCTCTTAAGTTTGTGACACGAGACCCAAATATGCGCAAGAGTATCTTGTTCCAATGGGATACTAGTTTGCGGGATCATTTTCCTTTGGGCTGACATGGAAACGTTTCTAGCCTCATTTTTTTTCGTTAGTTTGTTCGAGGGAATTTGTGAAGGATGCGCTTTTGTGAGTAGGATGTTGAGAAATTCTGTGGTCATCAGTAGAGTAAATTCTGTGGTCATCAGTAGAGTAAAATTTGGTCATAACTTCAGCACTTAAATCAGTGGTATTTCTGTGCTTTTGTCAGGGAAGCTAGATGTGTCCGTGTCTTGATAGTGTTGATATAAAATAATTGTAATTTCCGAGCACAGATTTGTTGATGTGAATTGCTGCATAACGGTGATGAAATTTCTAATAACAAATGAACACTCACGTTCAACGTTTTTCGCTCAGCGTTTTTCGCTGCCGTCAATTGTCTTAGCGGAAAGGAAACAAGGGAGCTGGTTCAAGGGATTCAATAGTTCTATTACCAGGACTTACCTAACGCTACTCTTAAAAAAGGGAGCTTAATCCTGGGTGAGGTTTGCTGTGCCCTGGATTTCTGGGTTTCCTATGCTCGCAACAAATAAAGAATGAAAAAAAAAATAAAGTTCCTAGGGAGTCAACACCGTTCGCAAAGAATCCGAGGCCGCACCTCTTGATTAACATTGACAATTTTCAACAGTCTTGCCTCTAAGTAAGGCACTTATTATAACGCTACTTAAATTGATGGCTTCATTGGAATTTTCGTTTTCAACAAGAAAGATAATTTGTTATTTCAACTTGTGTGAAAGAGACAAATTCCATTTTCGATTCGACACCAATTCCATTTCTTCTTTTGTTTCGTTTTACAAAAAATATTGAAGATTAATTGTTGTTTCATAGGTTTTGTGTAATCACTTTGTACGCGTTATAAGTTGCGTTCTAAAAATTGGGTAAATTTAACAATGGGAAAAAATAAGAAATAACCTTATTCAAATTTGTCGTAACACCCATAGGATAATTTTACTCTCCAGATGACTGAAAAGAGATGTAGCACGACATTTTACTGCTACTGATTCTAGGTGTCTTGCCGTTTTCTTCCCAAATCTTGAGACCCCTTTCACATTGGCAAACCAAATGCTGAAAGGAAGTATAGCTCTTTTTGAACGAAGAAAACTATTACTATTTATGGATACTTCCAACTGGAAGGAAAAATAAATGTAAAGAAGATCCTCGCAGTTATTAACGCAACTTATGCAGTCGCGAAAAGAAAGCCTGAAAAAATCAGGCTTGTCGGGATTCGAACCCTGACCTCTGCGATACCGGTGCAGCGCAGAGGTCAGGGTTCGAATCCCGGCAAGCCTGATTTTTTCAGGCTTTCTTTTCGCGACTGCATAAGTTGCGTTAATAACTGCGAGGATCTTCTTTACATTTATTTCTTCATTCCGCAGTTCAAGTATGTGAATTTCATATATTCATAATTTCATCTGGAAGGAAAAAGTTGCGCATTCGAAGGCAGAAAATCCAGAACTCACTAAACCTCATCGAGGGTTTATCCCCTTAGGGTGTGGTTGGGTAAGTTGAGGAGGACTAGGGATTTAAAGGTTTCATCATCTGCCAAATGTATTAGTGAATTCTCTTAGCGTTGGGTCCACTTGTACTGAAGGCGGAAAATCTGTCCAGACGGATCACCCGTCTGGTAGTCAAGTCGTCTAGTACTATTCGTATGCAAAGAAAGAAATACTTTCCTGACTCAGAGGGCAATAAAAAAGTTCAAAAGTGGACTATTTCGTTCGGTTCAACCGAACTTCATCAGCCGCAATAAAAATGTGAATGTTAAGAAGGGTTATAGCACGTTCATTAGGGTCTCGAGGGGGCTAAAAGAGTGTACTATGTTATTGTGGCTTATGAAGTTTGGCTGAATCGAACAAAATATTCCACTTTTAAACTTTTTTTTATTGCGCTCTGATTTAGGAAATTAATTATTTTATAATTTTCTTAAATCATGTTTCATGGCTCTTTAGACTTATCTTGCCTTCCAGCGCACATACTTTGGCCTGGGCAATTAAAAACTTTTTGTATCAAGCAAAGAACAGGAAAACCAATTTGCATGTTTAATAAGCTTTTGTCTGGTTAAAAATACGGAAAATTTCGCTGAAATATTTTACCAATTTTTGGGTATTTATTGTCTGGTTATTTGCTTCGCGTTGGAAAAATAATAATGCGGAGCGGCTTCGTGAACCAAAGGCCTGCAAGAGCGGATCCCCATTCTCCTGAAATGCATACACGCATCCATGCGAGTCGCTCTTGATGATCACCACTGTACGATGTTGCATCAAACTTCATGCAAATGTTCTCGAGGTGTCCGCGAACACTCGCGCGTGTACATTTTGGTGTAAAATGGCAGACAACCTACGTACGAACGATTTTACTCTAAACCCGCTATTTTAAGGCTTCATGACATTTTACTCGCTCTGAGACGGATCCTTGCAGGATGAGGAGCAATAACCAATTCGCTGGACAAGAAACAGAACCTTGGTAATTTCACCAGAGAAATTTGTTCCTAAGTCAACAATATGGGGGCTAGCTTTTCGCACACTCTGTTTCCAAGACAGTAATTTAACATCTTTGCAGTGAATACATTCCTTTTCAGGCTCTCCTTAAAAGGAAAGACCTAAAAAATACTCGACGGCGTCTATAGAGGAAATTAGAGAGTTTAAAGAGAAGAATTCCTTGTTTACATACATACATCACCGTTAGAAGAGGAACAGACTTTTTATCCAAAGGAGAGGCAAAACAACCAACTCAAATGACCACTTGATTGTCACACTTCAAGAGTAAAGTAAATTAGTAAAACATTCTCACCGCAAACAATTGCCCTGACACGGGAAGCTAAGTTATGGGAGGATACCCGCGACTGCCAGGGCAATTGGCGTGTAGAATGTAGGATACAGCAGTGATCGACCGCCACCAGGGGAGGTGGGAGGGGCGAAACCTTTATGGTGACTCAACCGAACTCCGTTAAACTGACCACGAGGTGACTGAAACTTCGATATTTAAAGCAGAAGGCCGCAAAGCATCACGCCAACAGTGCGCAATAACAGAATGCTGGAATTTGAAAATCTTAAGCCTTCCCGCGTGACGGGCTAATTATGTATGCAGTGAGAATAGTGCGGAGGTTGTCTGCCGTTTTTCACCAGTATGTAATAGCGTGACAGTTCAAGAACACTTCAAGAGCATTTTACATGAAGCATGGCGCTACGTCGTTGTCATGCTCGTCTAATGGGGTTCATGCTTATGACCATCAAAATACATTTTGCGAGTATGGAACTCCGGGCCGCAAAGGAGCTTCTCTGAAAATAGTCAGTTTCTTGAAAAGACCGTGATACAAAATATAGTTGCCGTGAACTGTGACATGACATACCCAATTTTTGTCAGATAAATTTAAAGAGAAGTCATGATGGCTTCTGCTAGGATGTTATGTATTTGTAAACGTTAAAAACAGTCCGGTAATTCGGTCCGTCTCTGAGGGCCAATGCGCAAAATTGACACGAAGAAGACAGGTGACAGGTGACAGTTGTCTTTCCCACTCCCTGATGTAGGGCTGAGACTTCCATTTGCTGATTAATGATTATTGAATTCCTTGTTCTACAGAGGATTGGTGTTTTTGTCAACGAATGTACATACTTATTCTAACTCATTGTTGTTTTGTTTTACCCTCAGCAACTCCACATGGGAACAACTTGTACCCATACGGCCCAGATCAGAATGATAACGAGTTTGGTCTCGACGACTTGATTTACGACAGCCGCTGTCTGGAGATCAGGACAGACCAACTTGGATTTCCATTCTTCTCAAGGAGGCATTACAAATTACATGTGGGTAACTCTGGATATCTTCCAAACGTTTCACAGAGTATACTACATTTTCATTTTTTTGAATGAATTGATGATGAGTTTGTATGCTTAAGTGTTGCCCAATAGAAGTGATGTTCAAGTCAATTCTTACGTAATCGGAAGTGTTGTTTATTCTGACTGAAACGAAGTTTTTGTGAAAATGTATCAAACAAGGAATTGCATATCATTACCATAAAGATTTGCACTGGAAAAAATGAAACCAGCCGCAAAATGGCATTCTGAACTCAGTGTATAAACTACAGTATCACGTTGTGTACTATGAAAAGTGTTGCGAAACTTATTAATGATTTCTAGTATGGAGAAACTACGAAGGAAATGACTATTTAGTGAATGTCTGCAAGAGACTCTCTCGTGATAAATGTGAGGTGAATGCAGATTTTGTCCTAGTTACATAAACTACTTTTATGATTTTCTCTACTAAAATGATACGTAATGACAACTCAAAGGGTCGATAAACATTTAGATGCCATATGTGTAATGAGTAATACGGAGAATTCATGTCTGTCGTACCCAATTGACAAACTTGACCAGTAGAAGGATATTATGGGGGTAGTATTCAAATTCAGCTGTGGTGAGCTTTGCTGCGCAGTCACGTACTGTACTCCTTTGAAGATATGAAAGTTTGCGTAATTTTAGGCTTTCAATATGTTGAGGGATGTCCAAATTACATGCAAATCAGGGAATGGGGATATATTTTCGGTTGCTCGTGTGTTGTAAAGTGTTGCAATTAGTAATAGATTGGGCGAATATTAGGAAGATAGAATAATACAACGTCGAAAGGATGATAGGAATTGGTTGGCGCCTTTCCTTCTTTTTGTCTTCACTTACACGTCCTTTGCCTTCTTTTCTTCTCGAGTTCTGTAAGGGAGCCTGGGTACGTAGAGACGAAAGTCTCAGTCCTGTCAAAGTATGAAATCAGGAATTCAAAGAACATTTATTCTTTCTTTCGTTCCCAGAGCACAAAATTCGTCGAGTAACTTGCAATGAACCAGCAGCACCTACAGGAGGAGCGGAAAATCTCCTCGTTTCTTGCGTGTAATTGAAATTGAGATGCCCCTTCTAGTCAGTCCAAGGATTAAAAAAAACAAAAACAGACATGGGGTCAGGTTTATGTACGTACGATAACTTTTCCTCTATTTTTTAGATTTGTCGGAGTGGTAAAATCCAACTGAATTTTGAGTGGAGCGTTTTTTGGCCTAGAAAGTTTGGTGTCTACCGCTGGTTCAGGAATATGGCGATTATGGCACCATTCTGGGCCGTGACGGATACGTACCTGGCCTTTAAATCAGGATATTCCAAGGTGTATCACCAAGTGTACAGAAACACTAGGAATAACTCTGCTCAAAGCAGTTACATTCTGAGCACGGCCTCCAAGCATGTCCAACTCTACGAGAAAAGTGGAAACTTTAGTAACTTTCAAGCCAGTTGGGTTCTTGTTGTTACCTGGAAGAATCTTTGCCCCTATGTCTATTACCGAAGATTGTACTATGACGACAACCAGGAAATCTTAAGGTTAAACTGTAGCTGGGTAAGAATTTTACTTCATTTAGGTATTGCAAAGCGTCCCACCCTCGTTTTACTCAATGAATTATTATGCAACAAAAAACTGACCGACCTAACTCTGTCAAGAAGTAATTTATCATTTGCCACCATTTTTATGCTTAAAGTTTTTCAGAAATGTCGAAAAAATGCATACAAAAACTCAATGAGTGTTGTAATGCGCCCTTAATGACGTGTGTCGGGCCAGACAGCTTTATACGGACGCATCGCTCCCACCCGTCCAGCCCTACTTAAGTCAAATGGTCCATGCATTTTTCGAAGAATTGCGTCAGCAGGGCACATGGCGGTATAGCAATAACGCGTCCGGCCAGTTTAAAGCAAATCTTTCCTGTAAGGGCTAACTTTAAATTTAGATTTCAGTCATCTCGTTAGGCATGTCTACATATTGATGTCAAGACACAAGTTCTCTTTAGCCCCTTTCAGACTGGGCATTTTTAGGTCTTTAGGGAACGGGGTGGGGAGGGGGAGGTTCACCAGTCCTTAACTCCAAGGATATTGAAGCTGGGATCTGCAACATAAGCTGGTGACGTCACATGACGTGATAATTACGCCAGCTTAGTTCCGCCATCTTGGATTTCTTGATTTTCCCAGAACGTCCAAAAGCCCCAAAATTGACCAAAACGTAACCAAAATAAATACTAGAACAGTTAACGGCAAATTTGATGAACAAGAACATGTTATACCAAATAATTCCAAAACAAAGTTTAAGAAATGTCAATTTTTCTTTAACTTATAAACTTGGCTCACTTATTAACAGATTTGGAGCTCCAGTCATTCTCATAAACCACGGACTAAGTTAGACGTCGTTTAAATAACCGGCCCTTAGTCTTTACTTCGACACAATGGGTGACTATTAACTTTCGCTTGCAGAGTAACACTTTTCAAGCTGTCATCATTACAGACGGGTTCAATTCGTTTTTGATGTACAATTATCCTTATGGAGGAATTCAGTGGGCCGTTGCAGTACCTTGCAGGTTGCAGTAAGTAATTGTCTTACAACCACGAGGGGCAGAAATCGAATCTTTTGGTCAAAGTCTTGGAACATGTGAA
Source organism: Siderastrea siderea (assembly GCA_964030785.1). Taxonomy (NCBI): domain Eukaryota; kingdom Metazoa; phylum Cnidaria; class Anthozoa; order Scleractinia; family Rhizangiidae; genus Siderastrea; species Siderastrea siderea. The sequence goes on along the minus strand of OZ034973.1, from coordinate 19,949,966 downwards.
TTCCACTGAAATTATTTTTAGCAAGCTATGCGGACATGCCCGGAAACACATTTCCGCCGTTGACAACATCAGCGAGTGAGCGGGGCATTTTGATATGATTTAGCGTGAAAATTCGTCTTATGTGACTTCAGGAGACGAAACAAAATGATATTTCGTCAGTGATAAATCAGAGTGTGAGACACATTCAACTATTTCATTTCCGGTCTGCAAAAAATCATGCCACCACCGCCATAACGAAAACGTCTGTAAACTTTTGAAACTCGCTGACCTATGTCTTCGCTTCTGGGCAAATTACAAGGCTCAAATTCGCAGTTTATGCTTATTGTAGGGTGCCCTTTGCAGCGGATTTGATGGCTTTTCTTTCCGGCCGGAAAAACAAAATTTTGACAAACTACGAGCTGGTTTAGTCTGTAAGAATATGACGACCACACACCTTAAGCAATCCACAACAAGAAAGAACTTGTGCCAACTAAATCTGACTTGACTGCTGCACGTTGTGAACCTTCTTATTTCGCTGCACTCTTACATTCCTCCACCACTGTCAAGTTTCACACGGGTAGAAAAAAGATACATCATATGTAAGTTTGACCCCTTGTTTTCTACGATCATGTTTTGCTTTACCTGTCTTCCTTCGCCCAAGTGTATAAACAGAGACATGCTAGCCCTAAGAAAACCTGTATAAATGGTGGGACCTCTGAGTTAAACAAGGCATCTTGATTAATCAATCGATAAACCAACCAACAAGCCATCCATCGATCGATCAATAAGTCAGTCAGTCAGTCAGACAGACAGACAGTGAGTCAGTCAGCCAGTCAGCCAGTTAGGCAGTCGATCTATCACTTTTTTAAAGTGTCATTAGGTAATATAGCTAAATGGAGCCACAAAAAATAATGAAAGCAAGGTATAATTTATAAAAATTGAGAGCGGCTAATTATGCACTTTTTGTGTGACGCAATCTTGGCACCCCATAGAAACAGATTGTAGTGACATGCTACAGAAATTGGTATGCGCGCCGGTCGTGTACACCTGTGTCTAAGAGCGACTATATCTTGTTTGTGTGGAGAGAAAAAAAAAATTTAAGTACTATCTTTGTACAACTGAAACAGGCAATTTCAATAGGCTCCTGTTGTCCTGCACTAACCGCCGGTAACCTTTCACCCGCAGGAAGTACTATCGCTACTACACTGGTGTATATGGTATTCCTGTAGCTGGGTGGAACGCTGGAGATAATGGACAGAACAAGTTAAACATAAAAGGGTGAGCAGTTTCATTATTTGGATAATTTCGCTAATATATCAGGATCGACTGAAATATTTCAATATCACAGCGTCACAAGTTCTGCAGCCAAGATGTATTTACGTCGCCTACAATATTGTAATTAATATAAGTTAACAACCCCAAAGGTGTTTGTTATTTGAAGGCTATATATCATTTCTTTTATTACTATATTTGTCTTGTTCGACTTTTCTGCTTTAGAACACAAAACAACGCGGCTGAAAGTACTTATATTTTGTTGCCATTTGTTTAGCTCGGGTACTTTACATGGAATGTGTAACCTCGACAAAACACCTGGAAATACGGGTATGATGGGAAGACATTTCTGGAGGATCGAGAACAACATTGGAAAAGACGCATTGGAGAAGTGCTTTACATGGACCAAATTTCAACAGGACGCAAACTTTCTCGATTGGTACAAACTACATATTGAAGGTAACAGTAGCTTGGCTTGTCCTTGCACTGGATGGCAAGCAAGGTTGGACAGAGGAAGATTTGTCTGGGACTGGACGTTTTATGCGGGCTTTTGGTGCTATAGGTCCAGACGCTTAAAGCTCTTTACTTATTCGAGTGCAAACAAAACGTTTTATTTTGTTGTCAATCAGCAGTGTTGTTACTCCACACGGCTGGAAGACTTCGCTTCTCTTAAGGTCGGACCACCTGATGGAAGCCGAATCAAAGTGACTCCCATTTACTATAGACGGAATCACTCACGAGAAGCATATACTGACCAGCAAGCCTATAAATTTTGCTGCGTTGACAGACCTGAGCTGTGTGATCGGTTCTACTTTTATCGTCCTTCTGATGACTGCAGTGATTACACACCTCCGCGAAGACGTAAGTTTGTTTTTACTTCGCCGTAACATGCTATGTTACGTTATACTGTGTTTCGCTTTGCGACATTCCTCTTAGCCGCGGAGGTTGAGGTCCGTACTGAGAGTTACAGACCGATTATTTTTTCCTTCAATTTATGGCCTTAGTTCGAAGCGCGTGGTTTATAAAACTAGGAAAATAACAATGATACATAACTTACAGTACAGAGCGAAAAAGAAAGGCTATGTGATATGATATGTTATAATATACTTCGTTTTAAAAATACGTGATATTACGGGCTTCACCGTGGCAAAATGACTGCGCATGAACGAGTTTCTAACTCGTGTGTCAACAAAGATGGCGGAATGGCGGGCAGAACTGCGGGCAGATACGGCAAAAAATGCGAGCCTACACTGTCGAACACACGATAAAACCGGGGAGGAATGGAGTTTGGGTGCAACCCTCTTGAGTGATTAGCCATAGGACACGTGCATTGGTTCTTTTGACTTTGTATTTCGTCCCAGTGGAGCCGGTAAAACCTGACTGTTTACCGGCAATTAAGCGCCTTTTCCATGGGCTTCTGTAAGGGAATAGACTTTCCATACGCATTTTGTGCCATTCCTTGTTTTTTCACTCTGTATGCACGTGTTTTTCACTTCTTTTTCGTTCACTGTTTTTACAAAACAGCTCGCGCTGAGTAGCAATGTCACTACAATTGCGACATCGAACGTAAACTATCGACTTTCATGACGTTTTTCGCCGTGGTTGCAAGCCCGAAACTACGAGTTGCAAAGGTGTAGAAACAGATAAAACTATATTGAAGCTCCCCTGGATTTTTTTACCTTAAGTTTGATGTCTGGAGCTTAAGTTTTTCAAAATTGGCGGCCGGAAACGGAGTTTGTTATTGTTGCCAATAGTTTTCAATGGGCAAGGAGCAGGGAAGCATTGGCAGGAAGTAAAAATACAGCGCGTGCGCAGAGCATTTTGCGGCGATGTGATTACAGGCACAGGCCGTGGGGGCCTGGCCGCCAAGTTTTGAACATTTTATGGCGTCATTTTTTTGAAACTGTAATAGTAGTAATGTGGGTCTGTATGGGGAAAATGGAGGCTTCTGATTGGTCGAGAGCTTTTAGCTTCTGATTGGTCGAGGGGTTGTCATAGGAACGGAAACCACAGGCCAGTAGGATCATGGGCTCAAGGGGAAGTCACATGACCGGAAGTGACGTCACCAGAACCGGAAGTGACGTGTTTTGGAATGGGAAACCGCTGACCAGTGGGAAAATAGGATCGCGGGCTCAGGGTGAAGCAAAACCGCTGAGAAAACGCGGGCTCAAAGTCCAAAGTCCAATTGGGGCAATGGGGGTGATCCCCATATATGGCCCATATATGGGTTTGATATGGTTTTGATATGGCACAAGTCCAAAGTCCAATGGGAGCATCGGGGACAGGTATAAAAAGGCAACCAGAGGGGTTAGGTAGTGACCATGAGTTTTTACATCACCCTTATCAGTGATCAAGCACAAGGCACGGGACAAAAATTTACGGCTCGACTTCCTCGTTCCTATTATTTGGTAGAAGATGATTGGGAAGCGGCTTTGGTTCATATCTCCCACCCGGGGTTTAATCAACAGTGGGGAGATCAAACCAAACAGAATTGGACGCAAGAAGATAGTCAAAAACATTGGATGAAAACAGATGTGAGATACATACCAAAACGTGCGGATGGAACGGCTCCTATTCAAGTGACCAAACAAATCCATTTACCGCCAGGGTATTACACCAATTTGAAAGAAGCATGGATTGCCATTGCGTACGAAATAGAAAAACAACACATGGACGTCATGATGGATATAACCAAAATGGAGGTGGACGATCAAGCGAAACGACAACAACTCGCGGCTCTCAATCTGGCTCAACCCTATGTGAAAATCACCAATACAAGCATCGCCCCCGAATTAGATTCGTTGTATGTACTCATACCATCCAACATGCAATTTGAAATGGAATGGAAATTAGCCGGTTTGATGGGACTGGTGAAAGATGGCACACCAAGTGAACGCGTGGTCCAAGAAAAAAATTATTTGGTGAAAAATATCGTGGATTACGACGATCGCCATAAATGGGAAACAACTGTCGGTCCTGCCAACAAATATCCACCTTTGGGTCATGTGTCCGTCAGTTTTACCCACCCCGATTTCAATTATTATTTGTTCTTGGGTCCGAATCTCAGTCGACAAGTATTTCCCAGTACGCAAACGGTCAAACCGCAACAAGGGCAACAACAATTAATGATTTACACGGATCTGGTGTCACAGAGCATTGTGGGAAATCAAGAGAAAGGATTTTTACGTACCTTGGATGCCGGCAATACCGATCATCAATTTGATACCAAGCAACGGATGTATTTTCCTCTTGGCAAAACCATCTTTGACAGCATTGCCATGGATATTCAAACAGCTGATGGACAACCGGCTCCTTTCAAACAAGGCAGAACTATCATTACCCTTGAACTGTCCAGAAAAAGTCAACGATTTATGTAGAGAATGAATAAAGATCACAACAACAACAAAGTGTCATGCAACATCTTTTATTGATCCTTGGTATTGACAACAAGTAGAAAAAAAAAATCCAAACATGGGGGGTGTCCTTTTTACGAGAAGCTGATACAGGTTTTCATGCGTCCAATGGCAAGGCTTTTGGTGCGACCCAGAAAGTAGAGGGTTTTGCGGTGACCCTCATAGGGATCTCGCAGTTCTCCCCAGAATCCTTCCAGGCCGTGCTCGTTGTCATAACAAATGCCATACCATATAGGATTGTTTTTCCAATCGTCTTTGACATGCTGGACAAACTCCGGGTCTTCTTTCCAGTCTTCATGGAGGACTTCAAGGACGGTAAGAGGAACGTGGCAGGTAGAGCATAGGTGGGTCTGGCGGTTCTGTTGGTTGGCACAGGCGACATGACAAAGAAGACCACAGCACCTCAACGTGGTATAATTGGCGAGAGGTGTCAAACAGATCACACATGGGTTGGTTCGAGCCATCAGGCGAAAGGATCAAAGAGTGGATTGATCAAGAGTTGAAACTCGGTGGGGCTGATGATCCCTTCTTTTCGGAGTCGGCACAGTTCGTGAAAAGGAAGTTGGTAACGTAAAGGTTGGACGAGGTCAAGGATTTGTTTTCGGATCTCTCCCAAACGTTGTAGGATTTGCACGGCTTCAGGACTGATGTTGTCGGGTTTAGGCTTGGCTTTGTCACCCATTCACCACTGGTAGAAGTGTTTCAAGGTTAATAAACACAATTCGTTCCGACTGAGATGTTTTTGACTGTGAAGTCGAAGCAGTTCAAAATAAGAAGCTTTGAAGCGGATCTCTTCCAAGTCTTTTTCGAGTCGAGACAACAAGGCTCGTAGACGATCAATCACTTCTTGGGCTTCTGGACTGAGGACTGGATCATCCATTGAGTGTGAAAGATGGAATGAGACAGTGGGTTTTTATAGAGATACCAAAGGGTCACGTGGGAGGGAAGGGACCAATGAGAGAAAGACCCATCATGCTTTGAGAGGGGAAGAGGTGGGGGGACCCCCCTCCCCCCTCCTTAGATAGACCATGGTGCATTGCGCGAATCAGGGTATATAAGTCAAGCGAGGCCACAGGGCGTCACTCCTAGCTTTGAGTTCAGTCGTGTTGACTTATGTCAGTTGGTGGTTCGAAAAAATGGTTAAAACGAGAACGCCCTTGGGCTGTCTAGCCAGCGAAATGAATGTGAGTGGGCCAGAGGTGTTAAGAAGCAGAGTGGGTCCTGAGCGAACAGGAGTGGAACGCCAGACCAGAGTGATGAGGGAAAGACAACAGGAAACCTGGCGCCCCTTGACTAAACAGCGCGTGGCCGCCTTTTTCGAACTCTTTTTACGTTGTATGGTTTGGACAGAGAATGGCGAGCGTGAGGGCCGTCCACATCCACAGATCGTGGAAGCGTTGCTGGGAGCCCTGTTGAACAAAATCATTCCGTGGGTGGACCAGCACCGCATCCGGTCCCGGTTTGAATGTCGGTGGCCGATGTCCCTCGACCATTTTAAAGAGGTCGATAACGACTTGGAACTTTATTTACCACGTGTTCATGGGGGCCACGCATGGCAAAGGATCCGGGTGTATTTCGGGGACATGGAGAGGGAGCGAGAGCAGCGGCGGGAGGAGGAGCGGGAGAGGAGAGAGGGGATGCGGGACCACGTGCGACGTGTTTTATTTCCTTGAACATTTTGTTTTTTTTATTGTGAGTCAAGGCTACTGTGCGTCAAGAGACATTTATTTATGACCATAGTGCAAACTCAGTGATGTCAGTTTTTATTTTTTAATTAAAAAAAGGAGTTGATGTTACAAATGGTGGTCTGTGTTCTTTGTCACGCGGGGTGGGGCGCTCCTATTTACAATTGAAAAAGCTATCTACAGTTTTGAAAAAATAAAAAGGGCTATGTACAATTGGAAAAAATAAAAACTAAAAAAAAATAAAAACTAAGAAATTACAAATGAAAGTCTTCCAGTTCCATACGTAATTGATCAATGTTCTCGGGTAGACAGAAGGTGCGGTTGAACAAGGCTTGAATTTCAGCTCGGGTTTTCTCGTCCACATCCCGGGATCCCACAATAGCACTGCTTTGATGAAGGGTGGGCTTTTTAGGCCCCCAAGGGACAAATTGACTGCCAGTGACCAGGGTGGCGGCATTCTCGTTGACTTGGTAGTAATGGTCCGAGCGGTACCATGATTGGCTGGGTATGTCAAACAGGTAGACGGGTTTGCCTTGATCCATAGCCAATTGCACAGTCCAACCAGTGCCTCCTTTCACGCGTTTATGATCCGGTTCCAAGATGCCAAAGGCATAGATCGTATGGGCTCTTTTGGCCAATTGATAATTGCGTTGCAGCAATTGCAGGGTGTAAAAATGACTGGGCAGAAGGGGTGATGAAAGTGGCTCGAGGATGGTTCGGGGGGACCAGGACTTCTAGTTGCATCCCAAAGTGTTTGGCATGTTCTTCCACGAGGGCATCCGTACCTTTGGCTCCCCCGGTGTACACCACATGGCCATGACCAATCTGCAGTTCCAAAGCATCCACATCGTGTTCTCCGATCATGTCAATGTCTGGGGGCATGGCTTTGAGAATGAAGATCTAGAGACCAAGGGAGCTCCTTAAATAGGGACAATGGACCAATGGGAAGACAAGAGGACCTTAGTTGGATAGGGGAAAGCTGACCAATGGGAAGATAACAAGTCCTTATATGGGTAGGATAAGCTGACCAATGACAGGCAAGGGCCCAACGTATAAAAAGGCATGGGCAGTGGGGTGAAATCAACCTTGAGTACGATGTCTGTCGATCGGAAGAGAAAGCCAAGCGTACACCCTGCGGGGAAGAAGAAGAAGAAGAGCATTCAACATATGACGCCCGTGGACTGTGATCCTGTGGTGTGCGACGTGGTGGAAGACACCCGAGCTGCCGTGGAAGACATGATGAAAGAATTAAATGACATGGTGGAGCAATCACCCCCATCACCTCAATTCACTCTGACGACCGTGTATGACAATGCGGAGGACTATGCTCAAGCGAAAGCCAACAGAGCCCTAGCTACTTCGGTGGACTATATGGTATGCCCTTGCCATGAGGTGCGTTTGGAGGCCCGAGAATCTCAAAAGGGATGGAAGTATGTGAAATGTCCCATGCAACCGTGTTTGCTGTTTTGCGGACAAGATCAAGCCTTGGAGTATATGAAAGCCGTGTATAGTCAACCTGATGTAGAAGTGTTGGACATGTGGGGTGGTTTGCAATGCTTTTGCCGTGAACCCGCCACGCTTCAACAGAGTCATTCGACTCAGAACCCCGATCGGTTGTTTCTGACTTGTTCCAAGAAAACGTGTGGCTTCTTCCGATGGGCCGATCAACCCTTGGGTCCCAAGTACTGGACGTGGTTTCATGACAACCCTCCCAAAAAAGCCGACCAACAAGCTGAACCACCCACCCGTGATGCTCAAGGATATCCCAAGAGGGGCTATGACATCCCTGGCCCTCCAGTCAGAACGAAAGAGGATCGACCCCTGACAGAGTATGAGAAACAATTGTTACGAGAAATTCAAGAGCTCAAGAACCGTCAAGAAATGATGGTAGCCCCAGCTCCACCACCCCCTAAGTACAGTGACAGTGTGGAGAACTGGCAGAAAGGTCTAGAGACCATCAGCTGTGGCCGTCTAGGTCTCTTTTAAATGAGAGAACGAATAAAATGTTTTTATTTAGTCCATGGAGTCTGTGTGTGATGCGTGGGAGTCTATCTTGTCCCTGGGGCAATGGCAATGTCATCAAACCCTTTGCCAAGTCTTATATGATCATCAACCCGGGTCCCAAATCCCCATACCCCCATGTCCCGAGGACACGCATCCTCTCCACCTCTTTGAAGAAACCCATGTGGACCGCAACCTGTATCGATGGGTGGTGTTTGTCTTATGGTTAAAAGCTCACCCGAACGCATGGCGATGGTATCGAATCATTCAAAAGGCGCATCCCCACACGGTCCCCACCATATCGACCTTAAGGGGTGAATGCCAAAAAGTATGGCCCCTCGAAAGAGAACCCAACGCTGGAGTTCGTCGTCATCATGGTTGAAGAAAACGAAACGCCCTGTTTCGTCAACGAAGAAGGCCAATGTCTCGCAACAATGGTTAAACCGTTACCATGATCCTGGTGCCCCGGGGAGTTTAGGTGGGGTGCAACGATTTGCTAAAGCCCAGGGTCTCCCTTTGAAAAAAGCCCAACGGGTGTTGGAACAGGATGTGGGTTACACCTTGCATAAACCCCGACGTCGTCGTTTTGCTACCTTACCCGTGATCGTAGGGGGGTTGGATGATCAATGGGCCGCGGATTTAGTGGAAGTGCAACGTTTGGCCAAACATAATCGGGGTATACGCTACTTGTTGACCGTCGTGGATGTCTTGTCCAAGTACGCCTGGGTCGAACCGTTGAAAACCAAAACCGGCGTGGCCCTCGTGAAAGCCTTTGAGAAGATTGTGAGACAAGGAGGACGTCACCCGAATCGATTGCAAACGGATCGAGGGAAAGAATTTTATAATCGGACCTTTCAACGATGGGTCGACGAGCAAGACATTCAACATTTTTCGACCGAAGGGGATGCCAAAGCTAGTGTGGTGGAACGATTTAACCGCACCTTGAAAGAACGGTTATACCGTTATTTGACCGCGACCAACACGTTGAAATTTGACGATGTCTTACCCGAGTTGGTGCAGGGGTATAATGCCACCCGTCATCGAAGTATTGGTATGCCCCCCGAAAACGTGACGTGGGACAACGAAGAAGCCGTGTGGAAACGATTGTACAGCAAACGATTGAAAGGCTACAAAAAACCCCAATTGAAGGTGGGGGATCATGTTCGACTCAATACGATTCATCGTACCTTTGAAAAAGGGTATTTACCCGGTTGGACCGAAGAAGTGTTTGTGGTGCATCGTGTGGTCCCTGGCCCTGTACCCACGTATAAGATTCGCGAATGGGATGAGACCCCCGTCCAAGGTACGTTTTATGAAGAGGATTTACAAAAAGTCCATGTGTCCGATGTGTTTCGGATCGAGAAGGTACTTAAGCGACAAAAAGGTCGTTGGTTGGTCAAGTGGAAAGGGTGGCCCGACAAGTACAATAGTTGGATTGCTCGTGGAGACGTGACATCCCTTCGACCCCGCAAACGACGCCGACGCCGCTAAAACAATGACGTTGGTGCCCAACTCTTCGTTTTACGTGACGTTGATGAGTCATGCGAGTACCAAAGAGTTTCCTGGGAACAAGAGTCATCATTTCAGAAACCGATTGCCTAAACCCATCCGATTTGTGGGACGAGGATGGATGGTGGGTATGGTGAGTTTATCGTTACCCACCATTCCAGTGATAACGGAAGAAGGAGGCGTGGGTGATTCCCATCCTCTGTTGTACGTACGATGGCACGAACGGGTGTATGCCCAAGACGATCAAGGCAACGATCGATGGTGGCATCAACGCCGCGAACTCACTGTCTACGGGCGAGATATGAGAAAGGAGATGGCCTCGTCGACGGGATCGCACTTTTTTCATCAATTGGTGTACCGTTACGAGCAAAGCCGTGCGAAACAAACCGAACCCAAAAACAAATGGACCGAGGACAATGGCGTTAAATTGGTTCCGACCTTTGAATGGACCTCCGAAGGGGATTTGTTGTTGAATACCACCAATGTGGATTACAAACGACAAGTAGCGCACGTGTCATGGGGCAGAACCTTGGCTCTGAGAATGGGATGGATTGAACAAGTGTCGACGGGCGTGTATCGATTGGGTCCGAATCTCTTGCAAGAATTTCAAGGCATTTCCACCATTCCCACCCCGACGGATATCCGCGATGCCGCCAACAAGCCCATCTTTTGGAAAGTGGAGGGGGATTATCTGAAATTGAGTCTATCGTGCCCTTGGCGGTTTGTGAATTTGAACCAGACCTTTCGTCCTTCGTTGGAATTTCCCTCGGCGCGTCCTTTGCACGTGTATTGTGATGTAGGGACCAGCAGTATGGTGGGTGGTCGTATCACGGATCTCTTACTAGAAATCAAGTACCAGCCACAAAACACCACGCACTTTGAACCTCGACATATTCAATATATCCCAGTACGCAACGAAGTGGTGGAAATCGTGGAAACGCAGATGGCCGAAACTAATGGGGATCTCGTGAAATTTGGTGAAGGACATACCCTCTTGACCCTCCACTTTAAAAGGGAAGTGGTAGTGTGAAGAAGAAGAGAAAATGTCGTTCTACGTGACGTTACCGAGTCATGCCAACCGACGTGAATTTCCCAACAACCAAGCCAATTCCTTCAAGATTCGTTTACCTCAACCGTTACGGTTACAAGGAGGTGGATGGCAAGTGGGGTTGAGTGCCATTTCCTTACCGGATACGCACGTCAATTTGTACGAGTTGGTGCAAAAAGATGGGTTCATCCTATCGACGTCCTGGGACCAAACCTACCCCAAACCGAATGGAAAAGACGGGGAAATGCAAGATCGAGGAGGGACGGCTGAAACCCTCATCAATGACATTCAACATTTGGATTGGGTGGTGGATGGGGTGAGTTTCATGAAAGCCGCCATTGCTCACTTGGAACAACGACGCAAGGAAACGGCCATTCAAGGAGGTCGGTTTACCAATGATCAAGGCAAACACACCTACGTCAAGTTTCATTGGGAAGGCGACGATCTGATCATCGACAACACCAATATCTGTCATTGCAAAACCGACACGCCAGCCCTGTACATCTACACCAAATTGGCTCTCAAAATGGGATGGTTACGTAAAATTAGCAGTGGATTGATTTTGGGACCCAACTTACAACAAGACTTCATGGGGGATCAAATCCCCAACATGACAAAACCCGTTGACAACGATTGGAACGATGTGGACGACGATCAACACAACCCGGTCTTTTGGACGGTGCGTTCTTTTTTACCGGATCATTTACAATTGAGTATGAGTTGTGGGTGGCGTTTCACCAACTTGAATGTGGCGTTTCGTTCAGTGGTGGGAGATCCCTCGCGATCGTTGCACGTGTACTCGGACGTGGCAGGCAGTATGATGGTCGGCAATCGCGTGACCGATTTGTTGCGTGAAATCCATTACAAGCGGGAAGGCAGAGGTACCATGTACTTTGAACCGTTGCACATTCATTACCTACCGCTTCGTAATGAAGTGGTGGAAATCATTCAAATGCAAGTCACCGAAACGTCTGGCACCGAGGATAAGTTGGTCAGGTTTGGCCAAGGCAACACCCTGGTCACCTTGCACTTCAAAAAGGCATAAAAAGGGAAAAAGGGGATGGTCCGTCAAAGATGCCCAAGACAAGAGCACGTCGAAGAAGAAGGCAACGAGGCGGTCTCTTGCCTCTGGCCGCTCTCGTGCCAGCCTTGATGGCCGTGGGGAAAGCCGCCGCGTTGGGAGCAGTGGGTGGTGCAGCGGGTTACGGTGGTAAAAAAGCCATCGAAGCAGCGACCACTCGGAAGAAAGGCCGATGACGGTATAAAAAGACAAACGGGGTGACGTGAAGCATAGACCTTGGTGAAAGAGCAAAGAAGACAACCATGCGAGGGGGAAGTTTGACACGATTTCGGACAGACGAGTGGTATGATCAACATGGCAGTGGGTTGATGAGGGAGGTCATGCGTGGTGGGTTCCAAGGCCTTAAAAGCACGCGAAATCCTTTAAAACTGCCTAGTAATATCAAGAGAGGATTGAATGCAGGGTTAACACGCGGTGTTAAACGCAAAGCCGAACAAGTCATTAAAAAAGAAATCACCAAACAAGCCAAGAAAGCCTTGAATCAGAAGAACGTGAAAGACGCCGTGCGTGTGGCTAGTGCTTTGTTTCCCAAGCAAGTCAAACGTGCGCGAGATATTTTGGGAGTATAATGGATCCCGTGCATTCACGACCTCGACGGATTCGTAGTAATCGAGGGTTGTCTCAATGGGGAGGACTGTATCCGTTTTGGAAACTCAGGAGAGGACAACGTGGTGGCTGGTTGAGTGCCGAGGTGATGAGAGTCCCCGGGTTTGATTTGAGACAACGTTTAGCACGACGACGCTATAAAAACCCCTCACGACGACGACGGGGTACCACTACTCGACGACGACGTTAACCATGCCTGACGTGAGTACGCAAACCGCCTCAGCGCATCCGCGTTCCGAAGGGATCGTCAACCCGGCGTTACGGATTTTCAAGGTGCCACCGACCGACATTAGCATCAATGCCTATCGCATGGTCACCATTCAACCCACCACCACGGGTATCAATCCCATGGAATTCGTCATTCCAGGGTTGGACGATTTTGTGGATTTGGGACGCAGTTACTTTACCATGGAATTGAGTTTGAAAAAGGACGATGCCGGGAACTTGGTGGCCAATCAGAAATTGTGGCCCGTCAATAATTTGGCCCATTCCATCATCAAACAAATTGACTTGCAGTTGAATGGCACGTTGATCAGTCCACAATCCGACACTTATCATTACAAAGCTTACCTAGAAACCTTGCTGAATTATGATCGAGAAGATGGCAAGACCGTGTTAGGACCCCAAGGCTGGTTCAATCAAGTGGATTTCCCACCCGAATGGACTGCCAACAATACAAACACAGCAGCGAATGCTGGTGCTGGACATGTAGACTACCAGAATCTCCCTGCCCATCACAAAGGGGCCTTGGCCGCCATGAAAGCTGAAGTGGCCAAGTATGCTGGAGGTGTCACCCACAGTCTAGTGTTTACCCCGCACTTGGAAGTCTTTCACACTGGCAAACTGTTGGTGCCTGGCATCGAAATCAAGATGAAATTTCATTTCAATGGCCCCAGCTTGTTTTTGAATGGAGTGGCTCTAGCGGGCCGATTGATGGAAGGGGATGTGAAACTACGGTTTCATCTCTGTCAACTGCGTTTGAATGACGCCATCTACCAGAGTATATCTAGCAAAAGACACAATGAAGGAGAAGTGGCGGCTTACCCGACCGTCCGCAGTGAAATCCGGACCTTTAGCATGCAAAACAACCTGGTCCGCTTTGATATCCCGAACCTGTTTCAAAACAGAATACCTGACCGATTGATTGTGGGGTTACTGGACAGCCGTGCCTTCAATGGAGATGTGACCCGAGATCCTTTCTGTTTCCAGAAATTTGGTCTGACCTCCATTCGACAGATTGTCAAAGGAGAAGAGTACCCTTATGAAACCCTCCAGTTAGTACATGACAATGGCACCCGAGATAATCTAGGCTACTTCCGTTTTCTGCAAGCCAGTGGTGCTTGGTGTAAAAAGAAAGGCAATATGGTAGAACTGCTGGATTGGGGCCAAGCTAAAAATTGTACCTTGTACATGTTTGACAATGTGGCCAATGGATGTGCTGACAGTCAAAACCTCAACCCCAAGCAAACAGGCGATTTACAACTGGTCTTGGAATTTGGAGCTGCCCCCGGTGTCAATATAACCGTACTCGTGTATGGAGAATTTGAGAACTTGCTGGAGATTGACAGGAACGGAGCCGTGTTGTATAACATTTACCAGCACTGATGGAACATGTGGCCTTCAATAATGTGCAATTGGATTATTTAGCCCGAGACGACCCCCAATTGAACCCTGTCTTTTACGGGACGGTAGCCTGTGATCGTTTACCCAAGAGTCCTGTCAAGACCCAACCCCAAGGGTACATTGTGAATACGGACCCACACGATCAACCGGGACAACATTGGTTAGCGGTATGGACGGATGGAAAGGTGTGTGAAGTCCTGGACAGTTATGCCTTGCCCATGGACACGTACGTGCAAGCCACCCCGTTACGAGATTGGATCGTGCAACATTGGAAGTATGTGGTGACCAATGGCAAGTCCCTCCAAGCCATTTCAAGCAAGAGTTGTGGTGATTACGCCTTGTTGTACTTGAAAGCCAAAGCCCGTGGACGGACCTTGCAAGAGTTTTTAAATGAGTTTTCGGATCATGATTATGTTAGTAATGACCATCAAGCGGGTCAACGCCTTCAACAATTGATTGTAGGTCAAGAAGCCAGATGGTATCAACTTTGTTGTCATCCGTATCATCAATGTAATGGTTAAATAAAATTTGTTGGAAAAAAGTGGTGTCGGAGTCGTAGCTCAGTCGGTAGAGCCTTTGGATCCCCTCGAATACATGAGGAGGGTCGTGCGTGGGTTCGAGTCCCACCGATTCCAATAAAAAGGTGCCTTTTTTTTTCTAAGGGTAGTTCGTCATCATGCAAACGGGGAAACCGTTTCGTTTTCATACTCCTTCCTCTATCTTGGTGGTGGGTCCTTCGGGATGTGGTAAAACCGTGTTTACGGAAAAACTCTTGGTAGACAACCCCGACTTGTTTGAAACCCCACCGACCCAAATGCATTATTGTTATGGGGCCTGGCAAGATCGATTTCGAAGCATCAAGGGGTGGTGTTTCACGAAGGGATTCCCGATCATGAGGCATTGGTCCAATGGTTTCCAGAAGGACATGGGGTCCTGGTCTTGGATGATTTAATGGATGAAGGCAGTCACGATAAACGCGTGTTGGATTTATTCACCAAACATTCCCATCATCAAGGGGTGACCGTCCTATACTTGTGCCAAGACATGTTTCCCGTGGGTCGCTATGCTAAAAGTATTTCCCGCAATGCCCATTACATCGTGGCGTTCAAGAACCCCCGAGATCAATTAGGGGTACGCAATGTCATGCTGCAATCGTTTCCGACCACTTGGAAAGACACGTTGGAGACGTTTCATCAAGCCACCACACGACCGTATGGGTATTTGGTCTTGGATTTACACCCTGCCTCCTCCGATCAACAACGTTTGTTGAGTCACCTGTTAAAAGACGAAGGATGGACTCGCACCTATCAAAAACGACTATAAAGGCACCCTTTGAACAGGAAAAAGAGAAAGCAACCATGGCCGATGATGATGACCGTCAACCTCCGCAATCGTACGATACCGTGGCCCCGGCCGGGGTCGGGGCGGCCAGCGGCAATCAAATGTCCCCAAGCGCCTGGCAAGATTTGTATTTCACAGGAGACCAAGGCCTTCTCGACGTCGCCATGGAGGAAATGGAAGCCGAGTCCCTCTTTCAGTTTATGGAATCTCTCCCCATTACCGGTAGAGATGGTTCGCCCCCTGCCCAGGCCTCTTCCCCCGCAGGGGTAGGAAGTCAAGGAAGTCAATCATTCCGTAGCATACAGACCACCCCGGAGTCTTCTGGTGCTCTAGCTCCTGCGACTCCTCCTAGCGTACCCTTGGCAGCGGGTGCTCGAACAGCAGCGGGTGCAGGGGGTAATGGTAATGGACGTGGGGGACGTCGTGGTCCTAGGACTAGAGGTGGTGGACGTGGTGGTAGTGGTGGTGGTGGGCGTGGTGGTGGTGGTGGTGGTGCTGGTGGTGGTGGTGCTGGTGCTGGTGGTGGTGGTGGTGGTGGTGGTGGAGGTGGTGGTGGTGGAGGAGGTGGTGGTGGCGGTGGTGGTGGCCGTCGTGGTGGTCGACGCGGACGACGACGACGACGACTTTTCCCGGGTACACCTAGGACACCTTCCTCCAGTCCATCCACTCCTCGAGGATCTCAGACTCCACCCCCTCGTACCTTGCGTCAAGCGGATTTACAACGACGTTTACGCATGCTGTTACAAGATCAAGAACAGTTGGCCCAAGGACGTGAAATTGCGAATGTCACCATGACCAATAGCATTGTCACCAGTTATAAACAGGGAGGAGCACCGAGCGTACAAACCTCGTCGTCCCGTGTTTCGCCGTGAGGATGAAAACCGTCGTGTCGTTATTGAATGGATCAAAACAGCATGGTCTTCCCTTCCCCACAGAATTATTACAACGGATGGATTCCTTGTATGCGTTTTACCATCAACAATGGTGGTGTTATCGAAAAATGTTGAATCATTACAAGTGTATCAATGCCTTGTTCAATGGCATGGCATTACTCCTGATGGCTGCCGGCATGATTGCGGGTCCGCTATTGGAAAACAGTACATTGGTAGCGTGTTTGGCGGCCGTAGGCACCGTGGTCAAAGGATGGAATGATTTTAAACAATACCGATTTAAAGTGACCATGAGTCGGTTTGCGTTTACCACCTATGCCAAAGCCTTGACCGAATTGAAAACCCATGTGCGGGGTGTTCCCTTGGAGGATCTGGAACGATTTTTAATCAAGATGCAAACCTTGGATGATACCATTGTGGATTTCACCCCTCCGTTACCCAAACGATGTCTCCAAGATTACCATCATCATTTTGTGTACCAACCCTTGGAAGCCCTATGCTATGTAGACGGATGTCCTCGTCCCTTGAAACCCAAAGATTATTGGATCAATAAAAAGCCACTCCCTCCCAGTCCCACACTCTTAGAACCATGGCCGTCCAACGACGACGACGACGACGCAGAAAAAGGAAACAAAGAGGAGGGGCTTTAATGCGTCGCAAACCCCGTTTGGTGGATAAAATTGCCCATGGCATGAGTATGTTTCTATCAGGGCCAGCGCCTGGGTTTGGACTGGCTTTAGGCAAATTAGGCGGTCAAGCCTTGAAAGGCATTACCGATAATGTACAACATTACCGACGACAACGAGGTGGGGGTTGGTGGCAAGATTTCAAACGCAATACCCGTCAAGGCTATAAAGAGTCGCGAGATGCCATCAAACAAGACAAAGCCCTGCAACGTCTATTGACGGGTCGACCATGGTGAGAAGAAGAAGATTACGACGACGTCGTCGTCAACGAGGCGGTTTTTTAAATCTATTGGTGCCCGCTATGGTAGGATTGGGGAAAGCCGTGGCCTTGGAAACGGATAAACGTATAAAACGCACGATTCAAAAAGCCAATCAACGGTATCGTCGTCGTCACCGATAAAGGATGCAACGTCTTCGACGTCAATTACCGTTTTTACGGTCCATGTTACAAGAAGCCAATGGTTCCAAACGTCAAGAGTTGTTACAACATGCCAATGCCGATCAAATCAATGCTGTGAGTGAACTGGTGTTGAACTTTTTAAAAAACAAGATTCCTGTCACCCCACCCATGCTGGCTAAACTTCAACCCTATAAAAAGGTACTACGTGATTTGGGACGTCGTCGACATTCCGTCAAAAAACGTCGTCAGTGGTTAGTCCGACAAAAAGGACAAGGGTTGTTTCAAGGACTTCACGAGGTGTTATGTCAATGTGTTCGTTAACGTGTCAAGACATGGAAGCATAAATATCACCTGTTGTGACAGCTGTCGTGCATTGGAAGACCATGGACGAGGTCTACATGATTCCCCAAAAGGACTTGGAACAACTCATTCAATATTACAAAGGAGAACTCACCGAAAATGCCTTGTTGAACAAAGCCGCGACGCTCGCCGCCCAAAAACATGTGTTATTAGCCAACCCTCAATTACCTCCAGCCCTGGTCAATGCTCAAACCAAACCGTTGAGTCAAGAATTAATCAAGTTAACCAAACGCATTCGTCAATTTCCTGGAGGCGTGGGGGTTGGGGCACCGCGTGCCCCGGGTGGTCCACCAGGCGAAGAAGGTGAGGAAGAAGCCGGGGATTTGGTAACGGGACCCGTGGAACAATGGTTGAAGCGCATGATAAAAGGAGGTCCGTCGGCTCCCAAACCCGCCATTACCCCTGCTACCAGGGAAGGCACGAGAGAACAGAGACCTTCTACCAGTCGAGGGGATATCGGATCGCGTTTAGAAAGCATTCGAGAACGACGCAAGGCCTTGGAAAAAAGTTAGCTGAGAGTGGTAAAGGCAAAGGCAAAGGCAAAGGCGTCTCCCGTGAAGTGCAACGATTAAAACCCTTACCCGGTTGGGAAGATTGGACCAAAACCAAACAGCCCCGACGGAGACGTTTGCAGTACGACAGTGAATAAAACATGCCCACCAAGAGGAGGAGGAGGAGAAGGGGACGCCCCCAACGAGGAGGGGCCTTGGATGTACAAAAATGGATTGCGAAAACTGGCAAAGAATTTCATTGGCCCGGTTATCAGTACATGGGCCCTGGCACCCATTTGGCTAAACGTCTGAAACGTGGGGATCCCGGCATCAATCGCTTGGACCAGATTGCTAAACAACACGACATTGATTACAGCCGTGCCAAGAATTTGCAAGATAAATGGAAAGCCGATACCAAGATGATCCAAGCCATTGATCGATTACCCGGCAAGAAAACCAAGACGGAACGGGTGGTCAAGAAAATCATGCAAACCAAGAAACGTTTAAAATTGTAAACATTTAATAACATCCCCAGTTACATGTTGAGTAAGAATAAAAAATGAAAATGTCTCATTGGTTCATGAGTTGTCAAATACGAATGTTCTGCCAAAATACTGAGACGAGGGGTTAAGACACCAAATCATACATCAAATCCACGCCCTCGTCGGATGACATGTCATGAACGAGGTCTTCAGGGGGCAGCAATGCCTCCACATCAAAATCCTCCACATCGTTCATGACCTGCTGCCAATCATCGGGTGACATGGAAAATAAGTCCTGCAAAAAGGAAAGGTTCTCCCAATCAGGGGGTTCCACGACTTGCACGCCCCCCGAATCCAAATCAATGAGAGTATGAGAGTCCACGGGCGGTACGTTTGTATTCACAGATTCCAGTGAGTCACAAAAGGCTTTCACATACGTCGTCACAGGAACGGATTTCAAATAATCCGTCAGGGGGATGGTCAGTTTCAAAGGTCCTAAAGCCTTCAATTTCTCTCGAGTTCTCTTTTTTTCATTGTTCGCCACATGCTTTTGGTACCGTTCCCGACGCTTTTTATTGTAACGCCTATGGGCCTCCGCCACACGCTCTGGATATCTTTCCCGGTAACGCCTTTGGGCCTCCGCCACGCGGGCTCGATGTCTTTCCCGGTAACGCTTATGGGACTCCGCCACACGGTCTGCATGCCTTTCCTGATAGCGCTTTCTGTTCTCCGCCTTGCGTTCCCGGTAGAGCCTTTGGGTCTCCGTAAGGAACTCTCGATGTGTTTCTCGGTACTTTTTTTTGTAGGCGGCCACTTTCTCTGGGTGTTCGGCCCGGTACCGTGCACATTTGGCCATGTCGCGTGCTCGTTTAGCCCTGAGGACTACCAGTTCGTACTCGTCGTCAGTGTCGTCGTCGTGGGGGTCATAGTCGGTGTCGTCGTTGGTGTAGTCATCGTCGTCGCTTTGGCAGTAGTTCACGGGGGGTCTGTGACGGCGGCTGCGGGTCTCTCTTTCGCGGGACATCGGGCGATGGTGGCGGTGCTGCGGGAGGTGTGGCAGGCCTCTTGAACTGGTACCGCCAGTAGTTACAACAATAATCTAGTCCCTCGATGAACCAGTCACAGGTCATTTGAGGGTAGCAATATTGGTGCAAAGAAGCCGCCTGTTCTGCTCGGCGTCTCTGGGCTTCGACTTTTTCCGGCTCAAGTTCCTTCAAACGTTCAGCAAACTCACAAAAGTTTTCCTCCTCCTCCAACTCCCTCTTCACTTTCCCCAAGATCTCTTCCACTTCCAAATCTACTTCGAATTCTTCAAAGGCTTCCAATAGCTTCTCATGGCCAGAGTCCATTTTGAGATGACTCACCTCGAGGGTCGATCTGTTTTATAGTCTCTCATTCGTTCCCGTGATGCACCATGGACCCTAACTAGAGAGGGGGGAGGGGGGTCCCCCCACCTCGTCCCACCCCTCCCTAGGGCACCCCCTCTCAGGGGGGGCACCCTGTTTAGTGATTGGCTCCTTCCCCTCCCACGTGACATTTTAGTTCTCTATAAAAAACAGAGCCCCGATCTCGAGTGAGTTCATCTGATCATGTCCTCTCGCCAAGAAGACGAAGCGGGACCTAGTGGCCTAGGCCGCCAAGAGATCATGTCATTGCTTGGACTAGAGATGTCCGATTCAGAGCCAGAAGAGACGACAGCAAATTCGTGTGTGGGACCTTTGTTATGCCCCGAAGACATGGCGGACAGTGATGAGATTTGTGAAGAGGCGTTGGATCGCTTCGAACGGCAACGTGCCTTTCAAACTCATCTCCTTCAACAAACTGGGGGAGGTTTGGATGCCCATACGGAGTGTGTCTTCGAGTTTGAACTCCAACCCTATGTCGACCGTTTGAGCAACCGTCTGGGAGTACGTGAACGTCATTTCAATACCCAGTTACGCCAAAGAGGTAACTTGATTCCAGGTCAAAACATCACGCAAGCTCTCCAAGAGGGGTTACGTCGCGCGGTGAATCAAGTGTTGACCACCACCACACCTGCCCTCCACGATCAAGATCGCCTCTACTTCACTATCGCCTCCAACAGACTCCATAATAGTTTTCAGGGCTGGGGATTACGTGCAGGAGAATGGCGCCAAGGCGGGGAGCGTGTCCAGGCATTGTTCCAACGTTTAGCCCAAGCCTTGAATGGCAACGAACAATTTGAAATGGACGACTCCTTTCAAGTATCCATTACTCAAGTCCATCATGCCCCTCAAGGAACCGGCAGCCGACGCCAGAACAAACCTGGACATCAGCCTCTCCGAAATTTAATAGGCCAGAAACGTTCCATTATCCAGATCCAAAACAGGGATGAACTCTGCTGTGCTAGAGCCCTCGTCACCGCCAAAGCCCGGTTGGACAATCACCCGAAATGGGAATCAATTCGCAAAGGAACTCAGCTCCAGAGACGTCTCGCCTGGGACCTCCATGACGAGGCCAACGTGCCCCTCGGCCCTTGTGGCTATGATGCCTTGACCCAATTCAGTACCACTCCTTCCCTGGCCGGTTACCAGATCCTGTTGGTGGATGCCGACCGTTCTTTTCACATCACGACCTTTGGTCCCCTTCAAGACAAACAATTGATCCTGTTGCACGAGAAAGGCCATTATGATGTCATTACCAAGTTGCCAGCCTTTTTCGGGGTCGGTTACGTGTGTGCCCATTGTTGGAAACCCTATAACCATGAGGGACAACATCGATGCAACAACAACAAACGTCATTGCAGGGCCTGTTGCCAAAAAGAGTGCCCTGATTTCCTGGAGGCGTACCCTCGAGGTCAGAAAGCCACTCAACGTTGCCAACAATGTCATCGGGACTTTTTTGGAGACACCTGTTTCCAAATGCATCTCGTCAAGGACCACGCGGGCAAACCCGTGACCAACCTAGACTCCTCCGTCTGCTTTCGGCGCCGTCGCTGTCCTAAATGTGGCAAGCAGGAAGTAGGATTAGACAAGATTGAAAAACATCAATGTGGGTATATTGATTGCCCCTCCTGTCATGAGTACGTGGACGGCGACACCCATCGATGCTTTATTCAAATAGCCACTCAAGACAAGAAGAAAAGAAAGAGGAAACGGTCTGGAGGGCCTCGCGCCAAACGTAGGGCGGGGGTGGATGCCACACCAGAGGAGGAGGAAGACGACGACCTCCCACCCCTTCATGTCTTCTTTGATATTGAAGCCATGCAGCCCCAGGAACAACACATCGCTAATCTCGTCGTGGCCGAAACCGAAGACGACGACCAACCCGTGTGTTTCCCTGGCAACCATTGCGTCCGTGATTTTTTCGAATGGTTGGATACCTTGACACTCAACGATACCCGCCAAGTCAATGTCCTGGCCCATAACTTCCAAGGGTACGATGGCTACTTTATCATTCATCAATACTATGGTGACAACCGGATCGTTCAACAACTCCGGAACGGGTGTAAACTCTTGCAAGTCCAACACGATCGTATCCGCTTCATCGACTCATTGAGTTTCTTCCAGATGCCTCTATCGACGTTTCCCAAAACCTTTGGATTGACAGAACTCTGCAAAGGGTACTTCCCCCACAAGTTCAATCATCCAGACCATCAAAACTACGTAGGACCCATCCCGGCCCTCGATTACTACATGCCTCAAACCATGTCCCCCGAAGGCAAGCAAGCCTTGGAAACCTGGCATCAAGAGCAACGCGACAAGGTCTTTGACTTCAAGAAAGAACTGGTGGCCTACTGCAAATCCGATGTACGTCTCTTGAAAGAAGGATGCTTGACATTCAAACGATTGTTTGAAACGCTAACGGGCTTCAACCCCTTCGACCACATCACCATTGCTTCTGCTTGTAACCGCGATTTACGGATGAATCGCATGATCCCCAACAGTATTGCCAGTGAACCCGTTCGTGGTTGGAAGAACAACATCAACTACTCCAAGGTGGCCCTGGAATGGTTAACCTGGTGTACCCAACAACAACAGACCATTCAACATGCCCGCAATGCCGGCGAGTATCGCATCCCTGGCACTAACTTCCATGTCGACGGTTTCGATGCCACTACCAACACCGTCTACGAATTTCACGGGTGTTTCTGGCACGGATGTCCTCGCTGTTTCCCCATTCGTCACGAAAGCCATCTACGTCACTATGATCGAACCATGCAAGATGTCTACGAGACCACCCAGCAAAGGATCCAACAATTTAGAGAGCTCGGATACCATGTCATAGAAATGTGGGAATGTGATTGGTCCCGTCTCAAAGACACCTCCTTGGACATCCGAACGTACCTGGGGACCCTTCAATTCACAGAACCTTTGAATCCACGCGACGCTTTCTGCGGGGGTCGTACCAATGCCGTGAAACTGTACCATCGCGTGACACCCAGTCAACAAATACATTACATCGATGTGACCTCCTTGTACCCCTGGGTGAACAAGACCTGTGTGTACCCCAAAGGGCATCCTTCATTCATTTCCCAACCGGGGCACACCGACATCACCAAGTACTTTGGCCTCGTCAAATGCAAAGTCCTGCCGCCACGTCATCTCTACCACCTTGTCCTGCCTTACCGTCATGACTCCAAACTCCTTTTTCCCCTCTGTGCCGCCTGTGTGGAACAAGAGATACCCAAAAGACCATTAGATAGATGCGCAGAATGCGTGCACACCGACGAACAGCGGTCCCTGACTGGGACATGGTGTAGCCCGGAATTATCTAAAGCGGTGGACTTGGGGTACGAAATCCAGTACATCTATGAGGTCTGGCATTTTGACGAGACATGTGAAGGACTCTTCAAAGACTACGTCAACACCTGGTTAAAAATTAAGCAAGAAGCCAGTGGGTGGCCCGCCGGGGTAGAAACAGAGGAAGCCAAACAAAGGTACATAGAAGAGTACTACCAGCATGAAGGCATCCGCTTGGACTACGATAAGATCCAAAAGAATCCCGGGTTACGTACGTTAGCCAAGATGATGCTCAATTCCATGTGGGGCAAGTTTGGACAACGTCTTAACAAAACCCAAGTCCAAACGTTTGATGACCCTCAAGCCTTCCACCGTTTTCTTGATACCAGTAGTTTGGATGTACGCCACGTATCCGTTATCAATGACCAATTAGTGGAGGTGCATTACCAGTACCAAGACGAAGACATCCCTGTCTCACCCAACCTCAACATCTTTGTAGCCTGTTTCACTACCTGTTGGGCCCGACTCCGACTCTATGCCTCCTTAGAGAAGCTGGGGGAACGTGTCTTGTACTACGACACGGACTCCGTCATCTACTGGACAGACGAGAATCAATCAACCCCGGTCTTGGGCGATTACCTCGGCGAGTTTACGAGTGAATTGGACCCTGACGATTTCATTGTGGAATTTGTCTCAGGGGGTCCCAAGAACTACGGATACCAAACCCAGAATGGTCACGTGGAGTGCAAGGTGAGGGGTTTCCGCCTTAACAGCGAAGGCAAAACCCAATTGAATTACAACATCATGCGTCAGAATGTCCTGGACGAAATCCAGAAGCCCCTCCTCAAACCCCGACAGACCCAAGTCATCAAGACCTACCAAATTGTACGCGATCCCAAACACTACCAACTATTCACCTTCCCCGAGTACAAACGTTACCAGCTCGTCTACGATAAGAGAGTCATAGATCCTGTCACTTTCCAGACCTACCCCTACGGGTACCAGTGAGACACTTTCCTAAGAGTACACCAAGTCATTGCTATTCCTTACCTCTTCTCGAGACCACTGGGCCCCACTTCGTCGTCTGGCTGAGAGACCATGAAGTCACCTTGACGTTCATCGCTAGCATCATCATCTGTGGCTGTGGTTTGCATACTTCGTTGCTAGGTGTAATGCACTTCAACCATGTCTTCATTCACCACAGACACATGTTGTACGTACTGGCGATGATGGTCACGGGTTTGCCGGCATGGTCCTCGGTGGGGTAGGAATACTCATCAAAAGGAACACTCAACCCATATCAAAAGGAACACTCATCTTAAAAGGAATACTCATCATGGAATAGGAACACTCATATTATCAAAAGGAATACTCATCAAAAGGAACACTCATATTATCAAAAAGAACTTTAAGGAATACTCATCAAACGATTACGTGAAATGGAATAGGAACACTCATATTATCAAAAGGAATACTCATCAAAAGGAACACTCAACCCATATCAAAAGGAACACTCATCTTAAAAGGAATACTCATCATGGAATAGGAACACTCATATTATCAAAAGGAACTTTAAGGAATACTCATCAAACGATTACGTGAAATGGAATAGGAACACTCAACCTACATAACAGCAACATGGGATTTCCACAATTTCATCCAATACTCCTCGAAAACCATATCGTCTCCTCCATTATTAAAGACGCCACGCTTCTGCTTCCCCTTGTGACATGGAACTCTCATCATCTGCAAGCCATGGATTATATGATTTGTTCCACATTAAAATATTTTGTTTCCAACTTACAAATGCCTTTTCTTTGACTGAAAGACCACCCCCGCTGCTCCAAATGGACTTTGGACTTTGAGCCCGCGTTTTCTCAGCGGTTTGACTTCCCCTTGAGCCCACGATCGATTTTTCATACTCGTCAGCGGTTTCCCATTTTAAAACACGTGACTTCCGGTGGCATGAGCCCGCGATCCCTTTTTTCCCACTGGTCAGCGGTTTCCCATTCCAAAACACGTCACTTCCGGTTCCGGTGACGTCACTTCCGGTCATGTGACTTCCCCTTGAGCCCATGATCCTACTGGCCTGTGGTTTCCGTTCCTATGACAACCCCTCGACCAATCAGAAGCTAAAAGCTCTCGACCAATCAGAAGCCTCCATTTTCCCCATACAGACCCACATTACTACTTGTAATGAACGTGGGAGAATGCGAAGGTTTTTTGCAATATATATATTTTTTACCATACCCAAAACACAAATCCCACAAAGTTTATTAGCATGGATTATAGATAATCCAGCTCACGAGGGCCCGTCTCTGACAAACCACAGGGTGTCTCGTTATGACCTTATGGAAACAGCCCTATGCAGACTGAATAGCTAGACGCCACTTCCTAGAATATTGCACAAACTTTCGCTTTTTTAATGCAGGAAGGGGTTGGGGAGATCCCCATTTCAAGACACTGGATGAAGGGAATTACACGTTTAATGGCCTTGGAGAATATGTGCTGATTGATGCACAACACGGAACTTTCCAACTACAGGCCAGGACAACACTTGCTCAGGGAAATTCAACAACTGCTACCATTTTCTCGGCCGGAGCAGCTAAAGAAGTCGATACCGACATAGTTGAAGTCAGAGTCAAAAGTGGAGGTGAGTGAAATTTATGAAGACCTGTTTCTAAAGGTGAGAATGAATCAAGACTTGACTTAAACTGAAGTGCTAGACTGGCAAGAAGCAGATTCGGTATTTAAAGCATTGTTATCTTTGACCTTGGAAGTCTAACTTTTTTCGCAAATAACCTTCCTTATTATCTGAGAAAGACAATAGTACGTCATTCAGCTGCCGAGTTTGCGTAGAGAGAACCCGAGCCGCAAAGCTAAAGGATATATGCAAAGAAGCATCGCTTCATTTTTTTATCTTTTCAAAATCACCAAAGTTAAGATTCTATACTCAAACGGTAGATCTCGCTGAATGCGACTTTCAGTAGATGTAGATTAGTAGTGTTTTCGCAACGAAAATCACACACAAATGTCTAGTAGGAAACAAACCTATGAAATATAAATCATGGTATCACTTTAAATAGTATTAAATTATCGTATAAACAGGACAAGCAACGTTCTAAATTTTTTTAAAATTTTTGTTTCATGTAGGTGGGATCGACATTTTGATCAACAAGACATTTTACAATGGTTACAACAGTCTAACAAATCAAAGTAAAGAAATTGGGGGAAACCTTTCTGTCTCAAAACCAGACGAAAACTGTCTCGAGGTTTATTTCCCGTCAACAACTGCCGTGATGTTCTGCGAGAAAAAGAAAATGTTGTTATTTGTCGTAGCTCTCGGAGATGGTTACAAAAATACGACAAAAGGGCTGCTGGGAACTTGGAATGATGACCCAGATGACGAGTTCACCCTGCCTAATGGGACGGTGTTGCCACCATCTTCTTCACTGAGAGAGATTCACTTCGGGTTCGGTGTTAAGTGTGAGTATATTCGCCGCGATTTTATTGCTTTACATAATTAAACTTCTGTTTAATGCGGCGCGATACACATCCTTGCGTCTATCTTAAGATGGCGTCAGAACATGGCAAGAACAAAGAAGTACAGGAGATGACGTCCTTCTGCAAAGTACGTTGTTTGCTTCAACCACTCTGATTGTGTTTCAGGGCAAATCAACCAGTCCCAGTCTCTGTTTACTTATGGAGATAACGAAAGTGTGGACACCTTTGCTAGGCCTGACTTCGTGCCCATGTTCGCTGACAATATCACGTGGTACAATGAAAGTGTAAGGAAGGCGGCTGTAGCTCAGTGTGGAAATGACCTTGAGTGCTTGTTTGACGTAGCCTCCACAAATGACCTGTCTGTTGGCATGGTAACCAAAGATATAACTATTCAGTTGGTGAACGAGTCAAACATTCTCGGTAAGTTATAGCCATAAGGGGTACACACACTGTTGAAGAAACAAAAAAAAATATTTAGCAAGCCCATAATCCGATTAAAAATCGAAAGTTTGCGAAAATTGGAAAGTTAATGTAAGCCAGATTGCATAACACTTTCGATTTTTTTCCAAATTGCATTGTTTAGAGCTCAAAGTGGTCTTAATTCTATTTTGAGCGCTTTTGGTACACAATGTTGTTCCCAATTATTTAATTGAAGTAAAATCTGAAAAGATCGTGGCACTTAAGTTTTCATTCACATTCCCTGCGTCTTAACTGAATTTGCAATGCACTTTTTTAAAAAATGACTTTTTTATGATTTTGCATCATTTGTATTGTTGGGAACTG
Source organism: Siderastrea siderea (assembly GCA_964030785.1). Classification (NCBI taxonomy): domain Eukaryota; kingdom Metazoa; phylum Cnidaria; class Anthozoa; order Scleractinia; family Rhizangiidae; genus Siderastrea; species Siderastrea siderea. The sequence continues at coordinate 19,922,112 of OZ034973.1, read as the reverse complement.
ACTTCCAAATCTTTTCCAAATATTGTAACACAGCAAAATACAAGGAGACCAGTTGCAACCAAGCCCCCGCCACCCTTTTCCTCCCTTTATAAGGGTACAGTTAATTGCCACTGGCCCTGAAGAAGACTAATTGTACTAGTTGAAATATTGGCCTGATTAAAAGTGTCCTTTTACCGTGGTGCTGGCCTTGCAATCAGAGTAGTTTATTTACATGTTACAGTGACGTCTGGTGCGAGCATCTCAACAAAACAAGATCCGGCAATAAGAAGTCAAAGTATCAGCTTAATTTTATTTTACGTTGTGTGGTTCCCTGCAAAGTTTTTATTTTTTATTTTGGTATAAGTTAGCTTGTACGTCCTAGGGTAAAAAATTGATGCACTAGTTTTCCTCGATCCTAAGTACCTGAATTGTACGTGTCTAACACTAGGATACGTGTATTACCTTGTGTAGATCGGAATCTGTACAAAATGCCGGTGATCACTTTGAACGTTTATGAGCTTTTTATTATGAGCTTTTTAATATGACAGCCGCCAAACTTTGTTACCTTTCCTACAATTTTTCTAGATATAATTTGGTATGAGGTGCCATTTTTTAATCAAAAATGATGTTGCCATGGCAACTGTATTTTGATGTGCAGTTTATTTAGCTAACTTTTACATTTTGGAACATTTGTGTGTTCTTCCATTGCTTTTCGGTACTTTGTAATGGTTTTGGAAAATGCAAGAAATGCAAGACGGTAGATTCAAGAGGGTGCCGTTTTTGAAAATCCCACGTGAAGTGATGTCATCAAGTCATGTTGTAGATCACAAAGGAAGCATTTTTTGAAGTGCTATATACCCTCGACGTTTTGTATACTTTCGGAGTTACGCAGTGGGGCTCTTTGTGCCCTCCCCATTTTTAGAAACTCCAAAAAAACTTGGCTAAATAGGGTTTAAATGAAAATTTTTAACTTTATTGCGCTACATGTCACATTTAAAGGTTATTTTCTGTACATTTTGATGGTTTTCAGAGGTTCTGGCGTATCCAAAATGGCATCCATTTTGGAAATCATGACGTAATTCCTACATCGTGTGACGTCATCAGGTTATGTAACGGACTTCAAAGGAAACATGTCACCAATAATCGCGTGCCCCTTCCCTTCATATATATACTACACACTACCAACAATCTTCACGGCCAATTTACCTTATGTCAACCGAACTAATAATTTATTATCACTTTCACTCCGGTATTGACACAGGACCACAGTTTTCTGTAAATACTAATTATGTTTTTGAAGGTTTCTTGTCCCTTTTTCTGTGTTTATTCATTAAAGGAATTTTTATTAGTGAGCAGTCTGATATTTAGGCTTAAGCTCAATTTCGTTTTGAACTTTAGTGCGTATTAAATTTTCAATATTTTTCTTTGACCAATTCTAGTGTATTTTATTCGAAAACTAGAAATCGTGACTATTCTAGAAGTGGGTCTGTGTTGTTTTTCCAATCTAGGTTGTTTTTCTTCGGCACCACATATTGGGTTGTTTTGACTAATTCGTAATTTAGTATTTAACACGTGAAAAGTCGCTCTGTCGTCAATTTTTTAAATTAAGTTTATAGTCTCTGTAAAGCTCCTTATGTTTTTTGTTCAGTTGTGGAATATTTTATCTTCCTTATGTTGTTATATTTTTTGCTTTCTTCATTTCAAGTGAATGACATTTCTGTCCCATGGCCAAATTAGCGACTTAACTTAGTATCGCCGTTTCAGTGAGTGAGTTCAGTGTGGCATGTTTTCGTGTTCGTTTTGTTTTTAACCGCTAAGCCATTTCGGTGTATCTTTAGTTACAGTTACAGATCGAAATGAAATCTTTATTTAAGTAACTATAAGCAAAGAATTTCTCGGTTTAAGTCTGTTTTGTCTAAAATGAGACTCTAAAAGCTTCCTAAAAGTAGTTCAGGGTGTGCTCTTGAAAGCGCCCGATTAATACTTCGCGGTTCAAAAACTTGTGCCATTTTCTTTTGAGAATTATACGTGTGCTTGAAAGTTTCCAAAAACATTTTTTGGGTAATTTTTGTCAGTAAACGGTTTGATGCCGGGAAAATATTATTTATTTTAGCAAAATAGATTTCGAGAAATGTTTCAACTGAACAGCCAGAGGGATGCATTGGAATCAGTGAGAAATGTGTATTTGTATGGAAAAGTCTGTCGAGTCGCTACCGGGAGCAACTTAAGTGGGTTTTTTTAGTAATTGTAGTTGTACAAGTACTCTTCTTAAACTTAATAAGCTAGCTATTGAAAAAATGCTACAAGAAGAGCTGTCGGTAAAAGTCTTGCTGAACTTGCAACTAAATCACGAGATGTTTTTAGCATGACGAGTCAATTTTCACCCACCTTGTTTACAGTTACTGCTTTATTTTTTAATTTGTTTCACAGACAACTTCCCTCCCAAGATCGTAAATTCTCCAAGTGTAATACACGCCACAATTAAGGAAACAGTTCGGTTGAATATTACCGCTGAGGATAGCGACACTATCAAGTTTCATGTGATTAACAAGCCTGCGGGAGCGACAGTAAACCAAACTGGAAACGTTCTTAATTTTACTTGGTTCGTGACATCATCGCAAAAGGTAGGTTGCATCCTACTGAATACTGAGGCAACGGTTACGATACCTACATCATCTTTAATCATAGTTCTCTAAATCTTTCACGCAGTTCTTTGCCTTATGTACACTTTGACACAAGTGACGTGGTTTTTAGAGAGGCAGTTAACACTAACTGCCTTTTCACGTTTCCAATGCCAATTTTCGAACAAAATATTTACAGAAGCCCACTTCGTTGAGTTGATACTAAAACCCTTCTTTCAACAGCCTGGCCAGGATGAATGGAAACCTTTTTAACTTGTTTAAGGACGTTCGCAAAAAAAATCTCTACAACGCAGATTTTTCCATACTTTTGCTACACTCAGAGAGTCACGCTTGTCAGAAATGCAAATAGGGGGTCACCAACTTCGTTTCAGAGATAATACGTTTTGACTAATACCCCGATTTTGAAAAAATCTGCCCTCGTAACTCAAAGTGGCCTCAAAGGTTGTTAGTAGAAAAAAAATTCTTCAATATTTGCGGGAGACCCACGTTCTGAGTGAAATTTCATTTCTGGGGGTCTGTTTAGTACATAATTTTGTTCGAGGTCATCCTTTCAATTAAACTTTCCTTTCAATTAAACCTTTGCAAACGCCTTACAGCTACAAATAATGACGGGATCTGATGGCGCGTGGGCAGAAAAATTGAAAAAATTCAAATTTTCACAACACAGATTTACTTCGATTTTGTCAAAAACGTAGCTAGATAGATAATTGATAAATTAATTTCCAGCGATGTCATTGGTTCAGAAGCGAAAATGACCTCGAGAACAGAATAAGAAGAAGGAGTGATGGCTGCCGTGTTATGGTGATAGCCAGATGGCTTTTTTTTTCACATCTGCGAGAAATCGAAACTAGATTTGTCCTCGTTATTAAGGGGGTCATATTCTGTAGACAATTTAGCATCCTGGGGCAGTTCAAAAAATGCTGCCAGTCGGTTTATTTTTCTGCAGTCGACGTCGGAAGCTGGTGCCTCGCGAGGAAAATGGCACAGAAAAGGTCAGTGATTTGAACGTTTTTGCTTAGCGTAAGTTTCATGCCACCCGGTCCAAAAAGAAATTATAAAGGGGTAAAAAGGCGTTTTCTGGGCTTCTGTAGATATATGGCTTGGCTTGGACCGGGTGGCAGGGAAGTGATAATTTCCTGATACGTGTAGACTGTTTTGGGTGAATAATTCGTACCATGTCAAATATCATGGAAATTCTACACGGTGTATTATTCAGATGGTATCTTATTCCGGTATTTCAGTATAAGTTAAAACTACAACATGTAAGCTCCCTTTCTTTACTCGTTTATGTAGATTACGCCTATCCATAACTTTTTGTAAGCATGCTTTGCAAAGGTACAATATTTATATTTGCCTTTTGTAATTTCTACAATCCCTTTTTGTATCATTTCATGCTGGTAAAAAATGTGCGGTTTCACAATAAATTTTTAACGTGTGGATTATTTTAATGTGTTAAGGTTTTTCACTCTCTGTTATAAAGATATTTGTTGTTCTGACTGGCAAGAACCAGTTGGAAACATTTAGTGCAAATTTTTAGCAAGTAGATTTTTCACTCTCTGTTATAAACATTGCTTGATGAGCAAGAACCATTTGGTATATTTCTACAGTTTTATATTTTTTTAATTATTTTTTGTTGTTTTTAGTTGTCAGTCAATTCATTATCTGTTGCTGTGACCCCGAGGAAATTTAATTATTTTCATTCTGAAACATTTTTATATCCCCATCCCTTTTTTTCTTGGGGGAGTTCCCCTATAAAGCGTCTGGATATGCCATTGCTGACTATGATCTGTTTTTAGTACATAAAATACGTTCTTACAGTTATTATAGTCATGGACAAAAATTACAATATTATTGGCCTAAAATTGGCAGTCACGAGAGTTCATAATTTTTTATGCTGACACTAGGAAAATGATGCTTGTCATAGACACAGTCACTTGGCAGTCAAACCTGACTTAAATATTTTCTAAAAATAATTTTCGTAAGCCTTGCTTTACCTTTAGGTGTTGTCATTGCTCCAGAAATGCTGGGTGCAGGGTAGTTTCTGATAAGTATGCACTTTTTTAGCCCAGGTCATCAAGTTTCTTTTTAGTGTTAACATAACCTGTCTCAGATCTTACCACCTTACACCCTCCTTTGTTAATCAGAATAAAAAAAGCTTACTTGCCTTTGTTTTCAAGTGTTGTCGGTTGTACAAAGGTTGGATCCAAGAGGTGCATGTTGATTAATTTCAAAACTGATTTTTTTTTCAGACCAAGATGAAAATGTTTTCATGGAAGAGTGAGCATAAAAAAATGGAAACACATTGGCAACAGGACATTACTTATGTTGCATGGTGATTAATGTACACACGTGAAAGGACATTATTTTGTTGAGAGAATGCAAATAAACATGATGTTTGCAGCAGTACTTCATATCTTGTCCCCTCTCAACTTGTTGTTCTTGTTGTTGTTGTTACTATTATTATTGGGGGCCCCGGGTTGGGGGCGGGGAGGGGGGTGACTCCTTTACTGCATGATTGTCAAGACCACTGTATTCAGATAGAAGTTAATTATAATGGAGTCTTGATGCTGGTAAGCTGTTATTGGGGTGCTCAGCTACATACCAACAAGTGTATTTAATAACAAGTTTGCAAACTTTAGTTCTAAAGAGAAGACACTTATAATGGATTCAAATCATGATTAAACTACTTTACTACTTTTAGGATTTTGCTCAATTAAATGTTTTTCAATGCACCCAGGATTGTGTATTGAAATATACAGTATGTAATGTCAGCTGTAATGACATTTTACATTGTGATTGTTCAGTTTTAAACGCACTAGGTGGAATAATAGACCAGCTTACTGTCCCGCTGAATTATTGAATTATTATGTGGCTATTAATACAGTTCAGATTTTAAACCACACTCTGCAAGCGAGACCTTTTTGTTAAACAGTCTCAGCCTACAGGGTCAACACTGCATGAGCCTTTAGGTGAGTGCAATTACTGTAGGTCAGCAACAAAACAGTTGGACATTTATGACATCTCTGGATACATGGTTTTATACCTTCAAAAATCTAAATAATTGAATAATTCAAATCTTTTTTTTATTATGCACAAAGCTCTTTGGGACTCTGTGCTGTCTACTGCTGAAGACTACTGCAAATTGATGCTCACAATTCTTGTTAAGGGCATGGTGGCCTGCAGTTTTTAGTGATCTATAACTAATTTTCAATCAAGAGGTTGCAGTTAAGTGCAAAATAATGATTAATTTGCCTTCTAACAGCCAATAAGAATCGAAGTAGAATGGTATGGTTTCTTTATGCATATAAGATTTTGGGCCATCCTGAAAAAGGTTGCCCTTGAGTAAAACAAGATTACAATGACAACAAACAACTTTTATTGGAGTGTGAGAATCTGAAACATTTGATTCATTATGTAATTTTGTTCATGCATTTATAATATTTTTCTAGCGGTACACAATGCAGGTACCAACTCCACACCAAACTAATGGACTTCTTTTGGCTTCTTTTGCTAAGAAGGATACTCTATAATTGAAAACTGGTACAATGCTAACAAAAATTACCTGTAACTGTCGTCGAAGTCAGGAACGATATTATTCTGCAATGCAAAACACTTTCTCGCAACATGCTATTTTTTTTAACTTGCGTTCACCGACTACAAATGGCATTACATTTTCCTAGACCTGTTTCCCCGACTGCTGCAGACTTTCTGAAAAATCTCTTGTTATGGACAGTAAAGTGTTGTTCTTGCAATTACAACCATGTCACATCTGCTAAAATCTGTCAAACGAGCGATTTCAAAAGAAATAATAAATGTTAGAGTTCGTGTAATATCCGACACTAAACATCTTTGGTCTAAAGTAAAAGAAACGATGTTTTAGGATCGTGCTGAAACGATTCTCAAAACAAACAAGTTATAGGTGGCGAACACAAAAACAAACGGTCCTATCCATTCACAACCGATCTTGTCTAAAACTTATAACCCTTACGTTGTTCTCGTTCCTTTTACTTCTATGTTTCTTCTCGAGTTAACAGTCAACACCCGCCGCGAGAAAGAAAAGACCTCCAATAATTTTGGTGGCCATCTTGAGTTTAAGAGCGTGATCACGTGGTTACGCGTCGACCAATCAGAAGGTAGCGGTATATGTCTTACCTGTAACGCATGCGCAAGTGACTTCAACTCAATGGTACCTAATACAATTGACTTTGCCTGAAGCTTCACCGGGTGATAAAGAAGGACTCGTCACATTGTGAGCGAAGAGAAACGAGTTTAACTTCGCTAGTCTTGCACGATTGACACATTTGTTTCAATGAATGTTTCACCGCATTATAACGGCGAAATTGTCATATCACATACAAAAGAAACAAACTCCGCTAATTTCGCCAATTCTCGCAACATGTTTAGTTTGTCTCGTACTACCTTTTTGCATTTCCTAAGCTAATTGTTCGTTTTTAGAAAAGGTCTTTTCGAAAATCGTTACGAATTCTGAGCCAACTTGTTTGCTTTTGCAAGGAAATTCCCGGGTTAGCAAACCAGATGTAAACATTATGTCATGAGATATGCCTTAACGTTTTTGAGCACGCGTAGAGTGACAATTTCGCTTTCACTGATGATCTGCTCGTGTTTATCAAGCTTTATATTTTGATTTTACTATGCTCACTGTTTGTATTCACGCTCTAGGCCCAACAGTAGATATTTTGTCGTGTCTGTGTAAACATCCTCAGTTTTTTAGCAGAATAAATAAAAGCGAAACGAAAGATAAGCTGAGTCATCAGAGTTTAATCATTACGTCATCCAGTAACACAATAATCAAAATAGTCTGTCACACGGTCACCCTCGTTTGTATGTTGAGCGACGTAAAAATCGTTAACCTAGGGGTGTGGTGGGTCAGAAAGACCGATAAAAATGCCCATTGGGCTTTCTTGTTTTCATTAAACTAAAAAAACACTATGCAAACACAAACTAACTAACTCGAGGGGATGATTAATACACAGATGAACATTGTGTGTAGTTTTAAATATTATGCACGCTTTATCTCTGAAACGAAGTTGTTGATCCCCGTCCCTCCCCCCCCCCCCGCAACCGGTTGTTTTTTTATCATTTCTGACATAGGTAACTGTCCACACTTTTGACAGAATTTGTGGGAGTCATAACTGAGAAGAGGGTTTTTGATCTATTAGACTGGTTAGAGTGACAAGAATTTGAAGCAAATAAATCACACATATTCTTTCTTGTTTGTAGTTCAACATTTCATTTGTTGCTACTGACAAGGGTGCGAGCACAACCTGGAGTCCTACGATTAACATGTGCGCCTGCGAAAACGATGGTCAGCGCGTGCCGCCGGAAGAAGGTGACGAGCTCAATACTGATAACAAGTTTGTTTACCTGGGATGCGCATGTCAGGGAGGCTACACGGGAAGGTTCTGTGAAAGTGACATTGACGCCTGCGAGATGAATGGTCAGCCGTGTTACGCAGGAGTTGAGTGCATTGATCTTCCTCCGCCTGCTAATGTCAGCGGATACACATGTGGTCCATGCCCATCCGGTTATACCGGAAATGGCGCGCAATGTGCAGGTGGGTCTTACCAAAGTTGTTCGCAGCTTTATTTTTGTTTTGTATTGTCCATTAGCTCGAGGCTGTGTGCTCACAAAGTATCAGCCGACCAGGTTTAAATTTGTTTTTTCTTCATTGTACAACATCATATTTTTTTCTCAGACATTGATGAGTGTCAAAGCAATCAACTAAACAGCTGCAGGCAAGACTGTGTCAATATACCGAGGTCTTTTATCTGTGATTATTACCACGGTTACGAGCTCAATGCTGATAGGCGTACCTGCGATGGTAAGATGTTTGTTATAAATCGGGTATATCTAATACATGATCAGTTATATAAATGAGTCATCAATGAGTCACTGATGTCCTTGATTAGTTATTCCCGGCATAAATCGACTTATCACTTAAGCAGCAAAATTCTAGAATTTGATTAACTTATTGATCGTTACTTATGAACGAACACTTTTGCAGCAATGTAGATGGTAATCTTGACATACGGTCAGTTATAATTAAACAGTGCAATGGAATAGGCCCTTTTTATGGATCTGACAAAGAATAAAATTCTGTCCTCTTTAGCAAAATATCTCACAAAAAAGTTCTTCGTCTGTTAAGCAAAAGCTAAGGATCAACCGCGTCGTACAAATTTCCCCCTTTCATCGGTTCTGAGTTTAGTTGTTTAGTTTATCACGACGACTCTCAACGGAAATTTTAGGCCTTTGACACAGTTAAGTTCGAAGATCATTAAGTCTGAAATTTGCTTGCATAAAATGCGAAGTAGTAAACACTAGATGAGTTTAAGTGTTACTCGTTAGCTCAAATTTACTTGATCCACAGGCTGCAGAAGTTCAGAAAAGTTCATCAACGGACCCTAAGATCTAAAATGTTAATTTACCTTCAGTAAGTCACTTTTAATACAAAAAAATCTTTCTTTCCCTTGTAGATATTAACGAATGTCTGCCAGCAAATGACTGCATGCAGCAGTGTAGCAACACTCCAGGGAGTTACAACTGTTCGTGTAATGAGTATTTCGAGCCAGATCCTGCTGACTGGAGAAACTGCCTACGTAAAGTGCATTTATTTTTGTATATTTTTATCTCCTATCTTTTACCTAGATCATTCCTTAACTGTCATATCCTGCAAGCACGCATTTCTCGTGATTTTCTAGCCAGGAAACAAATGAAATGCTCCTGCACACGGAATAAGACCACAATAAAGAACGCCTAGATCCCACTTCACCCCGCATCCTGCATGAATCATCTTGCTCTCATTTAAACTGCGTTTTATGGGTCCTGTCTTTTTTATCTTGTCTACAGTTTTTTTTTGAAGTCTAATGAAAGCGTTCACGATTTGTACAGTAAGAAAAGATGCTTTTGTAATGTTGAGCTGTGTAATGGTAACAGTCTGAAACACACTACGTCACCTGACTTACACTGGAAGCAAACCACTTTTTCTACAATGAAACTGAGTTACCACAAAGAGAGTATGGCGACTCGAGAGAGAGAAAAGTTCTTAATGGAAACTTATTCGATATTATTTTAATTATTACTGTGTGTACGATTAAGAATTAAACGCTGACTTCGAAATTTCTGCAGAAAGAAAGAAAGAAAGAAAGAAAGAAAGAAAGAAAGAAAGAAAAAGAAAACAAATAGAAAAAAGCAGTGGTCAGTTAGCTTACAAATATGACATCACATCAAAACCTACTAAATTTTTCAACAGATTTAACGTTATTACAATTATATTTTTTTCAGCCGCGAACCAATGTGCTGCTGGTCACGGATGCTCACAAGTTTGCTATAAAGCTGATAACCAGCCACATTGCACCTGCACTGCCAATTACGAGTTGCAGAGTGATGGAAAGACGTGCAAAGGTGCAACTTGCATTAACTTTGATTTAGCTGTTTATTCACTATGTGTATTGCATCTTAGAGGCAAAAGATTACTAAGACGTGTTGGTGTTAGTCCGTAAATGCCACATGTTTTGGATCCTTCTGTTTTGTAGGCTGGGCAGAGTGTAGCGTGTAATATCCGTTTATTTATGTCAATAAAAAATGAGACCTTTATGCAGATACTTATTCCGTTCAAGTTAGTGGCCGACGATCTTATCACTCTTTGTTAATTTTACCTTGCGAAAGATCGAGCACAGCTAATGGCCACAATTTAGAATTTCGTCCACAAGCTCCAAATTTAGTATCAGCTTGGATGTACAGCATAGCAAACAGCAACACAATAAAGTGCTATTCAGTAACTTTCATGTAAATTGGTACACTTAAGGAATTCATGCACAGACTCGCCTTGTAGTGAATTAGTTTGCGATACTGGTTTTCATTTGAATGGTTACAGTTTAGAATTTCGTACAAAGACTCGAACTTTGAGCCACCATGTCAGTGCAATGTACAGCGTAATAACAGCAGGACAGTAAGATACTAAGTGATTTCATTTGTATGCTAAGAATTTCATCTACAGCTCAAAAATTAGAGCCACCTTTAACAGCACAACAAACAGCAGCACAGTAAAATGTAAAAAGGCACTTTACGAATTCACCCGTAAACTCCAAAGTTGGAACAGTCTTGTATGTACAACATCACAATACTGCTCAGTATAGCTTTCACATGATAAAGGCACTTTTTATTCACAGACCCACATGAACTGTGGTGTAAGTCTGAAAGGGTTAATAAATAAAATGCTATATCACACTTAACGATTCTGTTAACGATTTCGTCTTCTTAGACATCGATGAATGCGATCCGGCTAAGCTTCGCAATCGCTGCGACCAGATTTGTGAAAACACCCCAGGAGGTTACAAATGCTCGTGTCAGAAGGGATTTGAGCTGACAAATGATGGTTACGGATGTGAAGGTAACGGCCATTTTCAAATATGAAATCCAATTAAATTTGTTTTATTTAATTATTCTTAACAGTTTATCGCTTGATATGCCGATTTATTCTTACGAGACATCTATAATTTTTCGCCGTGAATTCAAGCCATGAAAACGGGTTCATCAGTGAATTAAGTCAGCTGGGCTGTAAACGGAAGGCCATTCGTGATTGTCAAAAAAGGTTCACTATGTGCACTATCCGCTTTCACACTCCAAAGCGCACTATCCGCCTTTACACTCCAAAGCGTTTTACAACGTGATCCCACCACTCTACAGGAACAAAAGTAATATAATAGTAAAATGTACTAATCATGATGATTCTTACTATTTTATTGTTTACCAGATATTAACGAGTGTGTAAATGACGATCTGTACAATTGCACGGACGAGTTTCACAAGTGCGTGAACACTCGCGGCTCGTACAAGTGTGAATGTGATCAAGACCTGTACTTCATTGACGGGAAATATAGAGGTATTTAGATAGCTAAACTAATTTATTTTACATGTACTCGCTGTTTTTGTTGCCATAAGTCAAACTTTGGCCTAAGTTCTTTACTTCATTTTTGCAGCAATACTCTTATGTATGATAGCATTTCGATACACCATTAATGATATGTATCACGCGTCCATCTGCAGTTCTTTGGTAAAATTTGACCGATGAAACGGAACAGGTTACCTCTACCACCTTTTTCTACGACTCGCTGTTGAAACTAGAAAACAAGAATTTACATGCAAAACACTGAAAAAAGAGCTATGGTGTTAAAGACAGCATTTGAAGAACAAAAAGAACAAGTTTCCATTATCCCTGGATAAGATCAAGGAGTGGAATCAATAGTGTCTTAAGGCTGGTTCACGCAAGTGACGCAAACGCGAACAGCTTCAGCCTCAGTCTTAGGCGTGGGTTGATAACCAATGCAGTAAAATTATTGCTATCATGTGAAAGCCAATTCTAATCTTTATTTAACAATCAGTAAACTGTCTTAGCTAACACTGAAGTGGCTGGGTGACATGTATCCCTACACGTTTCGGGGGGGGGGGGACGTGGGGGTGGGGCGTCACAATTAGTCTCGATAAATTGGCTCTGCTCTTTGGGAAACCTCGCTCAGCTCTTATTTTTCTAACAAAACAGGAACATTGAAAAATAAGTTACAAAGTTCGTGGCTTTGTCTTATTAAAATTGGCATGGTTGTTGGCTTGCCAAAAACTGACTTGCCAAAAACGCAGTAACGAGAGGCTAAGGTCTTTATTTCTTTAGGTCTGGCGAAGAACGAGACTACTCCAATACCGGTTCTTCCTGCTCCACGTAAGCCATCAAAGATAGAAGAAGAACAAGCCGTGCAGATCTCAATTTCATCTAACAGCCAAGTACGTAGAGAAAACTTTCAGGGTCACAAAAGAGGATGTGGGAGGGTCGTGGAGCCCTGGACTCCTAAAAATTTTGTTGTTGTTGTGGAGCCCATGTGGAAGGGTCAGGGTTCGAATCCCAGCCAGACCACCAACCAGGGTCTGAATAGGGTCTTAAAATAACTGGTAAGACCATGTATGTTGAAGGAGCATCACCTTGGCTGAAGAACGTAGCTTCTGCTTCAACGGAACTCATGTGGCTAATTTTACTTGTCCTTGTGTTTTTTTTTTTTGCCTCCTACAAATAAACTGGAATACTTGATACTCATGAAGAGATTGGATTTTGCACAAAACTTTCTTGCGGACTCTTTTGTTACTTATTTTGACTCCCTTCGCAATTCCTTCGCCACTAAAGCATATCGCTTATTTGCTCTGGAAACAAAAGAGTCATGTTTCTTAACCCGAATGGGAAACGGTGAAATAAACTAACAGTGAGTGAAAATCACTGCACTAGTACCGCGTGATTTTCTACCTGACGAAACAGTGTTGCTCGTTGAGTAAACATTACATTAAGCCCTGCTTCAGTAACAAACGTTCGTTGTTATTTACTTTGACAGATTAAATGGGATTTCCAAACTGACAAATCTTTTAAAGCAAAAATGGCCTCCGTTGCCTCAGACTACTGTACTCGGAACAGAACAAAATGTGCGCTCAAGGAGGAAAGAAGAAAAAGGTAAATATTAAGATCCTTTACCAAATAGTCTTATCACACCAATACGCGCCACTTAATTTATAAAATTTAAAATGTGCAACATACTCCAACTCCTTCCCTCTAAAGCATTTGCACGGAATCCAATGCCTAAAAAGGTCTTACTGAGTTATATTTGTCGTTTCATACTTTGTAGGAAACCATTTTGTTTAGGTTCAGAACAGAAAGCATGAATTGATGAAACAATATTTTCATTTGTTTTATACCAGGCGCGCTCTTTTTTTTGACCTCTATACTGCGGACAAAGTTCATTTACTGCCTGGTTACCCTAGCAACTCCTCGGGGACAAGCCAAGTTGCATTTTACGTGAAGCAGCCTCTGGGTCTATTCATCGGAAATATCTCAGTACTGCCTCGCAGCACGCTGGTCGACATTGTTATAACACACAAGTCAGAGATTGAAACTGCCATTGGTGCCAACATATCACGTGTAAGAGCTCTGTTTCAACCCACTTCTATTCCACCAACCAAAACATCAACAACAGAAAAACCATCGCCAAGTCAGGCAACTAGCAATGATAACTGGAAGTGGATTGCGATTGGTATTAGTGTTGGAGTGGCCGCGATCATATTAATCTTGATCTTGATTTGGTGGTAAGACATTTCCTTTAAGCGTGTGAAAGTTTGATTCATATAAATAGTTTTCTCTTTTTTTTTCCTTTTTAAGTAATAACCAGACATAAAGTGACCTTTTCGTCTCATATGTGGATGAAATCCTAAAGCGAGTCCTTCCAAGTTAAAGCTACTAAACAGTATTTTCGTGTAGTGCTTTTAGTCTGCTCCTTAGTAATACCCCTCAGGCTCTTTAAACCGGGTCTTGCCTGGCAGCTGATATGCAAGTTTTCGTCTGCGCATCATAATCTAGTACTCCATAATCTAGAACTTTTTTGGGGGTAGGGGGGGGGGGGCATAATAATTAACCGGAAGTCACTCAGAAAAACAAAGAAGAAGAACTTCCTGGAACTTCCAGAAACGTGATTCTGAGACCCTGAAAACTTACTTTAAGTAGTTTAAAGTAGACCCTGAAAGCCTACGTTGAGCCAACCAGTGAGTATTATTATTATTATTATTGTTGTTGTTATTAACCATTGACTGCTTTCAACTACCTTTGATTCAGATACGAGAAAGTTTTAGTCAGCTTTATTCTTTATGCAAATCCAGAGATTTCTGAGTTAAAAAAATACAAACAATTGAACAAACAAACAAACAAAACAAAAACACGAGAAAAAAACAAAGACAGCAGCGACACCTTCAAGAGTAACACTAGTACCCCTGTTCACACTTGATTACTTCATTTTGGTTTCGTTTTCCTACGCTCCTCTGACACTTGGCCAATCTTTTCAAACGCGAATCATGCTGGGAGACCTCACCTCTGGTTAGTTGATGAACATTGCGGTTAAAAACTCCTATTTTGCTATATCAATACCTAGCTATTTGTCGGCTGGGATTGAGCAGCGAATTTGGAACGCTTGCGTAGATGAACACCTGTAGCCTGGCTGCCAGATATGGCCAGTCTAAGCCTGAAAGGGTGGTGCTGGACACCAGACTACAGAAGCCTTTGTTATTCTGTGCGTTGTTGCACTAACGTTTGATTCTGAAGATGAAATCCTAAAACTAAGGCTATACTGAGCAGTACTTTCCTAGAGTACTTTTCTTCATGCTATACAAGGTGATTGTGTCTGGATTGGCCAGCTGGAGCGGAAAATATCAGAAATTAATTGAAAATTGTAAAAAAGTTGTGAAAATTTATATACGTAAAAGAGTTAACCAGGTTTTAACGGCAATACAGCCGAAGGCTACGACGCGTAACGCTGTTAGAGTACGATTGTGTAGTGAGGACTTGAAAGTTGAAGAAGATTTCATTTTCACGGAGAAAAGTTACTAGAAAACGATAGCAAAATTTTAAGTTCTAAAATATGTAGCTAATAATTCAAAACACATCGCGTCGCTGAATTTGAAGAGTATTCTGTTGTGAGTTACTGATCTATTTTTAATTTCCTTTTATTTTTTAGCGTTAAAAAGCAAAGGAAATCCGCAAGTAAGTCGATCTCTTCTACTGAAGTCGTAAGATTGGAAAGCCTCAAGACAACAGGTCCAGGATTTCACAACCCAGCTTATGATTCTGTTCTTACACCACGAACATCTTACAGTTGTTTTTACCTAGTTTTTCTTACTTATACAGCATTGCCCAGCATAACCAGCATTTAGCTACCTAGCATTCACAGGGACGAGATTTGGAGCAATTAGTAGATCTTGTATCCTGCACTGAGCAGCCAGTGTTACTTAGTGTCTGTGACGTGCAATTTTACTGACAAGGCAGTTTACTTTGGTCAGTCATAGTGAAAAAATATAATCTGAATTTTTTTCATACAATTACATAATGGAATTGTTTACCCATTAGAGAGTGCACAGTTTCTGCCGTGCTTTGAATAAAAATAGTATGGTTTTTGTGATGCTACTGTATACTTTTTCGGTTTCTAAATTATGCCATACTAAAGTAGAGGAATTAATACAAATTCAGACTGAGGTTTTTCGTTAAATAAATGTAGTTCGACTCGCTGTGGATTACTGTGGAATCATGTCGTAATTCATGTTCGCGGGATAACATTTTATGTAATCGGAAATAAGGCCATTTACGAAGTCGAATGTGTTCAAGAAACAAGGTTTTGCAACTTAGGAAATGTTTCGCAAAAAAGCAACAGCATATAGTAATTATTCACAAGCAGTGGGGTAACATTGATTTAGGTGAGATGAGGAGGAATGTAGCATTAACATATCCATTGTAAGCCCTCATGATCATCGAACTTTCCTGAATACAACTTTGTTGTATCAAGCAGTTGCTTGAACAATCAAGCATTGTTGAAAAGGGTGGCCAAGCGCGTTTAACATGGCGAATTCAACACTTTTGAACGTTGTTAAATAGAATTGTTGAATCTGTTTTGCTAGGGTCCAGTGATAAATCCTAAAAGCGCATAAGGTAAACGTGAATGGTACGCAAAGTTAATACTGTAATGCTTTTTTTTCAGATATCACATTAAGCTTTTGTAGTTTCCTGCTGGTAATAAAAAAAACTTTTTTACAAAGATATCTCGTTATCTTTCCCGTACCAAGACTTCCCTTCTCTTACCCTGATAACATCAACACACATCACAGACACATCACGGACACATCAACACACATCACGGACTAAATTCCTAAAGCGTTCCTAAAGCGTTCCTAAAGCGTTCCTAAAGCGTGAATACTAACCATCAAGAGTCTTGAGTTTCCATTGCTACACTGGCAGAGTATTTTTTGACAAATTCCGAGGAATATAGACGAGCTGATGCAGTCTGTAAAAGACGTCCTGCGATCTCTACGGTTTGTACATTAAGGTAAAGCAGTAGTTGGTCCGTTAGCGGTCATTTCATTTGTTCCCAGCCTTAATTAGTGTCAAACACACGCATACAGACCCAGGGCGAGTCCGCTCCTGCTACAACCAAAACAAACAGCCTTAGGGGGGGATTGCCACTGTCCCGTTTTTTTCTACACGCGTTAACATACGTAGAAATTTAAAACACACGTTTTAAGAGGCATTCCGTGTAAAAACCGACCGGTCGATTTTCGATGGAAAATAGATTGCTTTCATTTTCTGTGCTGAAGTACAACATTATAAGTAAAGTACAAAAATCGCATTTGTTTGGCTTCATTTGATTTTCTACCTGTTC
Source organism: Siderastrea siderea (assembly GCA_964030785.1). Lineage (NCBI taxonomy): Eukaryota > Metazoa > Cnidaria > Anthozoa > Scleractinia > Rhizangiidae > Siderastrea > Siderastrea siderea. Next base: position 19,905,245 of record OZ034973.1, on the reverse strand, counting down.
TAGGCCGACAGTTCTGATGCGACCTCTGAACAAGGAAATCCTTCGGCCGGAATCCCGATTTTAACACTAAACTCGAGCTAGCATAAAACAACAGAGTTAACAAAAGCAGCTTATATTTATTCCAAACCTTAAATAAGCCATGTTTATTATTTTAGCTGCTAAAATAACTTGTTCTGTCTCGTAGGAATTTTGCTAGAATTTTTTTAGTACACCAACCTTAAAGGCATTATGCATGGTTCAATTTTACCTGTTACCATCCCCCCCCCGGGCAACCCCCGGGACAAGTCCAGCCCTTCGGGCCCGGGGGTGGGGAATTGTTTGAAACTGTTTTGTCCCGGGGGTGGGGGGGGGGGGGCAAATCGAAAATAACTTCTCGTTTTTCTTGTGAAGCACGTCACTAGCTTATCACTTCTCAGTTGACACGACTGCGCCGGACCGCGTAGAGAAGACTGCCTATTTCCAGGGAAAAACTCTAAAATTTGTAGCAGACTGATTGGAGAAAAATAATCTCTCGAAATTAAAATCTGTATTTAAAGGCACGTTTATTATAAATTGTTAAACGAAGGTGCGTTTGATGCGTCCTCGAATGGATGGCGTTCATCACAAACATAGAAATATTTCGTCAGCGCATTTGTATGAAACAGATTCACAGCTTTGCAGAGATCGCAGTCCGGTGTTCTCGTGAAACAAGCTAAGAAAAACTCCTTTAAAATGCTGTCATCAATTTGCTCACCGGATCTCTTTAATGCATGTGCTATATTTAGAATAAAACGCGGTGAAGAACATTTCTTTACTCGCCAGCCGAATGTCAGTGCGGTTAGACTTTTTTCTGCAGTTTTCTTTTTCATTGTAGTGTCCGTAATATCCTTCGTTCAGTAAACTCTAGAAAAGCGTTTAAGTTCTTGTCAAAACGTCTGGTTGTGCTATTGTACGGAAATCAATTTTGAACACAAAACAACGTATTTGTGGTCGATGAGGAGTCCCGGGGGTGGGGAATTGTCTCTTTCTGCGTGCCCGGGGGTGGGGAATAGACCGCCAAGTAAGAAAAAAATTGCAAATCCCCGGGGGTGTGCCCGGGGGGGGATGGTAACAGGTAGAATTGAACCCTGCATTACGAACGCCATTGATAAGGTGCCTCCATTAAAATCAAGATTTCGTAAAAGTGGGACCTGACCTACAGCTCATTCTCTAATCAGACAATAGATCAAGGACTGGTCTAAAAGTAACCGTGATAAAATTTGTCGGCACTCATCATATGGTTATGGAGAAACCTAAACAAAATTCACAAAAACTGCAACATTCACAACTTGACTTAATATGGCTCGGTCAATTCAAAGACTTGTCTTCATTACAACTTAAAGCATTTCAACCCCCATGCGTATTCAAAAATAGACCATAGAACAGTTTACGAGCAAAACGGGATCAGTTTTACCTGAATTACCTCGGAATTACTCCAAGCTTTTCGAAGTTCACATCAATGAGCGGTAACGGTCAGTTTCCTGTCACGCAACACTCTACATGTGGTCCAGCAGCATAAGGTTTACCGCTTAAAAAGGCCAAACGTTCATTGACATGGAATCATGGAAGAGAAAAATACAATACCCTTGTCTTCATAAACTTTTTTCCAGATTGCTGCGTTCAGTAAGTGAGATTCAAAATGATTGCTGTGTAGGGAAGCCAAAGTACTCCTCAAGTGTTGATGGTTGTTTCGACACTTAAAGCAAAACACCAATCGCTGTTCTTCCTTCAGTGGCTGTTACAGTGGTCTACAAAACAAGAAAACCATTCTAGCAATACAAGCAGTTAGGTACTTTGAACAAATTGGCCACTTTACCTTCGTACAATCGGCGAAAATCCCTCATGTGTGCAACGAACGACTGTATACTCAAGCGAGTAATGTTATTATTGTTAAGACCGCTGACCACACATTAGTAGGGAGCGCTTTGGGTGGGATTGGACGCATTTACCGCGAATTAAGTTCAGGGGATTTTATACCTTAAAGGGGAAGGGGGAAAGAAGATTGTTTCGGTAAGCCTCAGCCCCCTTTTTAATAATCGAATTTGCATAAGTCGGATGGTAGCCTGCGAGTGCTTGCTCGCAGGCTGGCGGGATGGTGCCATTTTTTTGGAAAGACCATCTGTCCATCAAACAGCTTTATTAAAGTATTGTGGAAACTCCATCATTTCTATAGCTGTGTTCACTTGTTTTTCAGGTGACCATCCCCTTTGAAGCCACGTTTGGTGGCATGACCCCCTTCCTATCCACTACCTACCTCACCTGACCAAGAAAGGTTTATCTTTCTGTCCGAGTAGTAGTTCTTCCCTGGTTTTTCTCTAAGGCTTTACCAGAAACCAAAAGAAACAAGCGTTTTCCTCAGATAGGATGAAGTAGGGCGTTTACACAGTTGACACATCAGTTAGAGCTTCGAAAGAATTGGAAAAAAGATCTGAACTGTGACCTTTCGGAGCCATAGGTTACAATCTTTCGCCTAGTAGAATCTGCAATTCAAAGGTACTAAAACGAAGGCAATGGATTATTATTAGCTGGTCATTAATAATGGTACCGATGGAAGACAGTCAACAAACTGCACTGTTCTTAGCCTCCAAGGTAGCAGGAAAAGTGAGTAAGGAAACGAGCACGAAAAACGCGCATCTGAGAGCCTGGAACAGGAATGCCTTACCAAGCAAACTGACAATAGCGCCTAATCGCAGGTTTCTTTGCGTTTTCACACCGTGGCATTCTGCATAAAAGAAATAAGGGAGCTACCAAGCTGGAACTGACAAAGCGGGAACATTGAAGGAAACTTGACTAGGTTGGGAGAACGAACTAACGAGAATTGAAAAGAAAAGGCAATGATGTCAAATTGCCACAACTCGGAAAATTTGAAATAAAAATAGCTGAATTTGAAACAAAAATAACTGTTCCGTTACCTAGCTTAAACAAGACTAAAACCATGCAGAGGTTTTCTCGCCCGCCTTCGCAACGAAGCGGCGATATCAGTTAGTTGTAAAGTGGCTGCGCACTCAAACATTTTGGCAACCGGCCCCAAAGAGTCAAGGGCGATGATATTTCTCTCATTTGACAGTAGAGAGGTGTCGACGCGGGATTAGGAAATGAAATCTCCCTCAAATACGGGCTAGGCGAAAGAAGAGGTACTCTGGCTATCGTGCTTTCTCTCGCGCACTTTCTTGGAGTGGTGGGCCTCCAACCTGTCTTCTACTAAGCCGACCGGAAAACTGCCGTCAGCCACAAGAATGAGATGCCTGCACTGTCCTTGGTGTTGGATGGCCCTCCTTGTCTTTTTGGGTGATGGAAGAAACTCTTTGTTTGGCACCCTAAATAATGGACGGGCAATCGGCTTCTTCTTGTCTGGTTTCCTCAAGATGTGACCAAGAAAAAGGAGTTGACGTTGGTGTATCAGTAGTTATAGAGTTGGCGGTTCGAGATCAGTTTTTTCAAAACTGATCTTGAACAACGCCAACTCTATAACTACTATCCATCTGATGGGAATCATTTTTATGGAAATCATTTGGAAATCATTTTATGGAAATCATTTTATGAAAAGGAGCCGAGCAGGCTCGGGAAGTCGTTGACGAAGTCAACGAGTGAGGCTCCTTTCCGGTTTTAATTGGGTAGAGACGTAGTCTCGTAGAGACTACGTCTCGTAGGGCAATTAAAACAATAAGGTTTCATATACTTGATTCATCATATAGCTCCACATTATTTTTTGCGTTGATGGTTCCACTACATTGCTCCACATCTTTGTTCCATTTTTTTCGCATTGGGGAACAAAAGCGGAGCTTTTGTGAGGCAGTGAATTGATCGCGAAGCGATCAAGAGGGGATGTTTCTTTTTGCGATGCTGGTATTATTTTATGGATAACTATATGTTTCCAGATCTGGCTCCATCGCGGCAATAGACCCCCCGGCATGCTAAGTATTTGGATGGCTTGCGAAGCAAGACGTTCAAAGACTTAGCACGGGGATGGGGGGGTCGTTATTGCAGCGGAACCTTGGTGGGAAGAGATATTATATTTCGAAGAAATATAATAGCGATGGGTTCCGCTATCTGCTGATATTCTCAGATCTTTTCTTTCTGCCTGTGGCGTCATGATTTGATACCTTTTGGCTGGTTTCATATGCTAGATCCATATTTTCGCATTGGGGAACAAAAGCGGAGCTTTTGTGAGGCAGTGAATTGATCGCGAAGCGATCAAGAGGGGATGTTTCTTTTTGCGATGCTGGTTCCATTTTATGGGGAACTATATGTATTTTATTACATGGGCTGAATTGATTGGATTTGGATACTATATGTTGTATCTCATGATGCATCCAACGCATTATTCAATCACGTGATTCCACACCACAGGAAGTCTTTCTCGGAAAAGCAGGAAGTTTTTCTTAGAAACAAGTCTGGACATGTCTGATGAAAACAGGAAGTTTATGATGAAATGGGACTTTCCCGATGAGTCATCAGATTGTCATGTAATATCAGATGAACTTGTATTTGAAGTAAAGTTTGTCAGTAAAGTTTGTCAGTAAAGTTTGTCAGTAAAGTTTGTCAGTAAAGTTTGTCAGTAAAGTTTGTCCGTAAAGTTTGTCAGTGAAGTTTGTCAGTAAAGTTTGTCAGTAAAGTTTGTCAGTAAAGTTTGTCAGTAAAGTTTGTAGTGAACAGAAAAGTAGACTGTGCTTACGGAACTTGTATGGAGACCGACACAGCTGTGGCGTGACGTCATCACTGATAGCTATTGTGTCAATGGGTTTAAATAATATTAAGCCACAAAACGCCACAGCTGTGGCGTGACGTCATTACTAATAGCTATTGTGTTAATGACATGAGACTATCGTATGATCTCGGTCAACCGCAAAACGCCACAGCTGTGGCGTGACGTCATGTTTGTAAGTACATAAAATAATATCTCATATAATAGTATAGAATGAATTGCAATGAAGATATTCACAATTACTTGAAAGAATCAGAAGTTGTTTGTCCTTTTTGTGACCAGCAAATAGATTCTGCCAGAAAACCAAAAGATGATAAATGCTGTGATAATCAGTATATTATTAACGACGATGGGATGTTAGCATGTTGAAGTTGTGGTGTAGTACAAGGATATAATTATGTGAAAGAATATGTTAATTTTTATGAAAATAGACATAAATTTATTAGAAAATCTGTTTACCATCGAGAGTACCACATCAGCAACATATTACTCGATATTGAAGAAAAATATAACATTAAAATATCAAACTGTCAGAAATATAAGATCGATAGAGTGTTTACAGAGATCGGTAAGGTTCTTAATGAAGTTAATGGTACAAGGAAAAGGATGATTAGCGTAAATTTCATTATGAGAAAGATATTCAAGATGATGGGAATACCTTACAAAAATATTCCAATTAGTAAATCGAAAAAAACTTTAGCTTTTTATAATAAATATTGGGCTAGTATTATGTCTCTAATCGGTGATAAAATAAAATCTATTGTCGAATAAACAACTTATTATATTTCTTTTCATATTTGTCAGTCAACGGACACATATCAATTATTATATCATCAAGATTTTTTACGAAATTGAGAAATTCTTTGTCATTAAACTCCAGTCCTCTCATAAAATACCGCAAATGTGTTAAAACTTTTTCGTACGAAGTGTATGCGAATTTACACATCTCAATCTTCCTTTTGTAATTTTTAACCTCTGAAAATGTTTTAAGCAATATACCAGTACCAGATATTACCCCAAGAGGAATAGGGTTTAACGTGACACCACCAACTACAGTCCCAGTTACTACCAAAAAAGCAGATCCAATATTACATGCAAGTTCTGCCTTTTTATAATATTTGTAAGTCATTTTGGAAAGCCAGTATTTTTTATGATAGTATTTATACAATGCTTTCAACTCAGATATTTGATCATCAGTTAATTTTTCTGACACATGGTTCCAATTGAATATGTTTTTACGTTTATCCATATATATTACACGGTTACATTTTTTTTCTTCTTGAATGATAATTTAATACTATGGTATAATTTTTTGATGTTTTGAACCAATTTCGCGATACTATCGATGATTTCGATGATTAAAGTTGCTGTTCTCATTATATTATAAAGTTAGATTATTCATTATCTTCTTCTTCGGAATCCTCTTTATTTCTTTTGGGATAATAATATATTCTAAAAAGCATTCCATGCTCCAATCAGATGGATATCCTGCATTGTGCTATATAATAAATGTAAAAATGTTTATGGCACTCTATATTCAATTAACAGTAACAGTTCCACATTTTTTATAACCGAAGCCAGTTCCACACCCATATGACCAAACGTCAGTACTAAATTAATACTTATTGTCTGTAATCGAGTTGCTTTGGTTGAAGTGTAAGTGATTGATTGAGTTAAATGGTCACTGTGTTTTACTTTTAAAGAAATAGGCGTATATCGTCTTTTGACTTTGAAATAGAGCACTGTTATAGTTAATATGTGGCTATGATTTGGAATGATTATTTTGTCACAACCGTTTAATAAAAATGTGTTCCCATTTTTTGTATTCAAAATCCCATTTATGTAATGAACGGAACCACGCAAACGATGCCCGTTTAAAGACAAATCCGTTTCCATTACCATCTTGCCATTTTCAATAACAAAAGCGGTGTCATAGACACTTGGGTCAACATTTGAAATTGTTTCTTTAACACCATAGACAATTAAATGCCCAATTGTTAATAACGATTGCTTACTGACTGTACCGTGCAGATCGAGATATATAAATTGTGGGGGTGAGCTACCCCATCTGTGAAAATGGATAACTGTTTTGGTGTACTTCTCGAATGTTTTGGTTGTTTCATCAGAAATTGAAATCGTTGTTCCTTGAGCTGTTACACTTATCTCATTCATTTCCGGCGGAAACCATTCAACGACCATTGTGTAATACCCGACTGGAAGTTTATATAAGTTAAAACCAAGACGTGAGCGGTACTGGAAGGGTGAGCTTTTTTCAAACAAGAGTTTAAGTTGGTAAGCTTTTTTATTAATTTGATGTGGAGAATTGGGAAAATCGACAATACCCAAAACCTCGATATTGTTTTCACTCGAAGATTCATCAGTGTCTTCCATCAAGTATCTGAAGGCGTCTCGTTTTTGTCCTGAGTTATTGATCTGAGATTCACGAATTTTTTGAGTGACAAGATTGCTCAAATCTTTTATTTCCTCTTGCACAAAATCAACATTAACTGCGGATTTTGAATCTCTGTAGTCGGTTTGTAAGTTAATAATTTTATTGTTATTTAAATTCAAGTTTCCAGTCATATTGTTAGTGCCATCAACTTTGAGAAACTTTTTTTGTGTCATGTCATCAATTCTGTTGTTAACAAACTCGACACATGCGGCGTCTCTTTGGTTTGATGGAAGATCAAGATTGATAATTGAATTATTTTTCATATCAATATCAGATCCTTTATCCAGTTTTTTTTCAAGCTGATTTTCGACATACTTTTTATTAACACAATGGTCTGAATTAACTGGATCTTTCACATTTGTGATGAAATTATTGTTCATGTTAATAGATTGCTTCATCAAGCCTCCTTCCTCCTTTGACAAGAATATCTCCCTTTGCGTTTCATAACTAATAACCTTGTTGAGATTACCTTGAACTGGGTAATTGTCTTTTGGGACAACAAGCGACCCTGTCATCGTATCACCTGTTTTTAGCATGAATTTAGATGTATCCACACTTGGAATCTTAGCTATTTCACTATCTAACTGACTTTTTGTAACCACATCATTATTATTGGTTCCTTGTTTTACATTCACTATTTTTTTATTCTGCATATCATAATCATTATTAGCATCTAATTTAAATCCAATACCAGGTAAACCTCTTGAACCTATCTTACCTAGTCCTTGAGAATCATCATGATTAAGGATACCGTTGGTATAGCTCATATATTAATGGTTTATATTCTTTCATCGAAATTTCGGGCTACCTTTTTTTTGACCTTATCAACATACAAAAAACTATATGGATCCTTAGTAGCTTTCTGATAATCTGATTTATTTATGTTCAGTTCTCGGCAAATCATCGATTGCTCGTTTATAGAAGGAAAATCAAAAACACCAAAATGTGTACTATTCAGTCTTATTGTTTTATCGGTTCCGTAATAGCTTTGACTCAAATATATACAACAACAATTTTTATTTCTAGAATTGGTAAAGTAGTCTCGTATCCGTTCGTCATTTTTCTTACCTGTATTCAAATAGTCATCAAATATGATTAATTTTTGGTTTTCATCAGACAAATCTGTCAGAGGGATGATTTCATCGTTACTTGCTTCTATCACGTCATAACCGACCTCTTTTGATATTGGTTCAAGAGATTTTAACAGATGCTTATATTTGCTTTGTTGGAGATTGCGAGCGTAAAGATATATTTTATCAAAATAGAGAAGCCTATATATCATATCAAGCAAAAGGTTAGTCTTGCCACCACCAGAGGGAGCACAAATAAGCATCCTGAAACATCGGTTTGGCATGAAACTCTTTCATTGAACAAAATCGTTGTTTTCATCATCTTGAATGTCGTAATTTTGTATCTTCATATGATATTATGTTATACAATTTTATCGTATTGCGACACGCTATGCGACACGCTATGCGAGCGTTTTTATATATGATAACCCTAATTTTTCCGAACAAAATACGAAATTTTATGTAAACAAATGATATAATGAGTTTACTCAAATGGAAAGAAATGGCTGAGAAACGATCCGAGCTTGGTAAAAAGATTAACACAGTAAGAGATACAATAAAACAAAAAAAGATATCTGATCAAATGGGTGAAGTCGAGGCAGAGAAACTTTTCAAACCTATAACATCTGAGTTAAAGGAACTTACAGCCCCAAAAGCACCGTTGAGAAGATTGGTAAAGAAAAAGCGACCTGTTCCAGATTATGGAATAGCTATTGATGATGAAGTGCCTGATTATGGATTGGGCGATTTGTTTGATCAACCTGTTTTACCTGAAAACGAGAAACAATTGGTTCCAAAACCTCCATCTTATGAAGATGTCCTTGAGGATTTAGCATCAGGTAAAAAACAAATGTATATAGATCCAGAATACATGTATGAACCTAAAGATCTTCCTCCAGAATACGAAGAAGAAGTACCAGATTACGAAATTCTTGAAGAGGATAGAATAAATCAAACTTTAGATCAACTTCAAATTCCTAACTATGATGAGATTGAATTACAACTTCAACAAGAAGATATGAATGACAAAAAGAGGAAATCTTATCTTACCAAAACCCTTAAAAAGGCTAAAGAGAAACGGCAACAACTTTCTGGATATTCCATGAATATTACTAAAAAATTAAATAGTGGCTCAATCACTGAAGCTGAGGCTCAATATCGAAGAAAAATTCTTCAAGATACAAGAAAGGTTCTGACTGATTATATGAATTACCATCAACAAAAACTCCAAAAACTCAAATCTATTAAAGGATCTGGTTTGAAGAAAAAAACAAAAAGAGGTGGACAGGTAATGTTTTTCAACAATCCGACAGAAATGATTAAAAAACTTGAACTGATTATCGGATCGATGATTGCCGGAAATAATAGCATCGAACTACGGAATACAGGCGTCGCTCTTCTCGACATCTTGTTGAGAAATTCAATACTCAATAGGCCGCAATATAACAAAATATACAAAAACTATTTTATATAAACTAATCATATAATGGATAGACAACTTATCTTATCATCCCATACAGTCAGAGACAAGAATGGTAATAAACCGAGTGATTTCATAATCAAATACATCAATCCGATAATTCTCAATCCAAATCGACAATATGAAATCGGACTAGACCGAATCATTTCAATGTCATTTACTTGGTTTAATGTGACAAAAGAACTCAATAATCAGAAAATCAGATATTCATCTGATAGTGGTACTAATTGGACAGAGTTGATATTAAGTCCTGGTGTATGGAACTATGTCGATTTCAATAATTTTTTAAAGGATGAAACTAAAACAGGAACAGCTAACAATCCGTCATATCCGATCAGTCTCGAATTCGACGATACAATATTTCGCACAATAATCACATTAGCCACAAATTATAGATTAGATCTGACTCAGTCAGATTTCAATAATCTCATCGGTTTCAATAAAAAGATTCTAACTTCTTCTGAAAATGTTGGTGATTACATTCCTAATCTCTCTCAAGACAGGGAAATCTTGAACGTTCATTGTGACCTCATATCCGAAAGTCTAGTTGATGGTGATGAAACGGATATTATATATAGTTTTTCAACCAGTACTTTAACACCGAGTTATAGTTTCACACAAGAGCCAAGACGAGTACAGTTCAATCCTGTCAATAAAAATACGATTAATAAAATTCGGATTTATATCACCGACGGTAAACGAAGAATCATAGATCTTAATCATAGTGACACTTCATTCAGTTTGATTTTAAGAGAGAAGAGAGATTAATCTAACTAATAGTTATAGATGGCATCATATGAATACAAGCGTATTTATCATCCAAAACTTGGACGATTTGTTTATGAACATAAAGGATCTGGGATCATTGTTGACAACATTTTCAAACCTGTTGGAAGGGTTTTAAGTAAAGTTCCAGAAATGGTTTTAAAACCTTTTGCCAAAAAAGCGCTTGAATCTGGTATTTCACATGCTGGAGACAAACTGGGAAAAAAAGCAGCTGAAAAAAGCGGAGAGCTTATTATGAGAAAATTACACGGTTCAACTAAACAATCAATGAATAAAACCATGAAACCAACCAAACCTACTAAACCAAAACAAGAAGAAGATTACAACACAATTCTGAATAGACTTATATCTGGTACTGGATTAAGACGATAAAATGTTATTAAAAAGTGAATTTTATCCAATTATAAATAGACTAGCAAGTGGGAAATGGTTTATATAAAAAGTGAATTTTATCTAAACTATCAATATATAATGAGTTTCAGAACAAGTGATAATTTACAAAGATATGAATACGTTCATTTCCATTTGGACAATGTCATTGAGCAACCTGCTAACAATCAATCACAGAAAAAGACGGGTTACAGATTCACAATCAACGATAGGTCGACTATGTTCGATTTTTTTAATGGGTATTTCGAAGTAACTAAAGAGCTTCAAAAAAAGGCAGATGGTACTGGATATGCTCAAGCAGATCGCATCACCATGATAAACGGATCTTCTAGTTTGATCAAACATATGGTTATCAAATCTTCAGGCAAAATCGTGTATGAGAGTGATAATTTGCATCGAATAACGAATGTCAAAAATCTCCTTGAATACAGCGATGACTTCAGTCGATCCGTTGGAAAGAATTCATTCTGGTATCTTGATACTGACGGAACTACAGCAAATACAAATGCAGGATTCGAAGCCCGTCGTATTTTAACCCAGGCTCATCAGAATAACGGCGGCGGAGGAGCTAAATCGAATAACGAGATGATACCGTTGAACCGATACAGTTTTTTCCAAAAATTAGAAAAAAAAATGTTGCCCCCAATGCAGCTCGCATTTGAACTTACACTTAACGAAGACAGTGAAATGATTCACATGGCAAACGGCACAGACGATGGTCGTGTTGTAGTAAAGAGATTGTATCTTTGGCTCCCAAGATTAATTCCAAAAGACAGCATGTATAGTAATTTCGTTTCAGAGTTTCTCAAGCCAACAACCTGGACATATATGCGAGATCTCTACAATCAGTCAGCAAATACCAGAGCTATTCAGAATATGTTTCAAATCAGTCCAGCTATCGACGACGTTAAACATGTTTTTATATATCTCCAGCGGACAGATGCACCGAATGATGATGAAGCAGAGAGGAGTCCGTATTTGTTTGACACTTTCAAGTTGAATGCTGCTGACGCTAATAGCTCTCTCTCGAGTTGTCGTTTAGAATATGGAAACAACACGTTCTATCCCGAACTAGAATACGATGCAGATTCTAAAATCAGGATATTCAATGATCTCATGAGTTATGCATTTCGTAAAAACGATTACAATTCTGGGACACAACTTAATGTATCTAATTTTAGTAGTTTGTACGGATTAATATATTTCGATTTGACATATCAAAAAGAGGTAGTGACGAGAGATCCTAAACAGTTGATTCTCCATTATCGTTTGAATGTTGCCCCAGCTGCTAACGTCAGAGCCCATAGTATCGTATTTTACGAGAGTGAGGTTGTTGTTAAGACAGTTGGAAACGAATTGATGATAGTTTAAATAAATAAGTTTTACATCGATGAAAATTTAAATGAATATGTTTTTTAAAACAGAATTTATCTAACATATATAATATGACACAACTATACGAAATCAAAGTTAGTTTATCACCAAACCAGAAAAAGAATCTTAGTAACGCGTATCATAAAAGAGAAACTATCGTTTTGAGACTGACAAAGGATTCATTATCTGGGAATGACACTCTATACGTACCTCAGAATATAGTTAAGCGATTGGATAAAAATAGAAAATTGAAAAAGGGAATGGACATCAAACTAGCAAAAACAAACATTCGAAAGCAAGTTGGTGGATCACTCCTCTCTACAGTTCTGTCGCTTGGAAGAACTTTCGCTCCAACGATTGCCAAGACTATTGGATTGTCAGCTTTGGCAGGTTTAGCGTCTGAAGGAGCATCTCAGATTGTTAAGAAGATATCTGGAAAAGGTTTACAAACTGGTGGGTTTCTCATACCACAAAATAAAATCAACCAGTTGATAGCATATAAACATCTTTTGACCACAAAACAAAAACAAGATATATTAAATGCTCTACAAACAGGCTCTGGTGTTCATATAAAACCAACAAAAGTACAAACGGGTGGGTTCTTAGGTACTCTTCTTGCATCAATTGGAGTTCCTTTAGCTCTTGAGGCAATAAAGAAGATGACTGGTAAAGGTGCCCCTCAGATGGGACAACCCCAACAAAGACCACCCAGATCCAATGATAATCAGGATGGTGGTTTGTTAGTCCCAACGTGGAGATCTCCACCTTTTTATGGGAATTGGCCGAACGGTACAATCGGTATGGGGACTAAAAAAAAAGATCCCAAAAAGGGCAAAGGTCTACTATTAGGCAAAAACTCACCATTCAAAAACGTCCCTCTCTTAAACATTCTATTATAAAACCCAAATTCCATAAGAATGTCCCATTAAGCAATTATGATTTAATAAAATGGTGTAAATATCTGAATATCCCAATTAATGATGTATTGTCAAGAGATGAAAATGTTCCTCATAATCATAGACAGGCTCTATTCATTTACAATCTTGAACCATCATATATGAGCGGTAGCCATTGGGTATCCACATATGTGAAAGGTAACGTCATCAATTACTTTGATTCATTTGGTTTGCCTCCATTTCAAGAAATAGTTAATCATGCTAAAAAGAAGAACTTAACATTGCTTCATCAGAACAATCAAATACAAAATTTACTGACGACAACATGCGGTTACTTCTGTTTATACTTTTTGAATGAGATGAATAAGGGCAAATCATATTTTGATCTGTTGGAAGTTTTCGACATATTTAACACGGTTAAAAATGAGAAATTCTTAGAACAGTATTTTAAAAATATCTAACTCATATATATATGAAATCATATTGCGTGAAACAAAAAAAGGTCACTCTATGTGTACCAGGTAGTGAACGACATGAAAAGGCTAAAAATGGGAGGCTTATGCTTAAATGTACTTGTGCAGAATGTGGTATTACTAAAACTAAATTTGTCAAACAATCGGGAAACGGGATAGCCCGTCGAAAGGGGCGGGCTTACTAGATACAGTAGCATCAACTGGTACTGATTTATTGATTCACCGCGGTATTCCTTGGCTTGGAAAAAAGGCTGTTGAAATGGGAAGATATTATGGATCAGAAGCCTTGAGAAACCCAAAACTGCAGAAAAAGGCTATCGATTATGCTCTCGATAAGTTGAATCCAATGATTCAAAATGTCGGAAGTCAAGCTCTTGATCAATTATCAACAAAAATCAGACCAAATAGAAAGTATAAAACCGACAGAAAGGATTTGGATGGCGCTGGTGTTGATATCCATAAACTAATTGGGAAATTACCGACACCAAAAGCTGGATGGACTCCTGGAAAGTATAAATACATGGGGGCATATAACCCTCTCGATAAACAGTTAGAGTACGATAAAAACACTGGAGAGGTCACCAAGTGGCACGTACAACCTTACAATGAAGTTGATAGAATATCAGCTCATCATGATATTTGTTATGACATGGGGAAGGACAAAGGTGAATGCGACAAAGTAATGGTCAAGTCATTGGATAAAATACCTTATGGACAGATGCCAAAATGGGGACAAACAGCACGATTTCTAATCAACACAAAACAAAAGCTAGGTCTCGGTGTAAAACAAAGGAAGACAAAAAACGGGAAAGGCCGTCGAGTGAAGAAAACTGGCAAGAAAAATTAGCTGATGAGCTTCATAAACCTATAAAACGTAACTTTACTCGGCGGCGTGTAATTGTAAACGGCATTGACGAGATATGGTGTTCAGATCTTATTGAGATGCAACAGTTTAGTCAATGGAACGCTGGCTACAGATATCTTCTTATGGTTTTAGATGTATTCTCTAAATACGGTTGGATCGTCCCATTAAAAGATAAAAAGGGTGAAACCGTTATGAATGCTTTTAAAACAATATTCAAAGAGGGGCGTAAACCACAATATCTTTGGACAGACAAAGGCAAAGAGTATTACAACAAACATGTTAAGGAACTACTTGATAAGAATAAAATAACCTTGTACTCAACTGAGAATGAGGAAAAGTCGTCAGTTTGTGAAAGATGGAACCGTACAATCAAAACCAAAATGTGGAAACAGTTTACTGTTCAAGGTAATACACAGTATTTAGACATGTTACCTAAATTAGTGAAACAGTATAACAATACCAGACATTCAAGCACAAAGATGACACCAACTGAAGCCAGTAAAAAGAAGAATGAAGGAGTTGTTTACTTTAATCTGTACGGTGATATGGAAACATTAAAACAAAAACCAAAGTTCAAAGTTGCTGATAAGGTTAGAATAAGTAAGTATAAACGAAATGTATTTGATAAGGGCTATACACCAAATTGGTCTGAGGAAATTTTCACAGTTGATGAAATACAACATACGAATCCAATCACATACAAAATAAAGGATCTCAGAGATGAAGACATTCAAGGGAGTTTTTATGAACCTGAATGACTTAAAGCTGAACAACAGGTATTCAGAATTGATAAAGTGATTCGGAGGGATTATAAGAAGAAACAGGCTCTTGTTAAATGGAAGGGATACAGTGATGAATTTAACAGTTGGGTTCCAATGAAGGATTTAAAAATAATATAATATATACATATATATGGATACTGAAAATCAGCAGTGGTTCTGTGATATTTGTGATAAAAACTATAGTTTGAAGAGAAAGGAAAAACATCTTTTAACTAAAGTTCATAAAAGGAATAAAGAACGTTCGGATCGTTATGAGGATGACGATGACTATCAAATACGACGAGATAAACTAATGATGGAAAATATTGAAAATATGGATTTTGATGAGTTTGTAAATCAATATAAACGTGTTGAAAAACAACTTAAAAAAGAATTCAAAAAATAAAAATATATAGTATATACATATGAAAGGTTTCACTTATGAAGGTCAAAAACTGATTATTATCAAAAAAGATGATGATATATGGTTCCGTGGTAAAACAGTTGCCAGCATTTTAAATTATAAAAATACTCGTAAAGCTATTCGTGATCATGTTGCTCCAGAAGATAAATGTTCACTTAAGAGACTCCAATCCAAGGGGAACGATTCGTTCCCTTTAAAAAATACTCATGATAATGGCCTCAAATCTTGGGGGAACGAATCGTTCCCTTTAAAACGGAACACTGGAAACACAATTTATATAAATGAATCTGGACTGTATGGCCTAATTTTGAGATCAAACATAGATAAAGCTAAAGATTTCCAACGATGGGTAACAAAAGATGTTTTACCATCAATCAGAAAAACCGGCAAGTATGAATTCAACAACAGACCATACAAAATGCTAACATTCAATATAAATACAGAATATGATTTACATAAAAAGGTAGTCAACTTTATTAGAAACAATTATCCTAAAGCAATCCTATTACCTTCATTAGGTGAAAATCAAATTAATTGTAACATGAGAATAAAATCATACAACATGGGTTATCAGAAGGGAACTTGTGATCTATTAATTGGAAATTTGCATTTAAATTACACAGGTTTTGGAATTGAATTTAAAACACCAACTGGTTACGGAAAGCTTTCAAAAGAACAGGAAATGATGCTACAAGAGTATGAAAACAACAATTACAAAATATTAGTCAGCAATGATTATGATGAGATCATTAAAGAAATCATACTTTATTTCCAGGGTGTAAGAATCAAATGTAAATATTGTTACAGAAAATTCAAGTCAATAGAAACAACAAGCAATCATTTAAAATTCATACACAAAAACTTATAAAGAGTAAATTATATAGTATTAATATATGGAAAATCAAAATATAAAGAGAGGTCGAGGTAGACCAAGAATATTCACTGATGATGAGAGAAGACAACGTAAAACAACATACATGCTAAATGTAGAATGGTATTGTGATATATGTAAAACAGGTCGCAATTATACACTAGCTGGGAAAACCTGTCATTTGAAAACAAAAAAGCACCAAAAAAATTCTAAAAAATAACATAGTTCAAAGGATTCATAATTGGATTACTTGAATTGATTTAAACGCATTGATAATTATTTAAAAAAATAAAATATATAGTAATATTATATGTTGAAATTCATAAAATTAGAACAAAAAATAGCATTAATCAATAATGAAATAGATAAGAAATTTAGATCAATCACTTGTAAATACTGTCATTCAATGGCGACACATGCATTAATCACTGGAGAGTATTCCAACTATGAAGTAAGTACAATATGCCATAAATGTTCAGATCGTATAAACAAATTAAAAGGCTACCAACTTGATCATATGGGATTTGTTGACTCCTATAAATTAACCATTTAAACGCACCCCAAAACTATTTTAAAATATTTCACTATAGATAAGTACCTATAATGAAGTCACTTAAAAAAAATAATATACTTAGTATTAATATGAACAAAGATAGTTTGAAGAAACTCAGTAAATCGGAACTGATCAAATTGCTTCTGAAGCAATCTAAAGATGTTGAGAGCAATGTGCAGGAAAACATCAAAAGAAAAAGACCAATACCTGCGCCTCGTAAGAGTGTCAAAGAGATGGTCAAACGGTACGAAGAAAACATTATTCTTCCACCAATGCAGTTCAGGGATAATTACAAACCAATCCCAAAACAAAGAACTGTTAAAAGAAAACCGGTTCCTACACCTAGAACCGTAATTAAACAAATCGACAAAGCTTTAAACGGTTTTGTAAAATCTTATGAAATCGATCTAAGAAATGATAAAGATCCTCTTATCCAAATGCAAAATACACGAAAAGGTGTAGAACGTCAATTATCCATTTTATTGAATGAGATGAAAGGATTGAAATACGTTGAAACATTGAAAGTCACTTTCGAAAAAATATCATCTGATGTAATAATTGAAAAGTCAGCATATTTCAATAGCGCAAGTCAAACAATAATCAACCAAGTGGGAATCAGTGAATCATTAAAAATTTCTTCAGAAAACATCATAAACAAAATAGCTCAATGGATATCAGAAGGATCGGGATGGACTGTAAAAGAAATCAATGACCATTACCTAAACATTGCTAAATATGAGCCAATGAAGGGATCCTCATATATCCAACTTCCTAAAGAATTGCGAAACAGTGCCAAAGGTTTAATAAACATGAAAAATAAGGATAATGAATGCTTCCGATGGTGTCATATCAGGCATTTAAATCCACAAGAAAAATTTCCTCAAAGGATTAAAAAAGTCGATAAACCATACATTGAAAAATTAAATTACTCAGGTATTGAATTCCCAGTTTGTGTCAAACATTACAACAAAATCGAAAAGCAAAACAGCATCAATATAAATGTATTCGGCTATGAAAACAAACAACCTTATCCCATCTATATTTCAAAAGAAAAGAATGAAGATCATATGGAACTACTTTTAATAACTGAAAATGAGAACAATCATTATGTTCTTATAAAAGATTTCAACAAATTCATGTATAATCAAACAAAACATGAACATAGAAAACACTTTTGTATGCACTGTCTGCAATGTTTTAGTTCTGACAGGGTATTAAGCAATCATAAAGATATTTGCATACAAGTCAATGGCACATAAGCAATTAAAATGCCAACAAAAGATAACAATATATTAAAATTCAACAACTTTCATAAACAGCAACATGTGCCATTTGTTATTTATGCTGATTTCGAGGCCATTACAGAGAAAATTTATGGATGTCAACAAGAAGGTAAGAAATCATATACTGAGGCTTACCAAAAACATACAGACTGTGGATATGGATATAAGGTTGTCTGCTGTTACGATGACAAATATACCAAACCAATACAACTATATAGAGGCGAAAATGCTGTTTACAAATTCATGGAGAACATGTTAGAAGAAGTAAAATGGTGTAAAAAAGTAATGAAAAAATATTTTAATAAACCATTGAAAATGAGCAATGATGATGAACAGGAATTCAAAAAATCAACAAGATGCCATATCTGTGATAAGAAATATACTGAAGAAGACGTCCGTGTGAGAGATCATTGCCATATTACGGGTGTATTCAGAGGCTCAGCACACCAAAACTGTAATTTGAAACTAAAAATGAAGCCTGAAGAAATGAAAATTCCTGTTATATTCCATAATTTGAGAGGTTATGATAGCCATTTCATAATGCAAAAATTAGGTCAAATAGTCAAAAAGCATACATACAAAAATAATAAAGGAGAGGATAAACAAATGAATATCAATGCTATTCCAAATAATATGGAAAAGTATATGGCTTTTATGCTTGGCAATCATCTTACATTCATTGACAGTTTCCAGTTTATGAGCTCAAGTTTGGATAAATTAGTTAGCAACTTACCAGCAGAAGCTTTAAAGTATACAAGCAAAAGATTCCAAAAAGAAAAATTAAATCGCATGACACGAAAAGGTATTTATCCGTATGATCACATGGACAGTTTTGAGAAATTCAATAAAACAGAATTACCGACTAAAGAAGAATTTTACAGCATATTGATTGATGAGCATATTTCAAATGATGATTATACCCATGCTCAAAATGTTTGGAATACATTTAAATTGCAAACAATGGGTGAATACCATGATTTATATCTCAAGTCTGATATCCTTTTATTAGCTGATGTGTTCGAAAATTTTCGTAGAACATGTATTCAGTATTATAAATTAGACCCATGCCACTATTTTACATCACCTGGTTTGTCTTGGGATGCTATGTTAAAGATGACTAATATTAAATTAGAACTAATGACTGACATCAACATGTTTCAATTCATTGAAAAAGGTATGCGTGGAGGAATTAGTTATATAGCCAATAGATATGGAAAAGCAAATAATAAGTACATGAAAGAATACGATGAGAAGGCGCCCTCAAAGTATATAATGTACTTGGATGCTAATAATTTATACGGTTGGGCTATGTCACAGTATCTTCCAACAGGTAATTTCAGATGGATGACAGAAAAGCAAATTAGCAAACTAAATGTAGCCAGATATAATGAAAATAGTGAAAAGGGGTTAATATTAGAAGTTGATCGAGAATATCCCAAAGAGTTGCATAACCTTCATAATGACTATCCATTAGCTGCTGAGAGGGTTTGTGTAAATAAAAATATGCCGTCTGATTATTGTAAAAAGATAGCTACAAAGTATAATATATCAACAGGACTAGTACATAAACTAATCCCAACATTATCAAATAAAGAAAAATACATTCTGCATTACAGAAACTTGCAAATGTATATTGATCTCGGATTAAAATTAAAAAAGATCCATAGAGTATTAGAATTTGATCAGTCACCATGGTTGAAGCAATATATTGATTTCAACACACAAAAACGATCGCAAGCAAAAAACGCATTCGAAAAAGATTTCTTCAAACTTAAACTCAGTATTTGGTAAAACAATGGAAAACATCAGAAAACGTGTTGATGTACGTCTTATCACAGATAGTAACAAACTATTAAAAATGTCTTCCAAACCTACTTTTGTATGCAGTAAAATATTCAATGAAGATCTGGTAGCAGTTCACAAGATCAAAGAAGTACTAACTCTTAATCGGCCGGCTTATGTGGGTATGTGCATTCTCGATCTGAGCAAAACATTGATGTATGATTTTCATTATAATTACATAAAACAGAAGTATGGCGACAAAGCCAAGTTATTATTCACTGATACAGACTCATTAACTTATGAAATTGAAACTGAAGATGTTTACCCAGACTTTTGGAATGATAAAGATAAATTCGACAACAGTGACGATCCAGAAAGTTCCCAGTATTTCAGCAAAGCAAACAAAAAAGTAATTGGAAAATTTAAAGACGAAGCAGCAGGAATGCCAATAAAAGAATTCATCGGATTACGATCAAAAATGTACAGTTATAAAAAAGAAGACAATAAAGTAGAAAAAACAGCAAAAGGAATCAAAAAGAATATAATAAAAGGAAATATCAAACATGAAGATTATAAAAAAGTATTATTCGAAAATGAGCAAATGCAACATACTATGAAAACTATTAGAAGCGAAAGACATGAACTCGGAAGTTATGAAATCAACAAAATATCACTCAGCTGTTTTGATGATAAAAGATATATATCAGAAAATGGAATCAACAGTTTATCTTACGGACATTATGCAATCTAGTTTCCCAAAATATGGAACCAGCATCGCAAAAAGAAACATCCCCTCTTGATCGCTTCGCGATCAATTCACTGCCTCACAAAAGCTCCGCTTTTGTTCCCCAATGCGAAAATATGGATCTAGCATATGAAACCAGCCAAAAGGTATCAAATCCTGACGCCACAGGCAGAAAGAAAAGATCTGAGAATATCAGCAGATAGCGGAACCCATCGCTATTATATTTCTTCGAAATATAATATCTCTTCCCACCAAGGTTCCGCTGCAATAACGACCCCCCCATCCCCGTGCTAAGTCTTTGAACGTCTTGCTTCGCAAGCCATCCAAATACTTAGCATGCCGGGGGGTCTATTGCCGCGATGGAGCCAGATCTGGAAACATATAGTTATCCATAAAATAATACCAGCATCGCAAAAAGAAACATCCCCTCTTGATCGCTTCGCGATCAATTCACTGCCTCACAAAAGCTCCGCTTTTGTTCCCCAATGCGAAAAAAATGGAACAAAGATGTGGAGCAATGTAGTGGAACCATCAACGCAAAAAATAATGTGGAGCTATATGATGAATCAAGTATATGAAACCTTATTGTTTTAATTGCCCTACGAGACGTAGTCTCTACGAGACTACGTCTCTACCCAATTAAAACCGGAAAGGAGCCTCACTCGTTGACTTCGTCAACGACTTCCCGAGCCTGCTCGGCTCCGTTTCATAAAATGATTTCCATAAAATGATTTCCAAATGATTTCCATAAAAATGATTCCCATCAGATGGATAGTAGTTATAGAGTTGGCGTTGTTCAAGATCAGTTTTGAAAAAACTGATCTCGAACCGCCAACTCTATAACTACTTGTATCGTTAAGATAAGGGGAAAGGGGAGGAGTTGACCGACCTGGTTAAAGACCTTATCATCGCAAACAAATGCTGAGCACTATGCCATAGCAGCTTGTAGCGAAACTGTTTAGTTCATCTCTTGTCCTCAAGATCCCATCTGTCATCTTGCAAAACTATCACCACCGAAACAAGGACATCAATATTTCCCCAGTACGATGAAATAACCGTCACTGACCGTGGCGGTCAGCTTCACTTTTTGATATCCTCTTCGTAATTAATGTAAAAATAGGCGATAACATAGCTCTCCAAAAGCATCTTAGGAAAGCCTTTCCCCCGGACCCCCTAATTAAACAGGCCCGTAGCAGGGGGAGGGGCAGGGGGGCTCGAGCCCCCCCCCAGAATTTTCGGATGTTAAAAAAAATGTCCCCAAAATAATATTTTAAAAAAGTGATATAATATAAAGTAATATGTAAATAAAAGTGCCTTTTATAATTTCACAGCCTTTAACAGGTTTCGACATCTGTTGAGTTGAGTCACTAGCCACCGGGCAAGTGGGCTTCAAAAATCTACTAGCCCACCGCAAATTTCAGTCGCCCAGGTTCCTTATATCAATGTCTTTCTTCTCCCTTGTGACTTTTACCCTGGCAGTATAACTTAAGACTGTAAAGAACCTTACTACCTTTCATAGCAAAGCGAATGCTGCGTGTTGCTGCAAACTTTAAGCCCATTGTTGTAGAACAAGTCTAAGGAACAAAATTATATAAATCTCACTCGATTATTAATCGAGTGACAAACGCTATGTAAACGTTTACGAGAGTTCAGTAAAATAGGTCCGAAGTTCGTAGCTTAGCTGTCGAAATGTTTGAATTTTAACAAACCTTGTAACTTTAAGGGCACTTTCTTAAAACTGATGCTATAAATCTGGTGGATGTTGCCAACAACTTTGTCGGCAAAAAAGCAGACAGGAAGCAGCTTTTTGTCAAATTTTCAATGAACGATGTCCCCATAAAGGTGTCCTTTTTGACGAAATCGACACAAACTGTAGCATTGTGAACAGTGTTAGTATCTAATTCTATCTTTTATGACATATTTGTTAACGTCTGTATTTTGAAGGGGGGGAGGCTTTGACTAGGCCAATTTTCTCGCCCCCCCCAGTTTTTTCAGCCTTGCTACGGGCCTGTTAAACAATGTTAAAGTACGAAGTTATCTGAGATGTGTTGGATTCCTGATACTCAACACTGTTAGAAAAAATGCGTAGTTTACCAAACGTTCTGGTAGCGATTTTAGTTCAATAAACATCTACGTGTATAGTCTGATCTCCACTGCTGCCCTCTCAGGCCAGAACTCCTGCTCAGGCTCATTACAGACTAGACTAACTATTGGGGAGCAGACTTCTACGTGTAAGGTAAGTTGGAGCACGCTGCTTTGTGAGAAACACCACTGGCACCCGACGCAAGGAAGAAAAAAGTAAGAAATAGTGGTTTACAGTAGAAGAGTATACAACATATTTACAAAACTTTTGTTTCCCTACGTCATTGTTATAAACGTTTTACGTCTTTATCCCCGAAGAAATTTGAGAAGCCAGACTGGCTTTGTAGCAATAGGAAATGGAGGAAAAAACCTTGTTGACATGTTTAACTTGGACAATAGGACAAAAGTATGGTTTTATTGCGTCCAAATCCCGCCCAAAATGCGCTGCCAATTTTAGCTCAGTACTTATGGTCAGCGGTCTACACATTACATTACTCGCTTACCTTACTTGAAACAGTCGTTGCACGAGAGGGATTTTCGTCGATTCTACGAAGGTAAAGTGGCCAATTTGTTCAAAGTATTTGACTGTTTGTATTGTTAGAATGGTTTTCTTGTTTTGTAGACCACTGTAACAGCCACTGAAGGAAGAACAGCATTTGCTTTGCTCGCAAGTGTGAAAGCATCAAGCAACATTCGCGGAGTACTTTGGCTCCCGTACACAGCAATCATCTTGAACCTCACTTACTAAACGTAATAATCTGGAAGAAAAAGCTGATGAAGACAAGGTTATGGTATTTTTCTCTTCCATGACTCCATGTCAATGAACGTTTGGCCTTTTTAAGCGGTAAACCGTATGCTGCTGGACCACGTGTAGAGTGTTGCGTGACAAGAAACTGACCGTTACCGCTCATCGATGTGAACTTCGAAAAGCTTGGAATAATTCCAAGGTAATTCAGGTAAAACTGATCCCGTTTTGCTCGAAAACTGTTCTATGGTCTATTTTTGAATACGCCTTGGGGTTAAAATGCTTTTAGTTGTAATGAGGACAAATCAAAATGTCTTTGACTTGACCGAGTCATATTAAGTCAAGTTGTGAATGTTGCAGTTTTGGCGAATTTTGTTTAGGTTTCTCCATAACCATATGATGAGTGCCGACAAATTTCATTACAGTTACTTTTAGATCAGTTCTTGATCTTATGTGTGATCAGAATATGAGCTGTAGGTCAGGTCCCACTTTTAAGGAATCTTGATTTTAATGGAGGTACCTTATCAATGGCGTTCGTAATGCCTTTAGGTTGGTGTACTAAGAAAATTCTAGCAAAATCCCTACAAGACAGAACAAGTTATCTCAGCAGCGAAAATAATAAACATAGCCTATTTAAGGTATGGAATAAATATAAGCTGCTTTGGTTAACTCTGTGTTGTTTTATGCTATGTCGAGTTTAGAGTTAAAATCGTGGTTCCGGCCGAAGGATTTCATTGTTCAGAGGTCGCATCGGAAATATCGGCCCGAAACAGGCAGAAAATCAAATGAAGCCAAACAAATGCGATTTTTGTACTTTACTTATAATGTTGTACTTCTGCACAGAAAATGAAAGCAATCTACTTTCCATCGAAAATCGACCGGTCGGTTTTTACACGGAATGCCTCTTAAAAAGTCGAACATTTACCTGCTTAAGAACTCGTGTGTTGACTGGTGATTTTTATGGGCGTCAAGCAACGGACTCATTGCGACCATTTTGGCAAAGTTAAACTTTTTCGCAACTGCCTGCTTTTATTTATTTATTTATTTATTTATTTATTTATTCATTCATTTATCTGATTTAGAGAAAGCGCTGGGTGTAGGACAAAAGGACACGAAGTCCCCTACGAAGTCCATATCCAGTAACATGTTTGGATCAAGAGAGTGTGCCAATATCTGAAGAAGGGGATTTGGGCAAGAAGGAAATTAAGGGAAATTATAACGGGGATCTTACGGTATTTATCTAATCAGCCGTCAACTTATCACGATTGGTCATTAAATCTATGACTGAAAAGGAGCAGATGCTATGTTGTCGTAATTAATCCGATAAGAGTCAGGCAAAAGGGGAGAAAGGGGAACTTGGTAAGTTGAAAGTTTTGGTATCACATGAATAATCGGTGAGTAGACAAATAACGACTCTGATAATCGTGAACTTTTATCAGCTTAAAAGTGAAGAATCAACTGCACGTTGGAATATAAAATTTTCTCTCCAACGTACTGCAAAAGTTGCAGTAACTTGAATGAGTGACGTGCTCGTTCTTATTAAGTATGGGCCATTTATCAGTCCTGTGGAAATATGAATTCACTCGGGCTGACCATGAATCAACTTAAAGCTTATTGCATGAACGTGCATCACTGATATGATGATCAACGCGGGCTTGCTTATAGATCAGTTTCAAAAAGTGCACATACGTTTGTTACGAACTTTGAAAATGAAATTATGAAAGTGACCATCATTAGTAATGTTATCAAATATCGATATAACTCCAAGTGGAGAATCTTTCGTGCCAGAAAACACGCATTACACATAGTTTTAAAGACTCTCTGTCGACCACAATGCAACGCGCGCCTAGACGGAGGTTTCGTGGACCACGAAACCCTAAAGTTTTGCGTCGGCATTCCAAGGCTGTGCAAATCTGCCTTCATCCAAGTCATCCTTCCGAAGAATGGATAGAGATTTTCTTATGGAGCTATGAAATTTATCAGGGAACTATTGGAGCAGTGTTGATTTAAAAAATGTTTTATTCTTCGGGTCACAAAAGCGACATTCGGACACTCGATGTTTCGCACAGCTCTCAACCGACAAGCAAGACCACGCGGAAAGTTTTTATTTATACCTCATATCAGAATAATGTGACTATGGACGATCCAGTGAGTTCATAGGGAAAAATAACAGAATTCTTATGGTTATGTGGAACTGAAATGAGAGTGAATATCAAACTGACTACAGTAATAAATGTTTCTGTAGATCGGACGAACTGAGTATTCAACAAACCCCGCGGGTGACAAATCGCGGTTTTGCAACCGTTAGTGATAAAATAAAGTAATGTCAATTGCTTTTACTCTACAAGCCTTTCGAAATTTTAAAGAGGGGTATATTAAGGTATAAGTACTGTTGAACATAGATGAATGAGAGAACTCATGACCCGATACACTAAAAACCAAATGCGCTATGTCAATTTGAAAATATTTCTCTGACTGCGTGACGTGTAATGACAGTCAACGATGAATCGTATTTCATTACAGTCATCTGCAAGACTTATAAACCATAAAATTTAGCTCTTTCTATTGACAAAACGTATACACCTAACGAAGTGAACACCTTCATTTCCTTTCTTGGCTGCTAAAGGGCTCAAATCTAGCCATTTTATCACAACGTTCTCTCTCCAAAGGAATCAAAGTATAAACAAACGCGCGCATTGCATTGTAGTCGACAGAGAGTCTTTAATAAAGATGTTCTCTTCTTCGATGTTAGTCATTTTGGTTGTAGTCTTAGCAAGTTCCTTACTTCTCTAGATATGATCATTCATTTAATGAACCCGTGTTTCCAGAAATGCAACACCATGGATTTTGTTTCCCTAGTTCTTGTTTTATCCTGTAATCCGATGGTTGAGCTTTAATGTAACTGTTCAGTAGCAAACGAAATATATTCAGCAAATATGTACAAGGGACAGAGATATTGTTGTCCCACCAAAATATAACAGGGTTGTTATTGATCATATAACTTGCAAGTGTCTGAAAACAAAATAAGGGTGTTTCAACTACATTAGTCTACAGCTTATACAAATCTAAATACCTAATTCATAATAGATATATAAAATCACAGTTCAACTTTGAAAGATATTTTATGTAGTTGCTTAAATGAATTTCAAACATCAGTATTAAAAAAAAGGTTTTAAATGCCTTCTTTATATCCACTGAAAAGGGCTGTCAACTGTAATAGTACTGTTTTGCAACTCTTTGGCGTCTTTTAGTCACACTGGACGAAAATTTAGGGGTCTAAATTTGACCGAAATATGCTCTGGAGGCAATGATAATGTAAAAGCAGATGTTTGCTTCCGCTGAATTTGCGCTCAAATACCACGTAAATATCACCTCTACTTCACATTTGCTTCATTTTTGATACCTCAGTAAATCAACATCTTTGCCATACATTTGCTTTAGATTTGCTCTCTATGCAAAAAAACTACATTTGCTATCAGCGTAAATCTAGGGAAACACGGTGCAAACCTATTTGTTTGCATCAAATAAAATACATTTGTTTGTGCAAATATGCCCCTTAACACCCAATTTATATTACTATCAAATCAACAAATTTAAGTGTATTATCTCAAATTTGCTATCGGTACAAATATGGCCATCTTTACCAAATTCGCATACATATCAAATTCAGAAATTTGCCTGCATTTTTCTCATATTTACTATAGGGCAAAATATACGCTGGTACCCCGTTAACGCTCACATTTGCTATCGGTACAAATATGGCCATCTTCACCAAATTCGCAGATATCACATTAGGAAATTTGCGTGCATTACTCTCATGATTACCATACCAGCAAAATATACGGTGGAACCGCGTTAATACTGCCACATATATTACATAACGGGTCGCGAAGAACCTGACCGTCAACTAACAAGGAAACCGGATTAAACCAGTTTCTTCCGGACTTTTACGGGACACTGCAACCTCTAATCTCACACGCCGTCTTGGTAATTGCAGCCAAACTGTGACCAAAAAGGAAGTCGTGAAGTTTCTATTCAGCGCGCTGCCCTTCACAATCAGAACGCCTGGAACAGGCTAGCCAAATTCAAACATCGAATTTGAAATACAACAGTCGTTTTATTTCAGTTTGTCCCAATGGACGTCTTTCAAAGGACTCTGCCACGGGAATTTTTCCGTTTTGGGGCGAAAAATGTGCTGAAATTTAAATTAAACAGAATACTCCTAGAACGTCAAGAGAAGGAAAGCCTGATGTTTTCAATTTGCAGTCCATGTCTATCCTAGCGATCCGCAGCCAAACACATTTAATTATAGTCTCAGAGAACTGGTAAAGTAGTTTTAAACGAAACGCAACCAGTATTTTTGGGTTTCTTCTGATTGGAATTTGTCTCAGTTTAGCTTTTCAAAGTTATCTTAAAAAATTGGTTACAGTGTCCCTTTAGGAAGGTGCAAACTTACAGTAATACTTACTTCGACGAAAGTATTTAGAGTGAAATCAAAATTTCTTGGCCGAAACTACAATGTTGGATCATTTGTATGTGTAACAATTTTCACAGCGCATACCGGAAACCTTGGAAAATCGCTTGCACGAGGCTCGCGCACAACCCCGACCCCAGGATCTTCTCCCGGGGGGATTCACAAAGCTGTCCCAAGTAAAGATGAATCCTAAGTATTGTTTTGCAAAGCTGTCCTAAGTAAAGATGAATCCTAAGTATTGTTTTTTTAACAAAAGACTTAATTTGTTTTCTAACAATACATAGGACATATCTTACCTGAGGAGGGCTTCATGAATCCAGCCGCTGGTTAAAAATGGCATGCGGAGAAACCCCTGAGAAAGGCTGCCAAAATACTCCAAAACACCTGGAGTATTTTGACGCGTGAAACAATTAAAATACTCCGTGTCGTTTGAATAACGGTTTTAGATTGCAAGAAAACAAATGTCTGCCATCCGCTGAAAATAAGGTAAGTGAACGCCATTTGAAAAACACAGTAGAATCTCCAACCGCCCTTTTAAACGCAGAGAAGGCCCTGGTGACGAGAAAAGCACACATGTTGGTGCATGACCGCACCACTGAGCATGGTGCGATGTGTTCATACCAAATACGTGTCAAAAATGCGCAGTGAAACGAGCAACAAAAATCTGGCCAACCCGTACACAAACAAAGAGATAGCAAAGTGCCGGGTAGGCCCATGCTCTGTTATCCGAATAAGAAACGGGGAGACAGGCTGGTGAAGTACCCCTCAGCAAAAATAATCCCGTTAAAAATGTATCAACTTTTTCATACCCCTCCTTCCAACTTAATTTCAAGCGACTTAAATGGGGTGTAAAACTGGAGTCAGTTGCACCTATAACAGCACATGTTCGATAACTTTTGACCTGGCACAAAGGCTTTTTTGCATCAGCTCTCTTGCGGAAATTTAAAGACAAAACAATCTTGGAAAATTTGCAATTAGTGGCAAAAGAACGTGGGCTATTATGGGGCAAGGGGGAATAGTGAAGACAAGTCATGGGGTGGATAAAGATCCCCCCTGAAAGCATTTAATTTTATTTCAAGGATTTTGGATTAAATACAAAGATCATTTCTGATGTAAATGGACTTTCGTTTTGGAGCTTCTGACAAAATCAATGACTTCATCAACTCAACTCATTACACCTCACTACATTTAGTCAAATGAAGTCATTTTCTTGCAGGCAATAGATAAAAGGCAATAGAAACAAACCCCACTGTATTTTTGGGTCCAGAGCTTCTCATTGAAATGAGCGGAAAGGGGCATGATTTAAAAACTGCATTTACTGTAGAAATAATATCATGATTCGATAGTCAACATGAATGGGAAAAGGTTTTAGTATTTTAAATCCATTATTTATTCACCCTACAGAGTAGGCTTCTGCTAACTTAACAGATGAAACATCTGTCCTGTCCCATTTCTGGTGCGCTGCCTAAAGATGAAACATCTGGGCAACTACAAGCTTCCACCTACTCTGCGATGTTAAACTTACAAATTGGAGTTAAAAATTTCCAAGTTTACCTAATTGAATTTTGTATTCATTTCCTAAATGACATCCCTATAATTTTCTACAGTAGAGAGTTTAGAAAAGGGGTTAGTTCAAAAAGGAGCCCTAGCAATGATTTAGTTTTGTGATCCGTTATCATGTAGTTGTTTAGCCCACAGAGTAGGTTTCTGCTAACTTAACAGATGAAACATCTGTCCTGTCCCGTTTCCGGTGCGCTGCCTAAAGATGAAACATCTGGGCAACTACAAGCTTCCACCTACTCTGCAATTTAAAACTTTGACTTACAAACTGGAATTCAGACTTTACATGTACCTATTTGCTTTTGTGCACATACCACTCCTCTACGGTTTGAGAGCTTGAAAAAGGGGTCATTTCAAAAAGGAGCCCTAGCAACAAAACCAGACACATGCAGTGATTTTGCTTCCCATTTGCATTTATAGTAAGAGTACATATTACTGGTTTTATAACTAGTTATTTTATAATCTCAAGTTACATACTCTACAAAGTGAAATACCAGATTCATGCATTGGAGGTGATCACAAATTAAAACTAATCAAATTTGATTAGTCAAGTACTTGATTTAGTTTGGGAAATGGGTTGAACTGATTACTAGTCAGCACTCAAACACTTTTCTGGAATTAATATTGTGTCAACAAGAAATGCCTAATTGCTCTGATTGGTGCCAGGCATATCCTTATTGGTTAATTTATTATCTAACAGCAGTTCATGCAGGTTAGGTGTGTTATCATAGTTGAAAGACAGAAAATCCCTACACCTAGTTTGGGAAAAGATGTTTTTGCTGTAGACTAAGTTGGATTTCATCAGCTCAGAAGCTTGGACGCACCGTACGAAAGTTTAGTGATAGCCGGCAAAATCAACTAAAAGTCCCTGCTTTGAATTTTTTTTTTAACATTTCTATGTTCATTTCGCTAGTTCGAGACTTAGGCTGCGCATGTCCTTAATATTATTCTACTTATCATAGCAGTAGACTAAAATATTGTTTCAAGAAAGCATCCTGTTTTGCCACAGCCTGGTCATTATCATTAGTTAGTTAGTTTGTTTGTTTATTTGTTTTTGTTTTTTGTTTTTGTTCTGCTTTTTACCAACTACTCTTGATCATGAGTTATCATCATTTATTTCTTGTGACAACAGCAAACACAAACTGGCAAAAGATGCGTCATCTTGGCAGCCCTGCTAATAAAAGACGTGTCATCTTAAGAGCAGGAATGGTTGCTAATGACACAAAGAAACAAGTATTCTTTAATTGAGTTGCAACTCTTGCATATTTTTTTCTCAAACATTACTGCTAAGAGAGTGGAGAAGACTCATTACAAAGAGAGATTGGCCTGTATTAATTAAGTTAGGGACTGGCAAAATGAACATAGAAATAAAATTTCATATATCTTTCCAAATCACAGTTAATATTAGTGGCAAAAAAACCCATCGTCTCAGTGGACAGTCCTTCTACAAAAGGAAGTGTCTCTATTGTCTGACTTAATTGTTATAGACCAAAAAAGCAAAGCCAAAAACAGTAATTTCGTCTCATTCTTTCCTTAGAATCCTAGTTCAATCAGACCTCATAAATAAATTGATGTGGATTAGATGAAATTTTTTAAATAAATTCTGTATCCAACTTGCCATGCAATGCTGTTTTTCCCTCCAAAATTTTGCTTTCCTGAAGCACTGATTGAAGCTGATACAAAATAGCCAGAAAAGTGTTGTTCCTGTAGTAAACTGTCCAGCTCTTTCAAATATTTACCAGTGCCATGGATGGTAGTTGACAAAGGCAAGAAATCTGAAAACGACAAGGTTGAGAAGGTCATTTGTAACACTTGCACAATGTAAATGAAATTCACTTAATGAGAAGAGCTTGTTTTATTACAATCACAGATTGAAAGGGATAGGATCACTGGCCAAAGAGACACCTTGTGTGGGACATAAAACTATGTACATCACGTAAAACCACCCAATAGATTGAGAAATATGTTTTGAGAACAAGATTAACAGGAACAAGATTCACCTTTACTCCATCAAACTCTTTTCAAGTATGTCATCATACTGAAATGGTGGGGTTAGAGAAACTGTGGTGCTGCGTCAGTGGGGACGTGAAACACAAAATTGAAAGTTGGTGGCCAATTTACCTTATCAACTCAGTTAATAAATCCAATTATTAGCATAAATGGTGTTTTGTCATGAATGACAAATATTCCTGTGAATGTGCTCAATATTAATTTTAACATGGATAATATGAGTAATGCTTACAAATCCTTCGTATCCAATTGATAGAAGTTGATAGAGCAGTAAAATGACCCATTAGGTCAAAGAGATGTAGTCGTTTAAAGAGGGGAGTCATATCAATGGGTTTAAAGATAAGAAACAGACAGGATTTTTTTTCAGGCCAAAAAAGTACTAGCCATAATAATGAGGTAGTTGTTTCTTGATAGAGTGGCTAAGATCCTTAGATGGGGTTCAACAGTAGAGATAGTATGAATTTACAACAAGAGTAATCTTTAATTGAGGCAGTCATTAAGGTGGTAAAAATAATATTGACTAATGACATTGACTGTAACAATGAAATCAGCTTTACCAACACCCACTTAATAAAACACTCTGTTGGGCCAACTGCTCATTGTTTGGACAATCTTCCAACCTTGCGCATTACCCTCTGACATACCAACTGCCAACAGGGGTTGACTTACTAAATACATGTAACACTCTTGCCAGAAAGAGTTGCCCTTAAAGTTTTGTTTTAAGCCTTAGGCATTATATGCATGTATACTAGGCTTTGATATGCATGTACCAGCTGCTGGAATAATGATAATAATAATAATAATAATAATAATAATAATAATAGTAATAATATTAATAATAATTATAATAATGATTACGTACATCAGCAACAACAACATATACCTCAAATAGCTAGGGAACCAATCAGAATACAGTCGAAATTCTTCTTGTGACCACTCTCATAAGGGATGGTTCACAATTTATGTAGAAGTAGGGCTATGGTGATTTTAGATTTTTTCCCTTGCATTTTTTGAAAGTCCTCCCCCCATTATTTGGTGTGTGTTTTTTCCTGGCCCTCCTCATTGCATAACCCACAACCGTAGGCAAAAATTTAATATCATGACCCCCCCCCCCCCCTCCACCACCACCACCCAAAACACCCTGATGACTAAAACAAGGCATTTTTAGTCTCACAATTAACCACATAATGACAATTGTTTAATAAGCAACACTAGTAATTAGTTTATTGAGAATGAAAAACTTAAATTTATCAAACTGATGATAAGCATAAATAAAAGGATACAGCTTACATTCAACACAGTCTTCTAAACCAGCTAAAAATGGCCATTTAATTGGTTTGTTGAGGCATCATTCCATTAATATAATTTCACATGAAAAATACACACAGAATGCTCACATCATACAAATA
The DNA here is from genome assembly GCA_964030785.1 of Siderastrea siderea. NCBI lineage: Eukaryota > Metazoa > Cnidaria > Anthozoa > Scleractinia > Rhizangiidae > Siderastrea > Siderastrea siderea. The sequence continues at coordinate 19,872,037 of OZ034973.1, read as the reverse complement.
GAATTTAGCTTTCTAGAATACCTTAAGGTGTTTCGATACAGTTTTTTTGGGACCATACCTAACTTTTTGAATCGGCTCTCAGACAGTCTTCTCCTTGTCAGATCAACGTGAAATTTGCAATACTTGTTGGTTTTGGATTGAACTTAAGTGTGGTTTACATTTTGTAAAAATCGATATTTCCATGACAACGATAAACAAAAATCCTCGAAAACAGTCAAATTGAAATTTTGCACGATCCAGATTTCGCTTCGAAAAGGAAATACCAGCATCTTAAACTGTGGTGTATGGCAAACAAAATATACAAGAACAAAAAATTCTGTATGTTTGTTTTGAAGTAAATCGCAAAAACATTTTTAACCTTAGTTTTTGCCTAGTAATAGTAAATGCACCGAAAAATAATCAACGCTTTGATGAAATGGCTAGTAAATACTGTTAAAATGTGTCTTTTACTTACTATTTTACGCCTAGAAAGTTTTGTTGAAACTGGTATTCGCGATCTCGAGAACAACTTGTTTTTCTGAGATCATTCGCATAATAATTTTGTGGTAATTTTTTAATTTGAGCGCTTTTGCGAAAATCTTAAGAACAGCTCGATAGATTTTTTTAAAACATTAAACATGCGTGCTTGACGATGTGACCAATTTTAGTTTTGAGTCTTACTAACATTGATTCACTGGAACACTTTTAGATTTAACGTTAAAGAGGATGTATGAACCGACGGAGAAGGTTGCGTTACAAATTCACAGTTGGCAAGTAGATGCTAATATATTCAAAGTAATGCGTTATTCATTGCTTCGTGATTTTTATCTGGTTTCTTTGTTCTTTGTTACACTGTAGATTACAACGAAAAGCAAAAATCACGGAAGAATGCATTGCATTGCACGACTATCCCTGAGTGGAAAGAGAGACTGCTCGTAGTCTACTTCTCATAATTAAGCAACCAGCTCTGGGTGCAACCACTTTTCTGAATTCTCGAAGTGGTCGCTTATGAGAGCTTTGACTGTAATGAAACCTGTAATATTCACAGTAGATTATATCTATGAAAAGCAGTGACATGACTTCTTGTGCAATTTGAGATAAGATTGGCGATATTCCTAAAAAAAAATTGTGGTTCTCAAATTGTCTTACACCGTTTGCATTCAATTACTGTAGCTTCTTACACAAACATAAATGCAAACTTACAAGAAGACTTATTCTCCATGTTTGCTGGAGCCTATCGATTGTCCACAATCAATAACGTTCCCTTATGTACCGGTTAAATTGAAGCTTCAACATCCCCCCTGGGCATACCCCAGGCATTTGACTGTGCATCATGCCTGGAGAGGGGGGAATTTGAACATTGCCTTGGAAGGGTGGTGAATTTGAACCAAATTTATCTCTTGTTCTAGCCTAATACGCCTGTGAGTTTTTTCGCTTTTTACAGGGTTTGATGGATTTCTAGGATAGAATTTCGCCTTTGTTAGTGAATAACTCTCTCAAAATGGTCTTTAAAAGAAGTTTGAAGGTGTCTTTACGGCATATCTCTCTCTGAAAACCGTGAACAGTGTTTGCTTGAAGACGAAATTTGTCTTTGAGGAGAGGTATTTCAGTACTAATTGGTGGGGCATTTGAACGGCTTTTTTGCCCCGAGGGGAGGAATTTGAACAAGCCAATCGTCAAAAGTTCAAATGCCCGGGGGGGGGGGGGGGAGGGGCCAGGATGTTGAAGCTTCACTTTGGCTGGTACATTATATTAGGCCCTTTCGACCTAGAAAAGCCCAAGATGATATTAATAGGATCAACAGTCAAATACAAAATAAAGTAGTTTGTTAACTTACCAGTTCAACAGCGATACATTGGTACATGACTGATGAATTCCCTTTTTTTTTTCTCGGATAAGACATGTGGACATTTGCTGAAGACCGGGGCTGATGATCCAAGTCGAAACGAGGGCTACCCGTATAGCTTCCATTTTGCTAAAACTGCCCTGTGGGAAAGGCTATTTTCGTACGCTGGGTGAACCCTGATACATCCGAAAGTAAGAACCAGCGCCGTCTTCGTTTTACGAGGAACAAGGAACGTACAAAACTATAAAATATACCTATAGCCATAGCCCTTGCCTTCACAACAGTGCAAATCCGCGCCAAAATTCATCAAGTCCCGCGCTATGTTCGCCCGTGATACTTTTGGACAGTTGTAGTTGTCATAGGAGTGTGAAATTTCCGGACACCCCCGGGGCCAGGCAAATCGAAGGAATCGGTGGCATGAATTTGTTAGTATTCACAGAATAGGTTTAACTTGATTTTTCCTTCTTGAAAAAAAGGATAGGGAACTTTGTTCAATTCGCTACTCTTTGATAGGGGTGACACATGACATTTCTGAGCAAACTGAGTTTGTGCTTATCGTCCCTCCCCTCCCCAACCCTCTCTTTTCAAGTTAATTTATTCTGTGAAAGCCGTTGTTGAATTATACTATGCGCGCGCAGCCCGAATTGGTAGGCGGTTATTTCAAGTTGAAATGGCAGGACTTCGTTTTATTTCGTAAGAAAATGGTAGAAAATAGCGAGGTTCACCGTGCGAAAGCAGTTCAGAGAGGTCAGAATCAAGAGCCAGGAGCCGGCAGGTCTGCAAGAAAGTGTTTCACAATGTTCTGGCGACTCCATGGTTGACACTGGAACATGGAACAACCAATGTAGACTTTCAAGGTTAGTGTGAATTGTGTTCCATGATTTCGAATTCCCGTAACCTCAAACGGTTTCTTTAAAAACCAGAGTAAGTCATTAATACTCAACAAATTGTACAGCTCGCTATTTGCGTTTTAAACAAGCGATGATTTGGTGCAACTACAGGACTTGTGAATTACGGTATGAGCGTATAGCGTACGTGCATACATGCACAGTTTTTATGCGAGCATTTGTATGAGACCCCTTCCATTGGCAGGCTAACGGAGAGTATTAAGACTTACTTTGAAGGAAAACTCGCGTTTTAGCGTTGTTATGCCTTTCATTTAGACTAAATACTGCAAAGTACTCCTCAGTTACTGTTTGCCAGGCACAATGTTATATGTTTTGAATTATCATGTTTGCACATTATTTTAATTTCATAATGTGAGATTTTTATGCCTTAAGAACAGCTGCCTTAAGAAATTAGTTCTTAGTTTTGAGGGGTTCTTTTAAAGCATTTTGTATGAACCGATTTTACTTAGCCTGCGAGCAGGCTCACTAAGTGTGTTATTCGCGCAAGTATTTTGGCGGCGGAAGTCGGCGAGTGAAGCGAGCCGGCGAGAAGAATGGGGCGAGGAAAAGTGAGCCTGCACAAAAGCCGTTGAAATTTGAATTCCACCCCTGTGAGGTGACAAGTCTCAACTGTCAAGGTATCAAATATCTAACCAAGACAAGCGAAGCAAAATGTAAACAAACACAACAGCAGATTTTCACACTTGAGAGGATCGAGTTCTTTATGAATGTGCCAGAATAGCGCAAAAGAAAATTATAAACACAGTTGACAATTTTCGCCATGTTTAAATGTGTTCTACTCGAAACCAGTATGGAACTAGGAATCCTCGAGAAATCAAATCGCAAAGGCATCTGTGCTGATGACTCAGAATCGTTGCACAAGAACACATAACAAGATAAAAATATCGAACTCCAAGGACATGAAACTTGCAGTTACAAAGAGTATAGAGTACCGCAGAAGACTTCACCCTTACATGATGCGTTGCAAACATTTGTAAACAGGAACAAGCAATACCATCTTCCCACAATAACACGTAACCAATCTCGGTGTAACAAAGACTGCAAGATAATGCCCACTGCCTGGTCAAATAAAAATTAATGGTACAGATCCTGTCATTTCGGAGATCCCAAGAAGAGAAGCTTGAAAACTACGACGCACTAAAAGCAGGCTGCAATAACCGAAATAAACATGGCCAATATTCTAAAAAATGACACAAAACCGCAATCGCTAGCCAGACGCAACCAGCTGAGTCACATGAAGAGATTGAATTGATTGAAAAACCGATAGACTCTGAGCGCTCCTCCTATTTTCCTTCTTGCTAAAACTAGGAGAAGAAAGAGACTGCTCACAGTCTGAAGGCAACAAACAATAACACCACCTTGCTTGTTATTTGTCACAATAATAAAGTCTGTCATCGCGTGCCATTTCAAACTAATCAGAATGCTGCGTTCGTGGACGAACAAGGAGAATTCAAAATTCAATGGCTTTTGTGCAGGCTCACTTTTCCTCGCCCCATTCTTCTCGCCAGCTCGCTTCGCACTCCAACTGCCGCCGCCAAGATACTCGCGCGAATAACACACTAAGTGAGCCTGCTCGCAGGCTAGATTTTACCTAGCTTTGTATATACTTAATGTCAGTTTTTATTATTTTTCACAACCCCACAAGCTGCAGAGCTTTAATTTTAATCATGGTGAAAAAAAGGCTGTCTGTCTGTCTATCTGTTATTCTTGGTACAGTTTGAATTATCATTAGTGAAACAAAATGGTGCTTGATCCTGTCATATTGAATCAAAACAAATCAGGTTTCTTTCACAGGATCCAAAATTTATGTAAGCCACAAACTTTTGATTCCATCACGGAATCTTTATCAAGTTGAATTATCATGTTTATACACTAAATTTCATAATGTGAGATCTTTATGCTTAGTACAGTTTGCAAGTGATGGCATTTTCGGCAGATCTTCAAGCGCTGTACCATTGCAAGTGATCACATTCGCACCAGGTGATTAAAGAAAGTGTTTTGGCATTGTTTTGCATTATTGTGTTTACACATTTGCTTTCACATGATGAGGTATTAAGAGCGGTTTGCTGTAAGAACCGACTAAGGGTATGCAAGATAGAAAAATCCGATTTTCTCAAAATCTGCCAGAATAAAGGCTTTGGTGAAGTAGATCTAAAAATGTAAGTTTCGGGTCGTTTACATATTTATTTATTTTTTAGTGAATATTTTCGTATTTTGCCCTGTGCGGCAGTCAAAATCAACGCCAAAATCGGGACTTTTCCGGAAACTCCTGTTCAAATATTCAAAGCGTCCTAAATAAGATTAACCCGGGGAGTTAAACGATCTTATTTCCTCTGTTTATTAGCAGTGTCAAAGCTTCATGAAAAGTGAACGTGAATTTTTAACGGAATTTTAAAATTTATACCCAACAACGGTCGTTAGCGACAACCCAATTTAGGCTAAATTCAAGCCTCAAAAAAGCACTCTGGTACATGGCTTTACTCAACAAGACTATACTCCAGGAAAGAACAATCACTTCAACTAAACATCGGCCGAAAAACATTTTGGGACAAATGAAACGGGGAATTTTGAGAGCGCTTTGAAAACAGGCTACTTGAGTAATATGAGCGACCCTTTGACCTTTCATGTCAACGGAAATCAACACACAGCAGCTCTTAAAATGTGACTTTCCTTCGCCAGAATACGAGTTTGCTTGTTTTTCTAGAATGTTTTCAAATAGAGGAAACTAGGATTTTGAATTTGGACGCCTTTGTTCCCAATAATGAGCGATGTTGGGCAATTTAGAGAAGTATGTTATGAAATTGACCTACTCTATTTATCACCGAATTATACATTCAAAGTCTGTTTACAACGGGGAATGCGGAATCAATAACGAAGTAAAATTCCGATTCATGAAATGCTTAGGAATTAACTCTTACCTTGGTGAGCTTTTCCTGGCTACAAACTGCAACTTTCATTGCAAAACACATAGCGAGATCGCCGAGCCGTATTGCACGTGAGTTGTCAAATGTTTCTACGGTGCGGTCGAGGTTCCCTATGTTAACGATTAACAAGATTTAGGCCCGCATAGCGTGCAGTCGGAAACAACACTATGGTGACGAACGCTTGTGCTTCATAGGAAAAAAGAAGGGGAAAAAGGAAAAAGAGAGCTTTTATTACATATATACTTATAACTATATATATATTTTTACATCCAAACCGGTGACACGTACAATAGAGTTCTTCTGTTTGCTGATAGGTTGCCGGAGGAAATTTGATGTTCACAACAAATATTAGTCCAAGAACGTAGTTTGAGGGCTTATATGAAGTTTGCACATCAAATTTTACAGGGAACCTATCACACATAGGGCCTGAGACAGAATCCCTCTATTGTTTTTATCGTCCAACGCTAACTTTTGAGCGAAAATTGCCAATATGCGTTGATAGGTGCCACTGAGGAGAGACAGTATCGCGTCACGTGATCGATTTCGACCAAATGAAGCACGCTAAAATGTAGCGTTGTAGTAGAAAAGGTTAGCGTCTTGTTGAACAAGCGCTTGAAGCGTAGTAAACACGTGCACACAAAATTCGTTCAATTATTCACTCCAGAAGGCTCTACAAACTCCCAATCTTAGTGAAACATTTTACCTTTTGGTAAATAAAACACATAAAACCCACAAATCAGACTGAATGTCTTTCTCTAGTTTTCGATAAAACAGCAGCCACTTCCCTCGACTGGTTCCGCTACGGCAGAAGGTGCTGTGATTTGTGCCTTGCATGGGATACATATGTGCGCACGCCATAATACTCACAAACAGTCTTTAGCACGGCTGTTCTCAGCCTTTTCTTGCTGCCTTTCCTATGCATGTCGCACAGGTTCAACTTGTCATAAGCGATAAGATTGTAAAAATAATAATAATAATAATAATAATAATAATAATAATAATAATAATAATAATAATAATAATAATAATTTTATACTACTGTTCTACTGTTCTTACCCCTTTTCCTTACCCTTGGTTACATAACTCAACCATGGACTTGGCCGCATTTTATTTCGCTTGCCCGCAAACGCCACAAGTTTGAAAAACGTCACTTTAGCACTCAAAGATACTCAAAGTTTGATGAATTCATAGCGTGACAGCTTGACAATAAAGCAACAAATAACAGATCACCGGATGTTACAAATTTACTTTCGTCAAAATCGAAACATGCTCCACGTAAGTCAAACCCACGAACTGCAGAGACGAAGCACTCGGAGATGTGATGTCGAAACCTCGAAAGTTGGAAACTCAAAGGGGGGCGCTTCAGGATTTGTCGTTGTAATTTCAAAGTTAATAAATTGGAAATTTATCTCTGCTAGGAAAATCGGTTTTATTTCTACGCAGGCTTTCGGAACTCACGACCTTAGACACATGAATGATTGTCACGATTTACAAATAGCTTGCGACTGTCACTTGCAACTTCCTCAAGTAAATTCGACGGTGTAAACATGTTAATCAATTTTGAGTTTTCTTGTGACACGGCAACAGTTTGGAGAGAGAGCGTTTGACTTTGGCAAAGGAAAATACTGGCCTAATTTTTTTACTGAAACATTTGCCATGAAAAAGAGACTACTAATCAAAGTTGCGCAACAAACTGGGAACAGGCAAGAACTTGACATATATTCGAGTTGCTAAGAAAGCAGATATATAGGTCGAGGTTGTTCTCCAGGTACTAGTTCCGTCACTGCACGATGGATGAGTTGTTCTCTTCGAGAATAATTTATAAGCTGCGTCACTCTGATAGGCGAATTGGCTTATTACTTCGTGGTAAGCGTTCAAGTCATAGTGCTGCGCTAGAGAAGCAAAAGTTCTATACCCGATAGATTGTATTAGATCGGGCTGTACAGTTATAGCACGCCATCGCTTACAACACTGGACAGAACTTGTGCGACTTACATAAGAAAGGCAGCGTGAAAATGCTAAGCATACCCATGCTTAGGAGTGTTTTTTTTAGTATTTTGGCTTGGGCAGATGTATTTCTCGCATGGCACAGGGTGCAATATCTTTCTTCCTTAGCGGAAATTAGACCTTCTAATTAAAGACTCTTAGCAAAGAAATAAAATGCGGCCAAGTCCATGGTTGAGTTATGTAACCAAGGGTAGGGGAAAGGGGTAAGAACAGTAGAACAGTAGTATAAAATTATTATTATTATTATTATTATTATTATTATTATTATTATTATTATTTTTACAATCTTATCGCTTATGACAAGTTGAACCTGTGCGACATGCATAGGAAAGGCAGCAAGAAAAGGCTGAGAACAGCCGTGCTAAAGACTGTTTGTGAGTATTATGGCGTGCGCACATATGTATCCCATGCAAGGCACAAATCACAGCACCTTCTGCCGTAGCGGAACCAGTCGAGGGAAGTGGCTGCTGTTTTATCGAAAACTAGAGAAAGACATTCAGTCTGATTTGTGGGTTTTATGTGTTTTATTTACCAAAAGGTAAAATGTTTCACTAAGATTGGGAGTTTGAAGAGCCTTCTGGAGTGAATAATTGAACGAATTTTGTGTGCACGTGTTTACTACGCTTCAAGCGCTTGTTCAACAAGACGCTAACCTTTTCTACTACAACGCTACATTTTAGCGTGCTTCATTTGGTCGAAATCGATCACGTGACGCGATACTGTCTCTCCTCAGTGGCACCTATCAACGCATATTGGCAATTTTCGCTCAAAAGTTAGCGTTGGACGATAAAAACAATAGAGGGATTCTGTCTCAGGCCCTATGTGTGATAGGTTCCCTGTAAAATTTGATGTGCAAACTTCATATAAGCCCTCAAACTACGTTCTTGGACTAATATTTGTTGTGAACATCAAATTTCCTCCGGCAACCTATCAGCAAACAGAAGAACTCTATTGTACGTGTCACCGGTTTGGATGTAAAAATATATATATAGTTATAAGTATATATGTAATAAAAGCTCTCTTTTTCCTTTTTCCCCTTCTTTTTTCCTATGAAGCACAAGCGTTCGTCACCATAGTGTTGTTTCCGACTGCACGCTATGCGGGCCTAAATCTTGTTAATCGTTAACATAGGGAACCTCGACCGCACCGTAGAAACATTTGACAACTCACGTGCAATACGGCTCGGCGATCTCGCTATGTGTTTTGCAATGAAAGTTGCAGTTTGTAGCCAGGAAAAGCTCACCAAGGTAAGAGTTAATTCCTAAGCATTTCATGAATCGGAATTTTACTTCGTTATTGATTCCGCATTCCCCGTTGTAAACAGACTTTGAATGTATAATTCGGTGATAAATAGAGTAGGTCAATTTCATAACATACTTCTCTAAATTGCCCAACATCGCTCATTATTGGGAACAAAGGCGTCCAAATTCAAAATCCTAGTTTCCTCTATTTGAAAACATTCTAGAAAAACAAGCAAACTCGTATTCTGGCGAAGGAAAGTCACATTTTAAGAGCTGCTGTGTGTTGATTTCCGTTGACATGAAAGGTCAAAGGGTCGCTCATATTACTCAAGTAGCCTGTTTTCAAAGCGCTCTCAAAATTCCCCGTTTCATTTGTCCCAAAATGTTTTTCGGCCGATGTTTAGTTGAAGTGATTGTTCTTTCCTGGAGTATAGTCTTGTTGAGTAAAGCCATGTACCAGAGTGCTTTTTTGAGGCTTGAATTTAGCCTAAATTGGGTTGTCGCTAACGACCGTTGTTGGGTATAAATTTTAAAATTCCGTTAAAAATTCACGTTCACTTTTCATGAAGCTTTGACACTGCTAATAAACAGAGGAAATAAGATCGTTTAACTCCCCGGGTTAATCTTATTTAGGACGCTTTGAATATTTGAACAGGAGTTTCCGGAAAAGTCCCGATTTTGGCGTTGATTTTGACTGCCGCACAGGGCAAAATACGAAAATATTCACTAAAAAATAAATAAATATGTAAACGACCCGAAACTTACATTTTTAGATCTACTTCACCAAAGCCTTTATTCTGGCAGACTTTGAGAAAATCGGATTTTTCTATCTTGCATACCCTTAGTCGGTTCTTACAGCAAACCGCTCTTAAGGCGTGCACAAAAAAGGAAGGAGCGGGAAGTGGGGGAGTGGGGGGGGGGGAGAGGCAAAAAAAGGAAACGCTTGCCCGCAAACGCCACAAGTTTGAAAAACGTCACTTTAGCACTCAAAGCTACTCAAAGTTTGATGAATTCATAGCGTGACAGCTTGACAATAAAGCAACAAATAACAGATCACCGGATGTTACAAATTTACTTTCGTCAAAATCGAAACATGCTCCACGTAAGTCAAACCCACGAACTGCAGAGACGAAGCACTCGGAGATGTGATGTCGAAACCTCGAAAGTTGGAAACTCAAAGGGGGGCGCTTCAGGATTTGTCGTTGTAATTTCAAAGTTAATAAATTGGAAATTTATCTCTGCTAGGAAAATCGGTTTTATTTCTTAGGGAACCTTTTCAAAGCGTCGGAAAGAAAGGATTCTTAAGGAGCAATTCTTGCTGATATCTTGAGTGTTGACAGTGGAAGTTGTTGAAAACTTGTATAGCTATTTTCGGAACTTGTCTACAATCTTTGTGCTCGAAAAATTAGGAACTTAAGGGCATTATTCGAAGTTATTCGGAATGCAATAAGTATATCGAGTCTCCTGTTTCCCAAGCTCCGCCAAATCAGCGTATCAACTTGTCTAAACGGCTGCTCAAACCTTCATCAGGCAACAGTCTTTGTAGAAAGAGAAAGCTTCCCGAAAGTCCCTGAGATTTGAAGCCACCGAACAGCCGCCTTCTAGAGTCAAACCTGGCCATGGAAATTTTCCAGCTGGAGAGAAACAGTTAGTTGTGTTGATGCGGTCACGCTCAAATTAACTTAACTGATTTGATTGACGTTCTTTGGCGTACGGGTTTTTCAAAATCGTGGGGTTTGCGGACAAACGTTTTTTTCCTCCCTTTTCCCGGTCCCTTCTCTCACTTCTTTTGCGCTCGGCCCAATTTTTGCGCGGCCAAAAAGCGAAAAATGCTTCGAACGTACGAAAAACCCTAGGCCCACAGAAACGCTTGCTATACAGGCTAGGGTTTCGATAGTGTCTACCTCTATGTCACAAGCCCCTCTTTCTGTTTCTGGGTAACCGAAATCTACTCTGGAGACAACCTTCCAGGTATTGGCCTTCTTTAGAGTACATGATGCTACACAGCAGTTGATAGCACCCAGCGTACTCACGTCGTAGGATAGCGGTGTCGATCGTGGGATTCTTGATCCCTTGAGTTATACAGCAGAGTTCTCTTGTGATGTCGGCGACACGGGCAGTTGTTGCTTCTGTTTTTGTTTTTATTTTTCGCTCTGGCAATGCAGGTGGGCAAGGGTCTTAACATATGGTAAGGTTACTGTGCTGAATGCAGTAAAATCTATTTCCTACCGGTAACTGAGCATGCTAGCTTGTTGAGAATCATTGTCCTGATGATTTGCGGAGTATTCAGCATTTTTCCAGGGACAGGCAGAGGAACCGCTGCCCAAACAGGAGATATTAAGTGAGAAAAATCTCTGTGATACCTGCCAGATTGTACTGGATGAAGTATTTTTCACAACCTCATCGCATGTGACTGACTCGAACCTGTGCGACATCCATAGGAAAGACAGCATGAAAAGGCTTGTCTACGGGTGTGGTTGCTGTATCATCGAACGCGAGCAGTGAGAAAGACATTTGTGAAGCAAAGGAAATAGGAGACGTCAGCAAGCGGGCTAGCACTATAAGGCTCTATTAAATCCTGAAGGCCACCGACATTGAGAGAACTTGCTTAGTAGTACGTGTCACCGGTTTGAACGTACAAAAAAAGTATATAATAATAAGTATATATGTAATAAAAGCTTTCTTTTTCGTTTTTCCCCGACTGTTTTTTTTCCTATCAAGCACAAGCGTTCGTCACCATAGTGTTGTTTTGCGACTGCACGCTATGCGGGCCTAAAATCTGGTTAATTGTTAACATAGGGAACCTCGGCCGCACTGTAGAAGCATTTGACAACTCACGTACAACACGGCTCGGCGATCTTGCTATGTGTTTTGCAGTGAAAGTTGCAGTTTCAAGCCAGGAAAAGCTCACTTAGGTAAGAGTTATTTCCTAAACATTTCAAGAATCGGTTTTTTACTTCGTTATTGATTCCGCATTCCCCGTTGTAAACAGACTTTGAATGTATAATTCGGTGATAAATAGAGTAGGTCAATTTCATAACATACTTCTCTAAATTGCCCAACATCGCTCATTATTGGGAACGAAGGCCTCCAAATTCAAATCCTAGTTTTCTCTATTTGAAAACATTCTAGAAAAACAAGCAAACTCGTATTCTGGCGAAGGAAAGTCACATTTTAAGAGCTGCTGTGTGTTGATTTCCGTTGACATGAAAGGTCAAAGGGTCGCTCATATCATTCAAGTAGCCTGCTTTCAAAGCGCTCTCAAAATTCTCCGTTTCATTTGTCCCAAAATGTTTTTCGGCCGATGTTTAGTTGAAGTGATTGTTCTTTCCCAGAGTATAGTCTCGTTGTGTAAAGCCATGTACCAGAGTGCTTTTTTGAGCCTTGAATTTAGCCTAAATTGGGTTGTCGCTAACGACCGTTGTTGGGTATAAATTTTAAAATTCCGTTAAAAATTCACGTTCGCTTTTCATGAAGCTTTGACACTGCTAATAAACAGAGAAAATAAGATCTTTTAACTCCCCGGGTTAATTTTATTTAGGACGCTTTGAATATTTGAACAGGAGCTTCCGGAAAAGTCACGATTTTGGCGTTGATTTTGACTGCCGCACAGGGCAAAATACGAAAATATTCACTAAAAAATAAATAAAAATCTAAACGACCCGAAACTTATATTTTTAGAACTAGTTCACCAAAGCCTTTATTCTGGCAGATTTTGAGAAAATCGGATTTTTCTATCTTGCATACCTTTAGTCGGTTCTTACAGCAAACCGCTCTTAAATAGTAATTAAAATTATTGTCAAAAAAGCACTGAAGATCAGCGCGAGACAGATATTTTGAAAAGCGAGGGAGTTTTTCCACTCAGTGTTTTACGGACATTTTTATAACCCGGATTAAGACCTTTTCCGAGACTGCATGAACGCTGTCAAAGATTTAAAACTTGTTAAAACTCAACCGAAAAAGTGCTCTGCCTGTTGTCGAATCGTGTAAACTAAAGAAAAGAACTAGTTATAATTTCTGTTTTTTGGGCTTCTTAACAAAAAAGAACTAGTTATAATTTCTGTTTTTTGGGCTTCTTAACAAAACACAATAAAGAAAAGGGAAACCAATCTTAACCAAGCATTTTGTTCGACTCTGAAAGCTAACAACTAATGCAGAATCCTAGTTTTTGTCTAAAATGGGGTCGGATTTCTATAATGATAACTACGGGACCTAAAGCCGACTCTCCAATTTGCTGGATTTTCTCGGAATATACTTCTTGAGTGAGGACACGGAAATCTAATTTAGGAACATAAAAATGATAAAAATGGCATCGTCAGGCTAGTGACATCACTTCATGAAACAGTTTGAGAAACCCAAAAGTTCATTTTGGTGGTGTCTTATAAGAAGTAAAATTACATATACCGTATTTTCTCGATTAAACGCCGGCGGCGTTTGTTTAAAACTCGACCTCGTAGACCCGGCGTTTATTCGAACCCGCCTTTTATTTGGGGCCCGGCGTTTATTTATTAAGTGCATTTTTCAGTCATCCATTTTCTAATATCAGTACTGGAGGTTTTATTGAACCAATAACCAAATTTCAACAAAAAGTAAGTTATTAAAAAAAAAACATCACTGACAGGAACATTGGTTGAAATCTTCTCAACGTTACGTTTCTCTGTGAAACACGGAGGAAGTGTATAGGTAACTTCTGTGCAAGCAAGTAACGTACTGTGCAAGCAATTTAGAACAAGGTGGTGGCGAGGTTCCTGCTCCAATAGTTCTGAGTAAGGCAAGATTATAGAACCATTCAAGGAACTGCTTGAGAAAAGCCAGAGAGACCCTCGAGATAATCTTCGTCTGATGGACAAGCCCGCAGAAAAGTTACCATGATTTCAAAGAGATTGACACGATACCTGATGCGTCGTTTGTTTCATCTGTTTTAGTTAGAAGTACTTTGTAAAAGGTAGTTTGGTTTGAATTTCAGTGTATAAATTCAAATATAATGGTAGAAAGAGAACTAGTATGCATTGACGACACATAATCCTGCTTTAATATACCTATTGCATCTCAAATAAACGCCAGGACCTCAAATAAACGCCGGGGCCTTTATTTTAAACTCGGCCCTGTAGACCCAACGTTTACTTGAACCCGGCGTTTATTCGGGGTCCGACGTTTAATCGAGAAAAGACGGTACGTCATTCTCTATGAACGTGTGCCACAAGCTTAAAAAGAGACATCAAAACAACTCATTTTATATATAAAATGTGAAAACAACTTCAGAAAGCAAGTTAAGAAAGCAGAATGCTGTGTTCTTAAACACTGTTTCCGGAGTGAATACAAACAGAAAAACGTTAATGACTAAGAGGTAAAGCTTGTTATTTTTCACCTTTATTACTTTCGAATGTTTACATAACCCGTAAAACAAAATCAAACTGCCACTGTTAAACATGATTTAGCATCCTAATGCTAAGCTAATCTGACGATCAATACATTCCTTTAAAATCATTTTTGTGTCATGCAATTCCCTGTCTGTTTTAACTGTGTTCGTTTCGTTTTCTTCATTAACTAAAATGAGCTATATCAACCTAGTTATTTCACTGAAGTTGTACAACCACAGTTGTTCTAAAATGGTGTCCGAGAGCTTATTTTAAGAACAGTATCTTATTTTTAACACAAGAAGTCCAAGATGAGTCTACGCCTGTGTCTTATTCAAAAGGTCGTTTAAGGACGGTGCCTCCTAATACAGAGGCATTTTTGCAAAAGATATGACAATGGGAAAAAAGCAGATCTTATCAAGGGTTATTGGAATCTAAAAAGAACAAGAAAAGCCCCAGGGGGCATTAACCCCGCCGTTGTCCTCTCTGCCCTTGGGGTCCAAAATATATTACGGCCAAGTTAAAGTTGGTGATTTATCGTATCTTTTACGTGCTTGCGATGATAATATAAATCAAGACACGACTTGCCTAATCACTCTGTTTTAGCGTGCGTGACGAAGAGCGTGATGAAATTATTATTTTGATCACAGCGTGACTCAGCCTGGCCTCGTAGCTCAGTTGGTTGAGCGACGGTGTTCTAATCCGGAGGTCGTTGGTTCGAATCCTGCTGGGGTCAAAGGTTTTTCTTTTATCTTGGTTCTCATTTCTAATTTCTTACTTTTGAGGCCTGTGGTCGGGGGGAAATTATGGAGGGCAGTATTACTCACTTCTTGGCACTCATACATACATACTTTACATCATAATTACGAAGTTCATAGCGATCGCGAGTTCATGCCAGCTTTCAAACTTAAGCTCCCTAGTACATTCGTCCTTGCTCTCGTCGAAGAAATGTTAACTCCATTGAACTCCTTGTACTTTTCTACACAACTTTCCCTAAAGATTTTGGCGAAGCAAAGCAAAACTGCCAAAAAATGCTTGCATTTGACTGTTGAATTATTCAACTTGGCGAAAGCAAGGGACTTCCCCGAATCGGCTTCTGTATTTCAGTGATGTAATGTTTACGTGCCACGGCAAGTTAGGCGAAACCATTCCAGCTTCAAAGCTCGCTCGCACCTTCGTTCCTACTTTCATTGGACTCCGCCGTTTTTCTCCTCCTCCAAGGGAGCAAAATATATTACGGTCACTCAAGATACGAGCTCAAGTGGTGTAAATTTTAAAGTTGATGATTTGTGGTACCTGTGTTTGCTGCCATTTCCTCTTATGCGTCTGCTCCGCACCCTTCTCCCTGTGGTAACATGAATCCCTGATAGTATGAACCCCATCCCTCATTCCTTGGTCATCCACTTGTCCTAGCTTTCGCGAAGAAGAACGTGACGAAATATTTTGACCATAGCGTGACTCAGTTAAGTCACGTTTTTTTTAAATAAACGAACTGACTTGTCAGCGTAATTCTAAATAGCAAGGGCACGGAAATTTAAATAGATTTCTGGATGAAAAACTCATTCTAAAATCTAAAGGAAACTGGTAGCTATGAAAAACCGTAAAAGTCTATTTTAGGCCGTGATTGGATGAGTGATTTGGCGCAAGCAAGTTTACTTCTCCGAATCGGCTTCTGTGTTTCAATGACGTAATGTTTATGTGCTACGGCACGTAGCATGAATCATTGGCTTTCAAAGGTCGCTAGCACCTTCGTCCTTGCTCTCATTGAAGAGAAGTCAACTCCATTGAATTTCTTGTACTTTTCTACACAACTTTCCCTAAAGATTTTGGCGAAGCAAAACAAAACTGCCAAAAATATGCTTGCATTTCACTGTTGAATTTTTCAACTTGGCGAAAGCAAGGGACTTCCCCGGATCACGTTTTGTGTTTCAGTGATGTAATGTTTACGTGCCAGGGCAGGTTTGGCAAATTCATGCCAACTTCAAAGCTCGCTAGCACCTTCGTTCTTGCTTTCATCGAAGGAATTTTCATGCCATTAAATCGCCGGTAATTTTCTACACCAACTTTCATGAAAATTCTGGAGAATAAACGCTAAACGAACAAAGTTTACCGGCAAGTATTGTTTTGACCGAGCGGAGGTCTGGGGCAACTGACCACGACAAAAAAAAAAACAAGAAAAGCCCCAGGGGGCATTAACCCCGCCGTTGTTCTCTCTGCCCTTGGGGTCCAAAATATATTACGGCCAGGTAGAAGTTGGTGATTTATCGTATCTTTTACGTGCTTGCGATGATAATATAAATCAAGACAGGACTTGCCTAATCACTCTGTTTTAGCGTGCGTGAACGAAGAGCGTGATGAAATTATTATTTTGATCACAGCGTGACTCAGCCTGGCCTCGTAGCTCAGTTGGTTGAGCGACGGTGTTCTAATCCGGAGGTCGTTGGTTCGAATCCCGCCGGGGTCAAAGATTTCTCTTTTAGCTTGGTTCTCATTTCTAATTTCTTACTTTTAAGGCCTGTGGTCGGGGGGAAATTATGGAGGGCAGTATTACTCACTTCTTGGCACTCATACATACATACTTTACATCATAATTACTAAGTTCATAGCGATCGCGAGTTCATGCCAGCTTTCAAACTTAAGCTCCCTAGTACATTCGTCCTTGCTCTCGTCGAAGAAATGTTAATTCCATTGAATTCCTTATACTTTTCTACACAACTTTCCCTAAAGATTTTGGCGAAGCAAAGCAAAACTGCCAAAAAATGCTTGCATTTGACTGTTGAATTATTCAACTTGGCGAAAGCAAGGACTTCCCCGAATCGGCTTCTGTGTTTCAGTGATGTAATGTTTACGTACCACGGCAAGTTAGGGGAATTCATTCCAGCTTCAAAGCCCGCTAGCACCTTCGTTCCTACTTTCATTGGACCCCGCCGTTTTTCTCCTCCTCCCAGGGAACAAAATATATTACGGTCACTCAAGATACGAGCTCAAGTGGTGTAAATTTTAAAGTTGATGATTTATCGTACCTGTGTTTGCTGCCATTTCCCCTTATGCGTCTGCTCCGCACCCTTCTCCCTGTGGTAACATGAATCCCTGATAGTATGAACCCCATCCCTCATTCCTTGGTCATCCACTTGTCCCAACTTTCGCGAAGAAGAACGTGACGAAATATTTTGACCATAGCGTGACTCTGTTAAGTCACGTTTTTTTTAAATAAACGAACTGACATGTCAGCGTAATTCTAAATAGCAAGGGCACGGAAATTTAAATAGATTTCTTGATAAAAAAACTCATTCTAAAATCTAAAGGAAACTGGTAGCTATGAATAACCGTAAAAGTCTATTTTAGGCCGTGATTGGATGAGTGATTTGGCGCAAGCAAGTTTACTTCTCCGAATCGGCTTCTGTGTTTCAATGACGTAATGTTTATGTGCTACGGCACGTAGCATGAATCATTGGCTTTCAAAGGTCGCTAGCACCTTCGTCCTTGCTCTCATTGAAGAGAAGTCAACTCCATTGAATTTCTTGTACTTTTCTACACAACTTTCGCTAAAGATTTTGGCGAAGCAAAGCAAAACTGCCAAAAATATGCTTGTATTTCACTGTTGAATTTTTCAACTTGGCGAAAGCAAGGGACTTCCCCGGATCACGTTTTGTGTTTCAGTGATGTAATGTTTACGTGCCAGGGCAGGTTTGGCAAATTCATGCCAGCTTCAAAGCTCGCTAGCACCTTCGTTCTTTCTTTCATCGAAGGAATTTTCATGCCATTAAATCGCCGGTAATTTTCTACACCAACTTTCATGAAAATTCTGGCGAATAAACGCTAAACGAACAAAGTTTACCGGCAAGTATTGTTTTGACCGAGCGGAGCTCTGGGGCAACTGACCACGACAAAAAAAAAAAAAAAAAAAAAAAACGGGTATTACTAGACCCCGTCCTGACGGCGGGGTAAAAAAAAAAACGGGTATTACTAGACCCCGTCCTGACGGCGGGGTAAAAAAAAACGGGTATTACTAGACCCCGTCCTGACGGCGGGGTAAAAAGGTGGGTAACCACGTATTTTTCCGAGATAATTAAGCAACCATAATTCTAAAAGAGCTCAAAATTACAAAGAATGTATGGCAATTTGGTTCCAAATTTAAGCTCAATTATCTGAAAATTGCGTGGTTACTCCCACTTTTCTTTTTGGATTCTTAAAGCCCTTGCTAAGATCTGCTTTTTTCACATAGTCATAAATCGCAAAAATACCTTTGTATTAGTAGGCAAATTCCCCAAGAAACTTGAATATCTCGGACTAGACCAGAGATGCGCAGAACGTATGCGCAATAACAAAAGGAGGCACCCTCCTTAAGTGATGCAATAATTCGAAGTTTCTACCTCTTTTCACCTGATATACTTTAGTTGACTTGATTTGAAGAGAGGTAATGGACTTTCCCTTGTCATTTTGCGTAGCTTTCATATGATTCCCTGCAGGCAGTCACATAGAGGGGACTGGGCATTGGAAAATAGGGAATGTCTAAATATATTTTCAGTGTTTTTGTTTTACTGCTTTAAATGGTCTCTTAGATAGTTCAAAACTTGGACTTCCACATGTTCAGCTTCATAAAGAAGTTTGATAGAAAACTTCAACTTCAGTTGGTTTGAACTTATAGGCACCAGCGAGAAATGATCGCGCAAAGGTGCTTGTATAGGAGTGTCCTTTTGGTGTGCTGTAGGTATAACCAAGGTTTGAGTAGGAAGCCGTATTTGATGAGGCATAGTTCGCAATGTAAAAGTCGTGGCCTCCACCAAATATGGGTCCATAACTAGAGCATACATACATAGAATGAGCCTTTCTCTAGCTACGAGTTCTGTTTGCGGCAGTTTTGTCGGTCCCCAGCCAGGCTTGTTTACCAGTGAGAATAAAAAGGCTGCAGCATTGTACCGATAGTTACACCTGGAACTGACTATTTGGAAAGAAGAGAATTAAAAAAAAGTTAAATGTCTCAAACCGCCATAAACGGATTCTAGGCCTTTCAAATTTTGCCGTCCATGCAGTAAAATACGGCCCGAAAAATTGACCAATTACAGCTTGCGTACTAACTGAGACCAAGCAGCTGAGAGATATCACCAGTTTTGATAGTAATGTTTAAATCCATTTTTTTAACGATTAGTGTTAATTTTTAGCGAAAACTAACCTACTTTTTATTTTTTTTTAAATTTAGAAACAAAAATATTTTCAAGGGCAACAAAATTGTGATCTCTGTTGAAAAACAGTGGACAAAAAATATTATTTTGGACATACAAGTCATCGGAACTTTGAATAGACGGGCCCGAGGCCCGATCAAGGTTTTTCCAGATATTATGTAAGGTCAGTGACAAACACTGTTAACTGAAATACGCCTAATTATTATTCAGTTACCATTCGTGTGTGGGTTTTTTGCCAGAAAGAAGATTTTATGACTATCATTAATGATGCCACTTACACCATGATGTCTTGGCATATCCACCAAAGATGTATTCTCCAACCTTGACTATCGTAACGGTCGGTCCTTTGCCGTCACACAATGGATGAAAAGTCGCATTGCTCGATGCGAGATAACAACGTTTCCAGTAAGAATACTTGCTCGGCATGACAGGCCTTAACCAGGTGTTTAGAGCTTTTAAATATATGTTGTTCTTTCCCACGATGTTTGATTGTGTCAAGCCAGCTACGAAATGAAATGTAATAGCACTGTAATTTAAAATCATAGTTTTCATTATCATAATTATCTATTCTTCTTCTTCTTCTTCTTCTTCTTCTTCTTCTTCTTCTTCGTATTACTATATTTTATTATTATTACCTTTATCATTAAAACGTGCAATTAATTTTGTAATACTCTTCAGCTAACTAAATAGTCTGATCGAAAATACTGTCCCTCAAAACCGCCAGGGCGTTAACTTTTTTTGTAAATGTCCAGTTGGAATTGCCAATTCCTGGGAGCGTTTTGCGTTTGAATACGGTATTATAAAGTCAGTTAGTAGCATCCTTAGCACAAAGGGTATAAGCCGGGGCCTGCACAAGTGTGGATAGCAAATTATAGTCAAAACCGGTCAGGCGTTCTCGTCGTAAACGGACTAATGAATTCGTTAATGGAATATTGATTCCGTTCGTTGATTGAATAACCCATTCGTGAAATGAATAATCCAATATTCAAATTGAGCCTCGATTCAATAATCGAATGTTGATTGGATTACTGAACAAAAGCTATACCATATATGGAAGGGAGTGCGAGCGGCAAACATGGCGGACTTGAATAAAGAACAGGTAAGTTATTTTAGTATTCTAATTTTTCCATAAACACGCCATTAGCGAATGTTGTTTCTTTTTCTACCGGCTTTGGTACATACGATTAATTCTTCCTTTTGATATTTGCCGTTTCGGTTAAAGAATACTTGTGAATATTCGCAAAAGCATACCAGTTTGATCGAAAGATTGATCTTTGTTGTCTGCTGTGACACGCAACCTTTGCGTTATTTTACAATCTCATCTTGTACTTTATACTAAAAATAAATTTGAAATTTGGCATTTCAGGAGAAATATGTGGCAAGGCGTTTGTTCAATAATCAAAACAAAATTCGATTACTGAATCGAGGCGCAATTCGAATATTGGATTATTCATTTCACGAATGGATTATTCAATCAACGAACGGAATCAATTTTCCAATAATGAATTCATTAGTCCGTTAACGACAGGAACGCCTGACCGGCTTTGACTATAAAGCTTTAACAAATTTAATTGTTGAAGTCACTGACAGGTCTTACCTGCATAATGAAAGCACTCGAAACCGTCTCCAGTGTATCCCTTGCTGCACGTGCAGGAGTATGAACCACGCGTGTTTGTACAGGTAGCAAACTTGTGACAGTAGTGCGTCTGTCTTGCGCATTCATTTAAATCTGGATAAAAGGTAAAAAAAAAAAATCAACTTGTCAAGCGATACCAAAAACACACTTTTGTCTGATATAGACAGACTGTTACGGTCTGTAAAGACAACTTTATACCGAGGCATGTGCAATTAATACCCACTTTTAAAACTAAACGCGGGCTCTGCTTTCAGAGGGAAATAGTGTCATCAAAAGAGCGTGAAATAAAATATGGGACAACCGTGTTGGATAAAATTGGCCACGGATGTGGCAGGTTTAATTGAACCAGTGATGTAAATCAAAACAGCACAGCGATAAAATTAATCGGATTAACGACTTGAGCTAAAGTGGGGCGACAAAAACCGCCCAAAAGAACTACGTAGAGTAAGGTATTACTGATAAGTAATAACCCGTTGGTGGGCGAGAGGGGAGGTGGCGGGAAAAACGCTTTCTCGTGATCTGGTCGCTGTGATGGCGGGGTAGAGAAGGATTTACTAACCGAGAGATCGTGCCTTTAACCTAGCAAACTCCGCCCTTTGTACCTGGTACTAACAGGCCCAACGGATTATCACGTAAGCATCATGCCTCGATATAAATAACATTATGACAGGTCATAATGTTTGCTTTTGCGATCTGTACAATCTGTACAGACCTTAAAAACAGTAGTCTGTCCGTTTATTTTAATTAATTAATTAATTAATTTATTTATTTATTATTATTTTTAATGTAACCTTTATTGTAATTACAAGATCATTACCGAGTAACAACTAACAATTGCAAAGTGATTACAGGGTTATTTCGCTTTAGTCTGCTTTCAAACATAATTAGCTTCAATAACAACAACAACAGCAACAACAAGCTTCGATTTGTTTTTGACATACCTTAGGAGAAGTGATATCTGCACAGTTTGTTCCAGACCACCATTTTCGCATCTTCACTTTACCCGTGATTCCTTCCTGGGGTGCTCCTTGATACGCAAACCAATCTACAGTGGCTAGCGGATTGAAGTTCTTTCCATTCCTCCCAGACTGCATAGCACAAACTGTGAAGTTTTTCGTGTTGACATTTTCAGACCATGATGACACCGCGTCGTAGACTGTCACAGAGTAATTTAGTTTCATATGGTTCACGGTGACCTGTACATGAACCTGTTTCTCCGGATAGAAACGGTGTGGCGGGAAAACGACGGTATGACAGCCTGAATCGGACCATTTAGAAACCTTGAGGACTTCTACTCGACCGCGAACAATTGGAAAACCTGTTTGTAAAAAGGGTGGTAACTATTTGATTACTAGTGAAGACTGTTAATTTATTATAATAAAGTTATAATGAGGAACTCGCCTTTGAATAAAGTCATATTCCTTACTTCACTGAATATAGAGATGCAATCAACAAGAGAGCTTCAGCTTATTTATTTGCGGTTTTTTAATGGTCATGATCATAAACCGTGGCGACTACATAATTTATTTGCCTACCGTGTGGCATGAAATTTTTGCAGGTTCTAATTTTTGCGGTTTTTTTCGAGATCCGCAAAAAAACGTTTCCGTAAAATCAAATTACCGCAAAAATTTACTCCACCGTAGAAATTATATACAAAAATACTGGTTTGGAGGAGAAATTGCTATAGATAACTCGGCGGATAATACATCAAGTGGTACTCGGCTCTAGTTATTGTTGATCCATTGTACTAGAGTGACATTGATTAATATGTTTTACATTCGCATGTTGTTTTATCCGTCTTTCTTTTGCATGTGCTCAAATAAAAAACGAAAATGTTATCAGTCCTAATTCAACGCGACTTCCAGAAAATCGCAAAAATTAATTTTGAGCAAGAAAAACCAGTCTTTTCCAATCGCAAAAACTAGTTCCCGCAAAACACAAAAAATCGCCAATCCGCAAAATTAAACTCCCGCAAAAATTTAGTGCCATACGGTAGTCCCTGTGCAGCTTTTTCCCAGGCCTTCACGGTCAATCCATTTCGGTGACGTATCCGAGATGTACGGCCTGGGAAAGGCTCACTTTTTCGCTCGGACCACGTGACTTGAAACGGATCGACCGCGACGAAATACAGAGGCCTAGGAACTAGGCAAATAGTTTGTAACTTCCAACCTTCAGTGCTTGTCAGTGCTTGTTCGACGAAGGGAAAGGCAAGCTTAATCTTGAGTAAGTATCCCTGGGTCTTACTCTGCAATTTGGCCCTCATCCCCCCCCCCCCCCCATTATGCTTTTTGAGTAGCATGTCCTGACGGGGAAACTGTTAACACTCCTGACCTCATTTTCGCACATCTGGCCTTTTCGTGTGCGAGTTTTTCGTTTTCGTTGCCAGGAAACGCGTACATTCGAGCTGCAAATTCTTATGGGGCTTACATTAAGACCCCTTTCGAGTATTTTCGATGTGCTCGGGCTCATAACCACGCGATAAATGGAGTATGTTATGCTTAAATAAAGGCTGCTGACCTGACATATTCTTTCGTAGCACAAAAATGAGAAAGAAAGTTTCCAACGAGGATCTTTTGCAGCACGTTTAGAAGATGTTCGTCAAAGATTTTGCAGATTGAAGAGAGAAAATTTTGCACCTTGTGTTTGTACAAGCAAAAACAAAATTTGTGTCTTCCAGTTTCAAGTGCAAGATTCATGAGAAGATGGTAAAGCTGCTCTAACTCATCTTGTCATTTTGGGAAATCGTGTAGCGGTGAAATGTGGGCTTTAATTTTCTAAAGTTCGACATTTATGAGGATTCTGTTGCGCTGTACAATTTTTAATGCTGTTCGATTTCGAAAGGTTGAAATTGTAGGTAGATTTGGCTTTGTTTGTAATGATTTTGTAAACGTCAGCCAATTAACAGTGACTTTACCCGCCATTTTCATTTAAAGTTTTGGAAGTCCGTTGACGCACTGTCACTGGGGCTCAATGTCCAAGAACGCTGCAACGTGTGAGCAAGAAAATTCTTCCAAGCAAAATTTTGTGGTATTCTACTTGTAACCTAACAACCATTTTATATCTGTGATTACTGCTAGTAATTCAACTTTTACCATATTTTCTTGAATAAAAACCCGGCGTTTATTTAAAAGGGCAAAGGGATGAGCGAGTAACCATGAGCATTTTTTTACCTTTCGAGAGTTCAATAAAGAAATTTATTTCAGGAACGCTTTATTATAAGGGATCGTTTACTGAAGTAACTACAAAACTGTACGATGTTATGACGGACGCTTTTCCTTACCCTCGCAGCTTCCTAGATGGTAGACAGTTGTTGTCCAATCCCCTGCAGTAACTTAATTCTAACCAGCACTTGTTGTCGTATGTTGTACCATTGGAGGTACAAACAGGATCTTGAATAGAGGGACACTCCTCGTAACATACACAGCGTGCCTCATGGGCACTGTATGTCTTGCAAACTCCAAACGATGGGCATTTTACATTCAGGTACGGATCCAAGTCTGTAAAACGCGAATTGATTCACACAAGAGCGTTAAAAGTTTTAAGGCTAGCTTTTTGGGAAACATAGTAAGGTACAATGAGCGACAAAAGTACTTGAGACATTTTCTACAGGGAGAGGGGGCTATATCCTAGTGGGCAAAGGGGACTTTAAAAATATAGAACTGCATCAAAACTTTTGACGCTCATTGTAGTATACAGTAAACGATAACCACCAATCACCAAAAAGAGAATGTTTCTCGGGCCTGGCAAGTAAAACCCGCTAAAACCAGGAATTTGAGGAAATGGTTCACGGGAAACCAGAAAAAATGTGCTTTGAAGTGCTCATTCTAAGCCACGTTTTTAGTCCCGAGAAACGGTTTGATAGGTAGTATAGATGATAGAGGAATAACACAATAATCGGCTAACCCCTGGTAGAAATCCTGTAAGAATCCTACAGGATATCCTACACGATCCTGTAAGATCCTATGAAATTCTGTAAGATTACACAGGATCCTATCCAGGATCCTAAATGGCAATAATTTTAAACATGTTTATGGGATCCTACTCAGGATCCTGTAAGATCTGTAAGCATTCTGCACAAGGATTCTTGATGATCTTTGCAAGGACGTTAATGATCTTTGCAAGGACGTCGAGGATCTTTGCTTGTGCTTCTAGGATCTTACAGCATCCTCAAGAATCGTTGCAGGAACTTCAAGCATCTTTGCAAATTCTGCAAGATCCTTGAAGATCCTCGTCGATTATTGGCGAAGATCCTGAAGACCCCCTCAAGATCTCTTCAAAGGTCCTTCCAATGTTTTCACCAGAGTACTCACAACACCAGGGAAAAGTCGTTAAACTGTAAACAGTGCAAAGTACTAACCGCCATTCACAACATAGTTGACATTAAGAGGGTCATGATTATTTCCTGAACCGCTCAGATCCTTAACACAAACTCGCATGGATGTGAGGCCAACCTCCTAAAAGAGAATAAAGGCTCTTTAAATGACGCCACGCAAGTAAATTTGAAGTCAAAGTGTTCTTTTTTATCGTTTGCTAGGTACATAGATGCAAGAGTAAAAAAGACGCATTTGGACAAAATTCCGCGGGAGTTGCTCACTGTCTCTTACAATCGCAGAATAGGAAATACGGTAGGAGAATGTTCTTAAAAGTAAAGGAAATAGGGTACGCCTTAGAATCAAACACCAAAACGCAGAGAGCCTGTTCCCTGTGGCACTCAAAGGTGCGCGCCCACGTGCTTTCAGCAGCAAGGCTGCACTGTCAAATGCCCTTCCAAGTAAGGGGTAGACCTTACTTTTAACTGCACTTGAATCCTTTTGTTTCACGTTTATCGCCAGGGCAACAAAGGAGCCAAAAAGTGCGGTCATTAAAGCGTTCACACTCCAAGTAAGCAAGCTACTCTTGAGTGATTCCCCCAAACCCCATTCAAAAAGACATAAAAAAGAAGAAAAATATATGGAGCTTATAGAAAACGAATTACTACAAATTATTGACCTTTTTAATTACATTCAGCTGATATTAATTTTATACCTCTTTGATACAATTTAAACTTGTAAATAAATCAGATGAGTGCTTCTATTGAAACGTAAGTCAGCCTTAGAAGCCGTCCTCGGAAAGGAGTTCACACTACAAGTACGATGTAAGTGCACTTCAAGTGCACTTAAGAGAACTAGTGAGAACCGGCCTAATATCTCATAATCGCAGCCACCTAGTAAGTTCAATAAACATCAAGCATCCAGTTTAAACTGAACTAAAAAGGTGTTAAGTTTCATTTTTCTTGAAATATTGGATAAAATTGCAGGAATAACGAAAATCATCCAGTAAAAAAGTAATCACGATTTACTCGAAAACGGTCCTACAGATTTTTGTCTAATCTCGCATAGTTACAAGTTGTGTAGGTTGAGTATTTCAAGTTTCGTCATAAAGTGTCTTATTAGATTTTGAGATAGTCAAAATTATTTAAAATAAGGGGTAGGCCTATTACCGCTGCTATGGTGACAGCTGTTGCCAGGAAACCAATGAAAAAATAAACGTTTGCGAAATTTGGATTTCAAACAATACAGTCCAAGGCCCCAAAAACTGTTGTGAGCCTCCTTAATAGGGGTTTGTTTACAGTCTTACTGACAATATTTCTGCAGTGGGACTCTTAAAACTAGCCGCTCAAAGGAAGATGGTCACTTTTTCTTTGGACTGTATTAAGAAATATTTCGTCATAAGATTTAAACATTTTACAGTGACTATACTATCTTAGGGTGCGTTTCTTTGGGAGAATCCGAAAACGGATTTGTGATCCCAGATCATATGGATTCTTCGACGCCAAAGAAACGCAAAATCCGAAAAAGGATTATTTTGTCATGACAAGACAGGCTGGAGGCACGCAATATATATATCAGAACGATATTTCTCTCGTACTGCCCTAGAATTCAACTAGAATGGAATACAAATAATTTATAAACAAGGACAGTATCTGCCAGAAGTTCAAATGAAGTCGCTTTTTGCGTTCACAATTAGCAAAATCTGGTCCCTGAATTACAGAAATGGTACACAAATGAAGTTACCTGACGTGTCAATGCTTCTGTCTGTTCTTTTGGAGAAAACTTTTCAAATATACGGAACGGAATAATCACCTGAATCTTTTTCACGATCGAATGTTTTGTCACGCAAGATCGAGAGAAATATGGCGAGACTAGTAAATTTGCATGGCAGACCGCTTGACAGATGTACTATTTTCGGATCCGTCCCCCAAAGAAACGCACGGATGATGAATCCTAAAAATCCGGATTTAGATTTGATCTGATGTATCCACTCGGAGTGTGGATTCTTCAGATCACTAATCCCTGATTAATCCATTTTCGGATTTAGGTAAAGAAACGCAAAATCCGTTTTTGGATACAAGAATCCGGATTTGGATTTTCCCAAAGAAACGCACCCTTAGTTTTCTATTTTAAAGAACTTGCTCACGAAACGTTTTGATTGTCTTAAAACACTTCCTGGCAGAATCCTGCACATCACAAGATGTGTAGTCCTTTAGAGCTAGACCATAAATGTAAGTCAACTCATTTTTAAAATTCTACATTAGTTTTTAGAGATTTTATCTGAGACACAAGGGCAGAAAGTCGAAAAATGTTGTTGGAAGTTTTCAACTCGGACTCCATTTCCATCGTGGCTATCCCTGTCCAGACATACTTATTTATAGTTTCCATGTACCGTAATACCAATTTTAATACTACTGGAACATTATTTTTAGGCTTCCATAGATAAAATTGTATCTTTTTGCTTTTCACAGTGATACTAAAAATTTTGTGCATGCTTTTTTGCCCATGAGCCTGAGCGTAAGGCATGAACATCAATTTAACCTAATTTTCGATTTTATTACTCGTTGAAGTGAAAACAAAATATTTTGCTCATTTCTACCCACCACAATTGTATCTTGGTGTTTCCGTCAAAGGGTAAGAATTCCCTTATGCAAACCTCAAAACCTGTAAAATGGACATTTTCCAACCAAACGTACATGGCGTCATCGGGATTCGTACCCCGAGTGTACTTAGTTGAGACAAAAACAGAAGGGCTTCGATCAAAGCTCTGCAAAACAAAACTACAATGAATAAAAAGGTAATACAGCACCAAAATTCTGTTTTGTTGGAGACAAATTACAGTTCAAACAAATTAATTTTATATCGTTGTCTTACCTGAGAGAAGGTCACTTTGTTGCACTTGGTTTCTGTTGTCCATATTCCACTAAAAGTAACGCTTCCGTGCTTCATTTGTGGCTGATCTTGGAACGCCAGCCAATTTATGATTCTAGTTGCATTCGTCCCAATGCCTGTGTCTCGTGCACACACCTCAAAATCCCTTGTACTCACACCTTGAACCCACAAAGCAGAAGGCGAGTGAACACGTGAAACCTCCTCACCATGGCTCAATGACACGTGAATATAAACCTGAAACGACAATCAATCAATCAATCAATCAATCAATCAATCAATCAATCAATCAATCAATCAATCAACCAACCCAAAAATAAGGTAACAAAATAGCCAAGCGTCCAAAAAGTTAATCAACCAAGCAACATAGCAAGATGGTAATCGTCCAACCGAACAACCAAAACAAACAAACCAGCCAACCTAGCAAGCAAACAAACAAACAGACGTAACAACCAATCATACTAACCAAACAAACTAGGCAACCTGCCACCCAACCAAACAAACTAACCACACGGACAAATAAACATCTAAGCAAAAAACCAATTGCAAGGCTGATCGGACAGCTAAGAAGGGTAATAATTTTATTGCCCAATATTTCGGTGAGACAAAACTCACCTTCATCAGGGGCTGTAAAAGCTAAGTAAAAATCGAATGAAGCGGTTACAAGATTTAAAGTGATTAGAATGAAAAGATTAAATATGATTGGTTGACAAACATAAAAAGCGGAAACGTGACTAACAGCTTTTTTAAAAATAGAAATAGATTAAGTTTCATCTCGTCTGTTTATTCCGTGGGGTTCAAGTGTCTTGCCCTTTGAAATCAAAAATGCTTCTCTGGCTTTACGAATGCTGTCCCTGTTCGAGTGAATGAGTTCTAGGGGAATGAGTTCTATGTCGTTGATGGAGTGGCCAGGGAGAATGAAGTGATCTGAAACGGCGGTGGGTTGATCGATGTGACGATGGGTGATCGCTTTTTCGATTGCGCGTCTGTGTTCCCCAAATCTGTCGCTGAGTTGACGTTTAGTTTCTCCAATGTATTGCACCTTGCATCTGGAGCACTGTATCATATAGATGAGATTGGAAGATGAGCAAGAGATGTGATGTAGAATTTGCCTTTGTTCGTTAGTGGAGAAGAAGGTGTAAAACGTGGTTCCCTCTGTAATGAAAGGACATGTTTTGCACCTACTTCTGTTACAGCGGAAAGCTCCAGGTGTTTTGGGGGGTGGTCTGCGGTGTGTGGCTCTGACTAGAATGTCACGTAGGTTGTTGCAACGGCGGTATGATATGAGAGGAGGAGAAGGGAATGCTGCTTTGCATCGCTGTGAAGAACGAAGAATGTTTAGGTTGTTGAAAATGATTTGACGTATGTTAGGAAGGGCTGGATTAAATGTTACTACAAACGGGATTCTGTTATTCTCTTGTTTCGTAGATGTTTCGAGGGCTTTGCTGCGTGGAATTTGACGCACTTTCTCCATTTCTTCTTTAAGAAAACGGTGTTGATATCCTCTCTTGATTAAATGTGTTGTGAGTGCGTTGGAACGTGTGTTAAAGAACTCATCCGTTGAACAAATTCTTCTAAGTCGTAAGGCCATGCTGAACGGGATTTATTGTTTGGTGTGAGATGGGTGGCAGGATGATTTAAGGAGATACTGATGTATGTCTGTAGGCTTAACATAAAGGTCGGTTTCTAATCTGCCGTTGATGAGCAGTACGTTAACATCAAGGAACGGGATTTCGTTGTAGGAGAAGGAATTGGTAAATTTGATTGTAGGGTGTAGGTTGTTTAAGTATGTGATAAAATCATTTAATTTTTCTTCGCCATGTGTCCAGAGGAGGAAGATGTCATCGATGTAACGCCACCAAATTAGGGGAGAATGTGAAGCAGCTGCTAGAGCGTCTTTTTCAAATTTTCCCATGAAAAGGTTGGCGTATGAGGGAGCCATTTTGGTCCCCATAGCTGTTCCGTTAATTTGTCTGTAATGCTGTCCATTAAAAGTGAAAGTGTTATTAGTAAGTATCATGCGAATGAGATCACAGAGTCTGGTCGTCTGGATAGTAGGATTGAGCCGTTGGTCCAGAAATTCGCTGCAGGCTTGGATTCCGTCATTATGAGGTATGTTTGTATAGAGTGAAGATACATCAAGGGTAACGAGTAAAACACCATCAGGTAGTTGACCGATGCTGTTGAGTTTGTTGAGAAAATGGGTGGTGTCTTTTATGTAAGAAGGAAGTTTGGTAACTAGTGGTTGAAGATGAAAATCGACAAATTGGGAAATACGTTCTGTGGGATGGCTGTTGCTAGAGACTATAGGGCGACCAGGATGACCCTGTTTGTGTATTTTAGGAATGGTGTAAAAGCGACCTGGTTTAGGAGAGTTTTCTTTGAGGTATTTCGCTGTCTCGTCATTAATCATTTTGTCAAATTGTAATCCGGAAATGTATCTTTTGACACATTCGTGAGTGAGCGGAGTAATGTCTTTGTCGATTTTTTCGTAGAATTCTGTGTCATTGAGTTGTCGGAGGCATTCATTTTCGTAGCAGTCCATGTCCATGACAACTGCCCCCGAGCCTTTGTCTGCGGGTTTAATGATGATATCTTCTCGCCGGATGAGACGTTTCAAAGCTCGTCTTTCTCGTTTGGTCAAGTTGTCACGTATTCTAGTTGGTCTAGCGTTGAGTAATTGTTCCTCTATGGTGTTGGAGAATGCGTCTAATGAAGCGTCACGTCCGGGGTGGGGGGTCCAGGTAGCTTTAACACGGAAGGGGTTGTGGCTATCTTGAGATGAATTGTTGTTGTTATCGTGAAAATATTCATGCAGTCGGAGTCGTCTTATGAAATCAGCGATGTCTGCTTTGAATTCCGGCCAGTTGATATGAGTTGGAGTAGGACAAAATTTGAGGCCACGAGAGAGTAAATTGACTTCGTCTTGAGTTAATTGCACGCTTGACAGGTTTATGACGGTGGTGGTGTCTAGTTTCCTAGTTGCTTTTCTACGTTTACGTCTACGTCTGTTGCGTCTGGCTGAGGTGTTGTTAGAAGTGATCATGCTTCTCTCTGGGTCAGGATGCATGTCTTGTGGAGGTCGTGAGTCTTGTAGGTCTTGCGTGTTGGCGTGACATCTGCGTTCCGCGGTAAGAATCGCTTGCTTTTGTAAACGTTTGTCTTTCAATTTGCGGGTAAGATTAGAGATGTGGTTGGAGAGTTTATCCGTAAGTGCAGCATACGTTGTTGAATCATTGCAAGCAGATCTCAGCTTATTTTTAAACTTGATTTCGTCTCTTCGAAGGTCTTTTATTTTAATCTTACATTCTTGGATCAGTAGTTTCAACTGTTGAAGGGCAAAATGTTGTTGGTTTTGTTTCCAGGAGCGGAAGAAGTATGGATTATGGCTGTCGAACGCGGGTCTTGTTTTTGGTAGTAAGCCATGGGGAACCAACTTTCTTCTGATAAGAAACGAGTAGTTTTCCAAATGATGTTCATACCTGGTTAACTTTTGTTGAATGCGTTTAAGCTCGTTAAAGGCATTTCTGATGATTGGAGGAAGCGCGTAGAAATTTTGTACAGGCCCAGGATTAGGATGTATGTCCATGCATAGCGGGATGATGGAGGTTGTAGGATGGAGAAATCTGAAAGGTGTAAGTTCTGAGTACGTTGACGCCGTTAGTGAATCAATGCCATGTTGTGAGTGTTCCTTTGAGGGAGATGAAGCGACGATAGAGACGAAGGTGAATGTTACGGCAAACAGGACCGCAAGGAGAATGATGAATGAACTTGGAAGTAGTTTGTAGGCTGGAGGGTGGCTTGAAGATAAAGGTTGAGTTTTTCTTTGTAACCGTTTCTTTCCATGTGTGAGGTTGAAGAGGCCAATGCGAGCTCTCCATGTAGTGATGTCTGTTTCCATTCTTACTTGGCTCTGATAGGGTGAAATTTGTGGGAAGAAAATGCTTCTGTTTGGATCAGGCTGCGCCGATCAATGGTCGTATATAATAAACTAAATCAGGTAACTCGATGCAAGGACCACTTGGACAAACAGTAGCGAGGTGAAGCTGGATCTTGGTGTAGATCAGGATCAGCAATGTTGAATAAAACAAAAAACCAATTGCAAGGCTGATCGGACAGCTAAGAAGGGTAATAATTTTATTGCCCAATATTTCGGTGAGACAAAACTCACCTTCATCAGGGGCTGTAAAAGCTAAGTAAAAATCGAATGAAGCGGTTACAAGATTTAAAGTGATTAGAATGAAAAGATTAAATATGATTGGTTGACAAACATAAAAAGCGGAAACGTGACTAACAGCTTTTTTAAAAATAGAAATAGATTAAGTTTCATCTCGTCTGTTTATTCCGTGGGGTTCAAGTGTCTTGCCCTTTGAAATCAAAAATGCTTCTCTGGCTTTACGAATGCTGTCCCTGTTCGAGTGAATGAGTTCTAGGGGAATGAGTTCTATGTCGTTGATGGAGTGGCCAGGGAGAATGAAACAAACTACCAAGAATCTAACTACCAAGAATCTAAGCAAACAAACAAACTACCAAGAATCTAAGCAAACAAACTACCAAGCAACCAAATAAACAAACAAACAATGTAACAAAACAAGGAGTAAAAAGACAAAAATAACAAACCAAAAAATAAACAACTAGGCAACTAGGCAAACAATAAAACCACCAACCACCCCCCCCCCCCCCCCACAATACAAACAATCCAACCCTTAGCAACCGACTGAGCAACTTATCATCAAAGCAAACAAACCAACCCACCGCCCGAAAAAAAAAACAGAAAGCCAACGAACAAATCTACCAGCACCCAAACAGACAAACCAAACAAGAAGAAAGCCACCGGACCAGGCATCCAACCAAGTAACCAAAGTACCAAGCACCCGACCAAGTAGCCAAGCACGCATGAAACCAGCAAAGTAGCTAAACGATCAAACAAGGAACCAAACATGCGACAAATCAAGCAATAAAAAATCAAGGGCTCTGTGTGCTGAGTCGTGAATGCAAAAGTAGATTGAATAAGACACACTGCTTGGCAAATAAGAATCCCCCCCATCCCGTCCCCCCAAAAGCACAACAACGTAAAAAATGTGAACATTTACACGGCAGTTTTGTGTTGTAATCAAGCAGTAAGGAATACGAAGAAATGCTCAATTGAAAAACAAAAGTAACAAGTAGACAACTAATTTGGTCCACCATGGGTCCCCAGAAACACTTGAACATTTCCTTCAAAATCAGCAATTTGAGTCACCTGTGCAGATATCTGTTCACTTTGACACGTCTGCCCTCGAAGAACGACTTCGTCACTCTTAACTCTCTATGTTCCACTATTCTAGATTTTCCTAATAGGGCGTCTTCTGTTGATTTATAATGATAAAAAAGGTGACTCTTCTTCCCGAGAAGGAGACCTAACCCTAACCATAGAGACCCTAACCCTAACCATAACCCTAACCAACCAACCAACCAATCAACCAACCAACCAACCAACCATCCAACCAACCAAGCAACCAACCAACCAAGCAACCACCCAACCAACCAACCAACCAACCAACCAACCAACCAACCAACCAACCAACCACCCAACCAACCAACCAACCAACCAACCAACCAACCAACCAACCAACCAACCAACCAACCAACAAACAAACCAATCCACCTCCCAACAGCACAATGAATTAAACAACTAACCAACCAACTAACCAACTAACCAACCAACCAAGCAACCAACCAAGCAACCAACCAAGCAACCAACCAAGCAACCAACCAGGCAACCAACCAAGCAACCAACCAGTTGCGTACCAATTGGGGCAAGCAAACTTTCATTTATCAAGCCTCTAAGGACTGGAACAACCTAGACAATGACATTAAAAACAGCAAATCATTGTCTTCATTTAAGGCAAAGCTTAAAACTTTTTAAATTACGCCCTATCTAATTGTTAAAGTATTTTAAAATTAGTTTTATATTGTAATATCAATTTTTATCTCTTTTCTTAGTTTTTAATTTTAATTTTTATTATAATTTGCAGGGCCCCACTGAAAACCGCCAAGGCGAGTGGGCTCCCTGGTTAAATATTATTATCATTATAATTATAAACCAACCAACCAACCTACCAACTAACCATCCAATCAACCTTGCAACCAACCAAGCAACCAACAAATCAAGCAACCAACTAACAAAGCAACCAACTAACTAACCAACCAACCGACCAACCAACCAACCAACCAACCAACCAAGCAAGCAAGCGAGCAACAAAGCAACCAACTAACTAACCAGCCAATCAATCTTACAACCACCAAACAACCAACAAAGGATCAAACCAACCGCACAAAAAATTAGCAGCTAAGCAAAAAACCGTAAAGAAAGGCCAACCATTGAAGCTACTCACCTAAAACAGTTGATTGCCACTTAAAATGAATTTTTTCTCCTAAACGTGATGTTGAAGAGTGCTTGAGAATATGCCTCAGAGTAGTTCATTTAGCAATACGCCAGTTAATAAAATCTCGATCAAAATGTTACAGTCTTTGGCAGCTAGTTTATGGTCAATATCTTCTTTCCTCTCAATTGAAGTCAGACCCAACCATAGAAAGGTGTTTACGATAGAAAGGTGTTTACGCAAATATCCTTAGAACGGAAGAAAGAGGGTTATTGAATGTTTGGACTGATTTTAATCGTAATGGTGACAGTGAATCGCCAGACGATTTAATACCAAATAATGTTTTGCGAGCGCAAACTACGTGGAAACGTACAGCATCTGTTATTACTGCAATTCGATGGAATACATTGTAGTACCTCCGTTTGATCTCTCTGGGATAGTTGAGCAGCCCTGAACAAGCGACCTAACATGAATACAGTTTACAACACACAATCATTCAAGTAACCTGATAACTGTTACCGTTTACCAGCTCCCGCACAGCGTAAACAAAGAACCGACAATAAAGAGATAGTGAATTTAAATTCATCTCGTTTTACGCGTGTTCTCTTTTGATTTTCTTCAATGTTTTGATTTTAATGCAAAAAGAAGAATTTTATTATGTTAGATTTGTTAATACAGTGTACATGTAGCCCGTGGTATATAGCCAACGCTGGGAGACGACCTTTTGATCTCTTCGCAGGGCCAGGAACCTCGCTTGCTGTCACAGCTAATAGTTTCACTCATTTGTACATTGGCCTATCAGATCCCGATGAAACCGCTCTTTTGTTGTTACTTTAATGCACTCTTTTGGAAAGATACAAATATGTCTAAACAATATTGAAATCTTTTGGATACCAACAATTGCCTTTAAAAATTCCCTATTTGCCGGCGAGAAACAGACAAAACAATTGTGTGTCGAACACGCGCTATGCGATTGCTTGATAACGCAAGTAAAAATAAGCCCTTTGAGCATTGTTCAATTATAAGCTTTGCTAAGCTTGACACTACAATACGTACCCATTCAACAAATATAAGAAGCGCTGTTCAAAAGAGCTGCTGCAGTTGTACTGATTCAATCACAGCGCTCCACAGCGCTCAGTTTCACTTCGCTTCGCTTTTTTGCCCGCCTTGGCCGTTTCAGTTTAGGCCCAGCTGGTTGGCTTGAGGTTTTCGCTCTTTTGGTTCTCCCCATCACGATAATATCAGTTAAACGACGTCCAACATTGAAAGAAATTCGACAAAATGGTAAGACGGCTGAATGTTAGGAACACTAGGATTTGCGTGGAGAGAATATTGCGCGAAATTTCCACGGGAGGTGACCGGAAGATAAAATAGCAAACACTGATTGGTCTACTGTGGGCAAAGGTGTTTGGAGGCGGTGTTTGTTTGCGCAGCGAAGATTTTCTTTTGAGCGCTATTTCTCGACATTCGTTTTTCGCTTGAAGGTGACACTTTAAAGAGTTCCAATTCAAAGGCGATTTGTTCGATTTTAATCAAATTTGGAGAGTCGCTAGCTTGACGCTTCTTCAACAAGACAGTGTCGGGGAATTCGATAATTCTAAATAGTTTTTCGTTAAGAACCATTTCTGTGCCGTTACTCCGTATGTTTATCTTGCGATTTAGAAAATGTTTGAAAGCTTTTGAACGCGGCTGAATAAAGGAACACCCCTACACGGTTTTTTAGCCCTTATGTGCCGGACTTTCCCCAAGCAAAAAAAATTGCAAACGTTAAAATTCCCTTTGAGCTGGAGCTTTCAAAAGGCGATCTAGACCTTCATATTCAGACTTCGCGGGAAACTTAAAAATTCGTTTTCGTGAAAAGTTAGTGGCATATTCAAATAGCCAGTTTTATAAGCTTTAATTTGGTATAGGGTTTGGGGTATCTGCGGCGAAACTGAGAAGCGCTACATTCGTAAGACTGAAGACACCTCTGAAGGTACACGGTAACCTTAAGGTCCTTCACAGTAAAGCTTTCCTGCCAGGGTCAAGGTGATATGGGTGAAGAAAGACATTGGTAAGGAACCTGGGCGACTGAAATGTGCGGTGGGCTAGTAGATGTTTTGAAGCCCACTTACCCGGTGGCTAGTGACTCAACAGATGTCAAGCCCTGTTAAAGGTTGTAAAATTATAAAAGGAACTTTTAAATCAACATTTAAGACTATTCGTTGCACATTAATTCGATTTAATGATATATTTTTTGGCTCATTTATTGTAATGTTTTTTCAACTTCCAAAAATTCTGGGGGCTCGCCTGGGTATTCTTGGTACATGAAAGTAAAGGAACAATTGTTTTCAAGCTTTTGATTCGTCTAGTGTTGTAACCACAAACTCCGACAACAAGAAAATGGAACCAACAACAACCGCCTTCTGTGTAATGAAGCAATGATGTATGTAAATATGAATGATTTGTGAAAAAAAAGTCCGAGGTCGCCCCTCTAAGCTAAAACAATAAGGACAAACTAGTTAGTCGCTTCGCAATTTCCCTGATAAAAACGATTTTCATGTTCTGGACTCGACGTTTTGAAGAGGTTTTTAACTTAAGCTAGTATACGTACCCTTTTTAGCTAATTTTCGTGTTCGAACATTGTTATTTGCATGCCTACAACTCACACCGAGGGGTGACTACTTTTTCTGCATTCTGGCACGGGAGGTTGAGGGCCAAATCTAGCACTAATTTTGTTTCGTATTTTTGGTCCATTACTAGTTCATCCCATTTCTCAAAACCTGAGCCGTTTAAAAAGAATCAGAGCAGAGTTTGCCCTTCCCCTACCCCCTAGTAAAATGTCCATTCCGATGATTTGTATTGCGTGACGCGGCTCTAGATAGAACTCTGGCCACGTTAGCGGCGACATGTAGTGATAAAAACCTTTTTGTGTATTGCCAACTAAGCAACACTCACCAGCAACTGAACCGTTGAGTAAGATGTCACGGTGTAGAAAGATGTCGAACGTTTTGCAACAATGGTTGTTGTTGAGCTGTTGGACCGTTTACAATACACTGACCCAGTTGGCGGTGTTCATTGGACGTCATCGACAGGACGAACGTCGAACGGCAAGAGAATCTCTCGGAAATGGCCTCTGGACCTGTCCTCTACAGCAAATGAGGTAAGAGCATTTCGAACTGTTTTTTCTGTTTGGCGTTTTCGATCTCATATGGGTCGAAACACATTAAAATATGTGCGTGACTCGCGAATGGAATGTTGCCAGAAAGGGTCAAATAACCTGCATTTGCATTTTAACGAACTTTGAAAAGCTCCCTCGTCGCTCTCAATCATTTGCCCCCCAAAACTTTTTGCAGCAATCCTGAGGACATCTTTTCTTAATTCAACAGCCAGAAGCTGAATCGATTTGAAGGTTTAGCACATGGTGAAAAATAATTTAATTCACGAAGCACTTTTCCTGATGAGAAATGTATACTTTCAAAATTAAATTATTTCAAACACAAAGAACAATGCAGTTTCTACCAAAATCATTTTTGAAGCTCTTGAGAGATTACAAAAGTAAAATTGAGTGTCTAAAAGACGACAGAGGGATTTGTTTTTGCACGCGAACGCCTCAAATTGTTGTCATAATTTACTGCTTCAAATGGGGATTTTAACGGAAGTTCGTTATTTGCATTTTTCTTTGAAACAAAAGGATATTTTGCCAAAAAAAGTATCCAGTGATTTTAGTTATACCCTAACCTATCTAACATTAAAATATGAAAGAAATCGAATTTTCCACCCTTGCCGTGGAATTTTGATTTTGTCTGATTTTTACAGACAGGCGCTCTTAAATACTGCAGATACAAAAAATGTTTTTGAGACCTCTGCTCTAGATCTAAGAATTAAGCAAAACGAGTGGTTAGACTTTGCTTGATTACGATTGAGTTTTTTTAAATAAACAATCCTCCAACCTGTTACAAGAAGAACGACGATCACCTCGTTTGATGTTCCTGGGAGACTTTGAAGGACAATTCTTTCTTGAAGAAACATGAGTCAGATTTTGCCTGAATACGATCGAGTTGTGTGAAATGAAAAATCCTCCAGCTTGTTAAAAATAGAACGGTCAATTCGTTTGACTTATTATGTTCCCATGTGCCTTTGGACAATCCCTTTCCTGAAAAAAAAAAATCGTCCAATTTGTTCACCATAGCACCAAAAAGTGATCCATTTCTTAAAAACGTTAGTTTGTGCACACTCACGTATTGAAAGCGCAATTAGGCAGTTATCTGTTCATTCTCTTTATGTTTTACGCAGTAAACCAAATTTAATGGCGTTCATTGAAAAAACATTTTAAAAGGTTTAAGAAAGCTACTTGTTGCTTCTTAAAAAATTTTGGAAGCTGCAAAGTACAGAAATGGACTGACGTTTTGGGACTAATTAAAACGAGAAATTCATGCTATATTACATCCTAAATTTAAATTAAGGTCATTGCCCTGTATTGCAATGCGCATCCTTACTGCGCACGATTTCCTGCGTCATTAGCGCGCGCACGTCCAGGGCCCAATAGGTTTCCTATGAGGCTAAACTAATCAGAGAAAAGAAAAGTCATTAACTCTTAAACAAGCATGGTGACCGATCTTTTTTTCCACATATTTTTGACCTAACGTTCATCCGCTTTTTGTTCAAAGAGTTAGGAAAAAAAAAACACGTATGGAAAAAAAATTATTACTAGAAACGCGTTACTCATGGAGATAAAATCACGACCTCAAGAACATGCACGTGAGAGTGTGCCCAGGTATAAGGATAGTTTACAAACAATTCTCAAACCAACATTCGCCTCGCCCTACCTTCCAGAAAAATTAAAATAAAAAAGTAGAAAAAAATGAAAAAGCAGAAAAAATAAAAAAGTTATTCATCGGCCTAGGTCGGTCCGTATAAGGAAAACTGTACCCTCGGTCTTGAGTACGGTCCGAGGCCCCTATATGGACCTCCCGGTCGGTGAATAATATATATTTAACGGAAGCGCGTATGGTCGTTTTACCACTTCATGATGCAACGAGACTAATCTCTGGGTGGCTCAGGCTAACAAATCCAGTTTTTGGGGGACTAGACAGTTTTCCGTAACCGCGGTTCGGACCTAAACAGTAACAGCACCGTTAAGTTCGAGGGGATACGTAGCAGTGAGATTTCTCGGAGAGGTGTAGCTTAGCAGTGGGGATCAAATCCGACAAAATGAACACAGCAGCTGGAAATGTAGTGATGATAATTCTGTCCCGGAGACATGTAAGTTGCAGCTTTGTTCTTGCGTGTGTGAAATGTGAAATGTGAAATTGTGAAGCGTAAAATGGTCAATAGACTATTTTCTGTGGAGATAGTCCTTGGGGGTAAAACTATTTATAATGAACTGGTGTTTGCTCATTTCTCCCTCTAACTGAAATTTGGCATTAGAAGATGAAGTTCATGCCCAAAACTGCAATTCTAGTCCATGGCAGGGTTACTTCAGCATTGTGTTAGGCACCCATTTAAACACCTGGATGGAAAGACAATGTGGAATAAAGTTTCTTTGTCTTAAGAAATAACACGTCACGAGTGAAGAAATCAAACCTCGAACCACTTACTCTCTTATCTCCTGCGGGAAATTTTAATTGAACGTGCTATCACACCTCTTTTCCGCTACATCGCAGTTTATACAGTTAAAAAAAATCAGAAAATTAAACATAAGCATGTACATGAACGGCTTTATGTCCTAACATGGAGGACGAGGATATAATCTAAGTAAACTGAGGGCTTAAGTTAGTTTCAAGCCATTATCATGACAGTCATAGTGCACTGATCAAAAATTCGAATTGCAAAAATCTCATTTTTAAATTGCAAAGTAGCCTGCGTGCAGAAGTCTTCTACTTTCTTTGAAATGGGAGACGTCCGCATGCGGGCTAATTGCAAAGGCCATAGCTTCGAAATCCTAAGGAAGTTTAAACTTTCTTGACAAAATTAATGCATCAGTGTTTTGTTTATTTAAGATTTGTAGTGTTCTCATTAAGTGCTGCTTAGCTTTTATTTAACGCCAAATTTGTGTCCTTGGTCCTCTTCTTTTATCTTGGTGGCTTGGTAAGAGTCAAACTGGAGATAATTTGTTGGCATGCATGTCAAATGCGACTCCATTCTTAATGATATCCAGCGCATGATTCATTTCTTGAACCTTGTTCTCCAGATCCTGCAGCTTCTCTAGGCTTATGTAACACTTGACGCGACTGGCACGATCACCCCTTCTGGTTTTCGTGAGTGACAGTTGCATATCTTCTCGCTTGCCTGGAAATAGAAAGGCTGCTATCACTGTCGCGATTCAACCCTATACCAACAGTTTTTGCAAAGATAGAGGAAAAAATGACTATAATGGAGTTAATTTGAATTTCTCGATGTTTTGTTAAATTGATGTACTGAGTCCTTTTGGAATCATCTAACCAAGTCTTAAAAATGATGAAGCGAACATAATCTGCTGAAATCATTACCATCCCTACAATGTGAGTATCACTGGAAAGTGTTTTAGTAACCATTACATGCAGCTCTCTTCTTTGAACTGTTAATGAACCATAAAGCTAAAAGGTCTATTGACTTTCTCAAGCTTTCGTTGAGACAATGTTTGGTAGGTTTTGACTCACCAGTATTCTGATATCTTTAATCTAGATACTTCTATATGTCTGAAGAATAGTACGAATAACTGTAACTCTGTCAGATTTATTCGACGGAGCTTTTACCCTTTGCAAAAAAAAAAAAGAAAGAAAGAAAAAATCCGAAAATTTTCGTTTTTTGTACCTGTTCCAGGCCCTCGCTAATAGCCAAACTAGTTTCAAACGCTAAATTACAGTGAGCTGCGCAAATGGTACACGCCAAGGTTTTGCTTACCATTTGCGCAACCCGTGGACCAACCCATGTAAGTAAGTGGTAAACAACCATCATATTTTTACTTTATTTTGTAGAGACTAGAGTACTTCAGTGGAATCTCGGCCACATCTCCAATGTTCTATACTTGCAGATTGTAACGTAGTAGTATGTATAGGTTCTTATCCTATTTCGTGTTATTTTTTGGACCTTTCAAAGAATAATAAAGCTCCATTAAACTTATAACAAATGTTGCCATATGAATACTTCACTATTGTATCCCATGTTTTAATAATTCAGCCAAAATTAAAGCAATCTGAGGCTTTAAAATTGGGTGAACATTCGAAGCCAAGAGAAAAGCACACGTTCACGGTCTTATCCGCATACAAGAAAAACTGAAGAATACTCAGAAGGAGCAGATTTCACAAAGTTGTACAACTGATGACGGGGGAATCTTGTCGATGATTTACCGCATTCCAATCTTTCCAGCACCATTCTCTAACAACTATTATTATATTTTTTAACAAACCTTTCTTAAAAATCCGGCAGTGAAATTTGTTCCACAGTTCCCAGGCTGCTCCAGCGATTAGTAAAACAGCGGTCACTCCCAAGCACGCAAAAAGCATTGGGAAAAACAGCATACCTTCAGGATCGAACAAGTTTTTACGGTGCTCTTTGTCTTCGTTTACCGCTCCGCTCTAAATAATAAAATAGGTAAATTATTTACGTCAGTCAGTCCGTAAATTCCTCTTTTCAATAGAGGAAAATTCTTCCAAAAATAGATGTAAACAAAGATGACAACTAAGCTTGGCTTGGGGTAAGTTGTGTGAAGTATTTTTAATAGCGTGAACTGATAACAGGGTAAAAGGGTAAGCCGTTTCCTCATGTTGAGATCTTGATAGTTCCATTGTAATTGATTCTTGTATGTTAACGCCTTAAAACAGTTCGTGCACTCTTTTGACCAACGAAGGTGGAAATACTGAAAATAATTTGCAAGAATAATCTGTTTTTTTTTCCATAAGACACAACGCTCATTCATCCGTCTATTTCTTACAAAGTGTCGGTTTAAAAGCCAACCAGAACATGCACAATACCCTGTGATAGTTTTTTGGCGATTCTTAACTTTCCCCACAAAATTCCAGAAACTCGGTCGCAAATCTCAGTGCATAAGGAACGCGTTCCATAAGTACGCGTTCAAAAATCCGAAAGGAATCTGCGATTTGGCAGGCTGGCCGTAAAGGGCTTTAAATGATATAAAATGGGAAAACTTACGCGTTTTTCCTTCGAACCAAGTGAAAATAATTTGCCTCATAATCGAAATTTCAGGATTTTTTGCTTAATGGTAAATAGTCCGAAATGCGTGCATATGTCTACAATGGCCAAAACGTCGAAATCTGTACACATAATCTGTGCATTGCACCTGAGTCAATTCGAGAACGCTTTCTAATTGAGTGTTCCAAAGCCAAGACAAAAATCGTGTGGACTAACTTGTAGTTGGTCAAAAAAATGGCGCAAGTTTTTTAAAGCAATTGCAACTGAGTATATAGAACACACAGACTCTCCGAGAGCTAAGCAGATTTCCAGGTCCGATAGTGAACTAGGCGCCGTAGAGGTACTAGATGAAACAGAACGAAAGCAAAGGCAAATTACTTTCGACACTAATCGAAAACCTCTCATTACATTCATACTTAAATCAACAAAAACGTTTCTGTCTGTTGGCACTCACCGACAAAGACTGCTCTAGAGAAAATTCAGCTATTTCGTATAAAACTGACTCCATGGTGTATCGTTTTT
Source organism: Siderastrea siderea (assembly GCA_964030785.1). Classification (NCBI taxonomy): domain Eukaryota; kingdom Metazoa; phylum Cnidaria; class Anthozoa; order Scleractinia; family Rhizangiidae; genus Siderastrea; species Siderastrea siderea. The sequence continues at coordinate 19,828,758 of OZ034973.1, read as the reverse complement.
CCCGAAAGCAGTTGGCCAGCTTGGTATTTTTCACACGAACGCCATATTCCAATTTATCCTGCTCAATTACTTCCTGAACATCGAGATTTCTTGTTGGATAATTTTGATTGAAGTAAACAAGCAAATAAGCATCCATCAACGCTCCTGTGGAAAGGGAGATTAAATTTCCACTCTATTAACTTTAAGTTTTTTTCAAGTAGTTTCCATACAACGGGAAGTAGAGATATACTGTAATTTGCCGATTACTTTAAAGGAAAAGACATAAACGCTGTAAGCTCTAGCTAATTTATAGAAACGTAAATAAAAAAAATTTATATATTTTTTTCGGGATTTTTTTGGTTATTTGCAGCCTTAGTTTACACCAAGTAACAAGAACGTGAGTCAACTTAGGTGATAATGATATCAATTTTTTGCGACAACCACTGAGTAATTGATTTGTTCAATAAGTTAACAAAGCTAACTAAGTACCTTGTACCCTGCCGCTTTCTAATTCCTCATGAATGTCGCGTGCTGTTTGTACTCCTTCAAAACAAAACAAAACAAACATTTTTAACATGAGAGAGATTTTTTAAAAAGTCTCGTTTAGAAATGTCGCCCCAAAACAGTTTTATTTCACGCGTGTATTAATTGCCGTTACCTAAGGCCGTCTGTGAATTTAACCACAAAAGGGTATGTTTAGACACAAGTCACTTCTCGGGAGTGCATTTTTTTCCAGTTTTTCTTTACAATGGGAAAAGTGTGGATGAATCCCATTTGATTGTACAACATGTATCACAAGTAAAAAGTAAATAACCAGGGGACACCAGGGTATACCGGAGTGCTGACATTGCCAGTTATCACAACCTAGTGGTTTCTGTGACTCAACTGAGGCTATGCAAGATAGGTGAAAAGAAAGCTCTGTTGAAGAAATACGAGGTGACCAACTTGGAAGTACCAGAGGTAGTTAGAGGTGAGAAGTCAGTTTGCTATAGAGTTAAAGAACAGATTCAGTCACCTTGCCGTACAAGACACGTAAGGGTTGGTGAGGGTGACAATGAAATTGAACTTGATGATCTAGAAAAGAAATGGGGGAATATCAAAGAAATATACAAAAATCTGCCAAAAAGATTCTTGGTTTTTAGAAGAGGAAGTTCCAGCGCTGCATAAGTGCAGAGAGCTGGAAAGCAATCGAGATGAGGAAACAGCTGAAGGTGGCCAATAAGGTAGTTAAGGAGGGGGAAGAAGCAGCAAAGAAAGGACCCGTGAGAAATGTATATGATGCTACCAGGAAACTCTGTAGTAATAGATCTAAGAACATAGGTGCAGTAAAGAGCAAGGATGGAAAACTGCTGACAAATGACAAGTTCGTGATAGATGGAAGGAAGACTTCACTGAATTACTAAATAGACCGGTCCCTTTAGAACTTGCTCTGGTCCGAGAGAACTATCGAAGATATCGATCCTGGAAAAAATCACATAGGCTAAGATTAGAACTGCAATCTGGAAAAGCTGCGGGTACCGACTCTATCACTGTGGAGTTTCACTTACTGAAAGCAGATATTGAAACATATGCAGCCGTGTTGGAAGATCTATTCAGCTAGATGATGAAAAATTACCAGACGACTGGAAAAGAGGTTTAATCGTCAAACTGGCTAAGGAAGGCGATTTGACCCTTTCTGACAATTAGAGAGGTATCACGCTTTTGTCGGTCCTAGCAAAAGTACTAGGTAGAGTTATTATTCAACGGATAAGTGAGGGGGTGGGCGCTCAGTTAAGGAGGGAACAAGCTGGTTTTAGAAAAGGAAGGAGTACAGTCAAACATATCTTCGTTCTAAGGAATATTATCCTAAGTGGTAGAATGGAATGCCAGCGCCTGTATGTATGTTTCATGGATTTTGAAAAGGCATTCGATAGTGTCCATAGAGAAACTCTCTGGAAAATCATGAGTTCCTGCGGCATCCCAGCCAAATTGGTAACGATGGTACAGGAAATTCTCAGTGATTGACGGTTCAGGATCATCCGAGTGGTTTGTCGTGAGTACAGGCGTCAAACAAGGTTGTGTAATGTCCGGATTTCTGTTTTAGCTGGTGATAGATTGGGTTGTGAGACGAACGGTAGAAAAGGAAAACACTTGAATCAGATGGAGAGTGACAAGTAGCTTAGAAGATCTCGATGTTGCCGACCACCTAGTTCTTCTGTCTAGCACAAAAACTCATGCCCAAGCAAAAGTAGAACGCCTTAACACAGTCGGAAAAAGAACAGGGCTAAAGATCAATGTGAAAAAATCCAAAGTCTTGAGACTCAACGTCAAGAACCAGGAACCAATTGTGTTCGGTGAGGGGATTATAGACGACGTAGATACCTTTGCTTACTTGGGGGCAACTGTCAGCACAAAAAGGTTGCACGGAAAGGAAATTGGAGTAAGACTTGGCAAGGCAAGAGTGGCGTTCAGTAAACTGAACAAAATCTGGGGGGGGGGGGGGGTGGGGAGGAACTCTCAGTTAAGCAGAAGTACCAAAGTGCGAAGTTTCAAATAAAATGTGATTGCTATTCTGCTATATGGCTCCGAGACCTGGCGCATGCCTAAAGAAGACGAAAACAAACTTGTCACCCTCAGCATGGATGTCTTGAAAAAATCTTTAAGATTTATTGGCCAATGAAAGTGAGCAATGAGAAAGTAAGAAGAGCTAATCAGCATACAAGTGAAAAGGAGAAGGTGGCAGTGGATCGGTCATGTGTTACGAATGAAGAAAGAAGCTATTTCACGCACCGCTATCACATTGGCACCAGAAAACAAGAGAAGGAGAGGGAGACCAAGGGAGACATGGAGACGAACAGTAGAGAAAGAACTAAAGAAGGTAGGATTGGGGTGGTGGGCTGAGGCCTCCATCGTTGCCTGGAACAGAGATCGTTGGCCGGAGAAGGATGTTTTCCTGCCCTGTTCCCCGCTTGGGGGAAAAGAACGGATGATGATGGTGATGATGATGATGATGAGAGAATTGCAATTCATTTCTTAATCGCTGATTATTAAATGGTCAGTGTCACAGGGATTTTACTCGCGTTTGTAACACTTTGAAAAGCGAAAAAGTCACATTTACATAAACGAACCTCCCCCCAAAAGGTGCAGCTGTTGTTGAGACATTGCACTAATTCAGTGAAAGTATTAAAAAGCGTTTCTGGCTACTGATGACCAGGAGGGAAACGGATTACAACTGGTGAACGTATTTAAGTTCCGTACTTGTATTTGGCAAAAATCGTTGAAAAACTTACTATGGTTTGGCTCTTTGTGAAAATTCACTTGATATCTTTCTTTTGTTGTCCCAGGAGCATTTCGTGTGTGAGCGAAAGCACATCATAATTTTAGCAAATTTCTTTTTTCCAAAACGCACACAGCCCTTTAAATAGGTGTATCACAAAATGATTTTCAGGACTCACGTCTAAGATCGGCCTGATTTCGGAATCCTATGATACTTTCAATGGAGTCAACAAGAGCCACCACCTGTTCGATAAATAATTGTAGTTATTGTAGTTTCAAATAGTCTTGTACAATTTAGAATGAAATGTTAATCGCATCATACTCGTAAAAAATATATAGGGTATAAGATTTGCGGAGAGAAATTTTAAGCGATCATTTCAAGTACTTTTGAGGACATTACTCCCACGAAAAAGCATATGAATTAAAACAATAACAATAGCATTAAGCAACCAAGTCACAGTTAACAATCACAAAATCACGACATACTGTTTTGTTTGCTTTAACCATTCTCAAGATACCACGCGCGTTTTATCTCTGTAGATAAAGAAACGTTGGTAACGTACCTTATTTGAATCTCAAACTGCTTATCAGGAAAGTCCTTGGAGCTGGCCATGGAATCTTAAATGTGTCTCTGAAGCCCTCAACCTAAAGCTAATGGTCCCGCGACACAGCTTCCTACTCTGAGTTCTCGGTTATTTCTAGAGCCCAGGCACCTATTTTTTTCATCTTGGAATTCTTGGTTGCTCAATTCAAGGCCAGAGCCCTGGTGGCATATTCATGAAGTGTTTTATCACACACACTCACGTGACAAGCTAAAGTTTGTAAACTTGTGTTGGCAAACTCACGTTTGCGTGTGTAAACGTCACAACAGCAGTTGGCAAACATGTTGACAAACTGTTAGCGACAAGTAGCTAGAACTAGACTCTATTCTCGCCAACTCTTTCACCAACTTTTGTGTGCTGGCAAAACTTGAGATTTAATGTGTGAGCGTTAGTCAAACGTGTATGGTTTACTTTTAACCAATCAAATCTTGCACCTGCTTCATGTCTTTGCGTCAACTTCAAATAAGGGCGTCGGACCTACCTTTGCGCCTGGCAATTTGAGTTTGGTTTCCATCGACAGAGTTGTCAGAGATGAGGTTAGAGAAGCCGTGAAAATGGAACACACGCAGATTCCCACTAAAATCCAGAGAACTGCAAACAGCCGACCTCCGAATGACTGCGGGCATCGATCGCCATAGCTGTGAAAACAGAACAAATCTAAAAAAATAATCAAATTCACAGGATTCCAAAAAATTAAAGAAAGTATGTTTTCGTTTAAACATTGTTTGCGAAGTTCAATATTTTGCTACGATCCTACAACGAGTTTCGCTTTTCTCAAGATTGATCACTTCTAAAGATAAAGCCATCAACGTGTAATAAATTCACATGTATTTGCGAAGGTTTTTTGGTGTCACTTTAACTTCTCGGCCCTTTGTTATGTTTATTTTATTTTGTTCCTATAGAGATGTTTTCCATACAAAATTCTATCGCTGCGACGATAGTTATTGCGCAATCTTCACTTGTTAACGTGCATCTAAAGGATTTATTAATGGCAGAGCAACGAAAAAATAGCCAATGAACCACCGATGCTTTAAAAATGTCCAAATTACTCTTAATAACAGGTACAGAATCTTTGTAATCTCATTGAAAAAAAGAAAATCGTCGTCTGCTTTCAAATAAGGTAGTTCACTATTCAGTTAAGTTAATAAATAATGTATAGATTTAGCCAAGTCTAAAAGAGGTGCTCCCAAAGAATAAGGTGGTGTTCGTTTCTTAAGAATAGTCCTGAAACTTTTTCAGTCCCAAATATATTTCGGGGCTTTTTTGGCTCGTTCTCTTTCAAAACGCGTTTCTCAAAAGCCCGAAAGTGTTCCAAATTGTCTTCCAATATTTTGGGATCTGTTCTGTGAAACCGAGCTCAAAGGGCCATTCTAGAGGCTGAGCACAGCTAAATTATTTTTTGCGGGGCGTCAAACTGAACACATAATTTACTCACGAGCCGTCTTGCTTGGTTTTTGCAATGTTCCCGCGTGAATGAACGTGAAACGGCGCTCATTTCAACAACAAAATATACTTACTCTGAAATAAATGAGTCATCTTTCTGTGTTTTCATCGTGTTCGTATGTTAACAAATAACACGAATTGCAACTAAAAGTCTAGTCAAAAATTTATACTGGCATTTCACTGGCCTTTTACTGGGATTACTCGAAAGAAAGGATTTTGGGAGCTTCCAAGCACCTGTAAATTGTCGAAGAAATGTCGCGTAAGTTTTAAGGCCGCGAAGGAATTCGGGCACTTTGAGGAACTCACAGAACTGTTTTCGGAAGCTCATCGGATAAAATAGCTTTAAACCGAAAACTGCTTTGCCCCTAGTTACTTAAATGTCTTTTATATTTCTTTCTCTAACTACAGACCATCGAGATTGAAAACAAACAATCACCAAACATTCTTTAAACTATGGCATAAGTTTTGCGGCTGCGAAGTAAGCTTGTATAAATTTGGGCGCTTTGAGGAACGCACAAAACGGTTTTCGGAAACGTTTGGGATAAAATAGCTTTACACCGACAACTGCTTTGCTTGAAAGATTATTATTATTCAAAACTTCTAGGAAAAGGAAAATCGACAATTGCACAAAGAGACGGACCTGACAGTCAAAACTAACAACAATTATTCGCCGACATTTCACTGGTGATGCCTGTGCTGTTGTCTTACGACTGTGCTTTGACTTACTGTTATGAATAAAGGAACACAAAATGGACAGAGAAATCATTTTTGAAAAAGTTTATTCGAAAACCCGTAAGTTTATACTTAAATGCAGATCGCGGTACACTTCCTGCATTGTGGGTCCGTCTACGCAAGTAAAATCGACTGAGCATGGCAAAATATTCAACTTTATAACATTAATAACATTTCTAATAACATAAATTAAATTTCCATTTCAAAACGTACTTCTTTGACCGTAATGCTCAAAATCACGTACCTTAAGCCCTTTAAAAACTTTACTTACTCGGTTGTATTTCAGAACAGGACAAGCTCTCCGAGGGCAGATTTAATTTCGTAACTTGAAATTTTCGCCTTCCATCAAAAAGACAAGTGAGTATTCTATAGATCTTTTTCTTTCCATTTATAGATATTAGATAATTTTTCAAGTTTAAAACTTCAGTACTGTAGAGCAATCGTTTTGCTAAATAAGCTTAAGCTTCAAAAGAAACCTCTTTTTCAAAAGCGACGATGGTAATGCGATTTCCCACCAATAAAAACGCTGGTTGCCCAAACGCACCACGCGATTAAGATGGCATTCTCCACCACCCGTCAGGTTGCCTTGTTGGGACTCCCCTTCCCCTCCCCCAGAGTCTATACAGGTGGGCGTACGCTGACGTCACAACCAAAATTTCTCGCATCGATAGGTCGCCAAATTCCCTTACCCATGGTGCTCGTCTCTGTGGCCTTAGGCTGCAAAGGAGCTCCGCAATGAAGATTCATAGTACAACGCTAAATTTTGGCGTGCTCCCATTGGTCGAAATCGATCACGTGACGCGCTCCTCAGCGGGCGCCTATCAACGCAAAGTGTCCGGTATTGGCAATTTTCGCTCAAAATTTAGCATTGTACAATAAAAACAGTAGAGTTCTTCTGTCTCAAACCTTATGTGTGATAGGTTCACTCGGAAATTTGATGCTCAAACTTCATATAAGCCCTCGAGCTACGTTTTCGGGCTAATATTTAATTTGTTGTGAACATCAAATTCTCTCGGGCAACCTATCACACGATAGTGCCTTCGACAGTAGAACTCTATTCTTTAAATAGAACAATATACCTACCCCACCGTTGTCATGGAAATAAAAGCCCACCAAAAGCCTTCCCATGTTCCTTTGGTAAATGTGGAAGGAAAGCTGACTGGGTTTTTCCTGGTCTCCTGCGGGCAACACAATCACATTTATAAAGCATATTTATGTTATGTGGCAGGGTGGCAGAGTGGTTAGGGTGTTGGACTTCGAGTCCGTGGGTCCCGGGTTCGAATCCCACTCTGAGCACTTCACGGATTTGTTTCTCGGCAGTCCCGAGTTATAAATCCTTCGGCTGCGCTTGTAAATAGCCAACTGGTTTGCCTCCCGCCAGTTGGGATTTTTAAAAACACGTTATGTTTCATTTACAATATTTTGTTTCATTTGTTTGTTACTCGATTCATTAGCTATCTAAGCTAGAAGCCTAATAAGCTCCATAATTTCGAGTATAAATAAATCTTTATCTTTATCTATCTATCACTTATCTAAATGAAAACGACATCTTGTGCTCTTTGCTTCCTCTGGGAAATAACAACCTATCAGTACAGGAATCAAGGAAACTTTAAATAATAAAGAAGGTGCCCACCTGCTACTTACTCTAATTAGGAAAAACGTATAGGTGTATTTAAGGTGGCTAAATGCAGTTCGCGCGCTGTACAGTTTCAGCTAAAGTGATCCCTTTGTTTTGTGTTTAAAGGCTTGCAAAGTCGTGTTTTCTTATTAAAATAATTCAGTATGCTGTTCCTAAAACGTTCTGTCATATTATTGAGCAAATCTGAAAGTGAGATGAGAGACAACGCAAATTTTTGGCATTTTTTGCGAAGACCCAATGACATTTCGCGCATACGCATCTGACCAAAAAATTGAAACCTTAAGTTTGTGACTTTTTTGGAATACGCAGATTTCTCCAAGTCACTCATTAGAATTTCAAGAAAATTGTTAGAACGAGAGTCTAGAAAACAGGAAAGACGCCTATTGGAAAACACGTAAGACTTAACCCTCGGACCGACAAGCAAGTCACACCCCCACCACTTATGGGGGGGGGGGAGGGGGTGATCAACCCTCCCTGTACCTCCGAGGTTTAACAGGGAAAATTTTTAAATACTCTAGACTAATAAGTGAAAAAATAAACAATGAATTATACGAAATCCGTCGGTTAGGATTGTAGGAGACCGACCTTCGCATGTCGGCATTTTTCCGAGTTTGAAGAAAATAAATAATGAAAAAGTATAATGACTAAGTTCGATAAATTATATGCTTGTTCTTGTTCCTTGTCAATTTTAGGCGCCATGAATCGCTTAACAATAATCGCATAAGTACCATAAAACTGTGTTGGGCCTCCTTGACGCGTTCTCTTATGAATTGAAACTATCTGCTCATTGTACAAGTGGCAGTTGGAGACCCGATTGCAACATTTGATTCTTTCTCTTCTAGTTATCATAAGAAAATGCGAGGGAAACCTGGGGACGCATTTGCATCATTGAACCTTAGAGCTTCAGTCCCTTTGGACTTAAATTGGTCAAACAAAGCTAACTCCAAGCAACTTACCAATGACCACGCAATGATTCCAGCAATCAATGTCAAAATGAGCGTAAGAACCAGAATAGGCCAAGTAGCAAGGAGAGACTTCAGCATCTGCAGTGAATAATTATTCTTATTGTTCTTAACAATCACGAACGCGATTCCCGTGTGTGGCACCATGGGAACAAGATTTGATTGCTTGTTCATGTTGCGATCAGTTTCGAGGTTGACAACGACTGGGAGGTCCAGGTCTGGCTCATCGATATCTGAACTGTTATCAACCAGGTTACTGCTGAGTCTGCAACATTCGTTCAACATCACAGACAGAAAATCTGTGAAAATACAATTAAGACTAACGATATATTTCTTACAATCTATTCATTATAGATCATTAGCGTGTTCGCTTCTTCTTTATTTTCATTTTAATTTTTTTGGTGTGCTCAAAAACATGTACTGAAAACATGACCTAGATACTGATAGCAAGAAAATGAGAAAACATGTTAAACTTTTAACAGAGTCCACAATTCATTCATTCAACCTAAAAGCAGGGAAGTTGGCAGATACATTACCCGGAAATAGTCCGTCAATCACATCCGTAGAGTTCGGTTTTCTCTTCACATAAGGCGGGCGAGAAAGGTCTCCATTCCACCGAACAGTCAACGTCTCGGGGCAGTCGAGATATCCAACCCATTGCTCGCGTTCAGTTGGTTCTGAGGTTATTGGTAAAAAACCAAAAAATCCAGGAAAGGGTGCAACTGTCAAAATAAAAACCCAGCGGCCAATACTAGCACTTCGACGCCAACCCATGAAGAACTGTTTCGTGAAAAAATACAAAGATGAGAAACAACGCAATGCTAGATAAATGAGTGACTTATTGACCGCAGATGTCAGTAATATTAGGGTTTAAGTTAACAGTCCTTCTTTATGTAATTTTTTTTTAACTGAAAAGGAATGATCCACTGAAATATAAATAAATGACGGACCTTAGTCGAATTTCAATATTTTTTTGTGAAAACTTCATCGTCTTATCTGTTACTTTGTTGAGGCCCTTTGCTAAGATCATCAACGATGGCGAACACTTGCAACAAATAATGCTGCTCAGGCTTTACTAACTTGTTAGTTTCTCTGAACCAGTTCTTTTCGTTAAGTTGCTAAGTAAACCGTAGGTCCAAGAGACAAATTAATACAGACGGTATTCAGACGGTCATGGCTTTCAAATCAAGCAATATCAGCACGAGATCAATTAACAGGACGTGCTGCCGGGCAACAAAGGGAGGCTGAGACAAACAGTTTTCGAGGCTGATTGTGTCGTATTCTTTATGAAAAAGTGTTTCAACTTTGTATTAACCTGAAACATGTCCACTTATTTTCATTATGTATAACGCAAAATCCTCTAAAAATTGAGTGGAATAGCGTGGCGAAAAATAAATAATTGTCTGAATTAAAATATAAATGCTGATAACAAAGTTTTTCCTGCTTTCCTAAATCGATGTTTCATTCTTCGTCTCGATATTTCAGCGGCAGAAATTCTTGAGAGAAGGATTTTTTTTCGCCGGGTTGTAATTTTTTCCCGACAAAGCTTTTGAACTTTTGAACAAAATCATCCCCTCTCCAAAAAAAAAAAATTATCCCCACAACTAGATTTTTTGAACGGATACGTAAACATAAAGATATCTGTGTGTTCTTGAAACTCTATTTCATGCTATATTCTCACCCGTTTTTTGGCTATATATTAGAGGACTTGCTACCTGGATTATCTTCAACCTCAACTTGCATGTTTCTTTTTTCTGGGGCCTAGATCTTTCACGAATATAAAATAAGCCTCCATAAAAATAATGTTGACAGTATCAAGACAGGGATCGGGTCCTCCTCTTAAATTGTATAGATATCAATGGACGTCATGTTGCCAGGCAATATCTAGATGTTCCCGTAAATGGTATACGTTTCTAGTCATTGAAAGTTTTTCTTAATTAAACTTCTTTGTAATCTGAAAGGTATCTAGTATTCGTCAAGTGCATTAAAAGTTGGTGATCTCCTGTGCCTGTTTTGTGTTTTGATTTCATCTTTGTCAGTATGTCAGCATTACTCCAATAAAAATGCAAATTTTCCCCCCACTTCATCACAGACTTAGGGCATGCCCAACAGGTGGCAATAAAGAAAGTGTAAGAAATTAAAACCCCAGGTCAGTTAAATCGTATTTTAATTATTAAAGAGTTCTGACTTTTTTTTCTAAGGATAAGTCATCAGGATAGTGTAGTTAAAAAGTCTTAATCTCATTTTTAATCCTTTACTTATATTTAACGAATCATTAGTTTTCAACACAAACTGATTTCCGAAATGTTGCAAGAATTTTAAGGTACGCCACCGAACGCTGATTCCAATCCCTGCTTATCCTGTTTGATACAGATGTCTAGGAATAAATTTAATTGAACTATTGTTTCTTTGCCAATAGTCTATTCCCCTCATTCGTAATAAACGAAAGTGTTTTCAATGTTAGCTATCCTTAAAACCTTAATTTAATGTAATGCAATTTCCTACCTTCATCCCTAAATATGTCTAGGACTACAACTGAGCTATTATGTTTTTAACACTGACGCCTCTCCGCGTAAAAAAGCAGACTTTGTTCCATCTAGCCAAAAAATTGTATTTTGTATTCATGTTTTCTTTCTGCCTGTTTCTTGGTTCAGATCGTCAGCATTAGCAAAAGACAAAATATTACGCCTCAAATTTCATTTGTAAGTTTCTGATGGCCAAATAAATAAATAAATAAATAAATAAATAAATGAGCGAATAAATAAATAAATAAATAAATAAATAAATAAGAGGAAGCTTCTACTCCATTCTTTTTCACTTTTTTGTGCATACTAACAGGAAAATTTCATCTATAGTCTTTACTTGTTGCTTTAGGGTGTAGGATGCGAGCAAAAAGTTGTCCCCAGAAGGTGATTTGCCCTAGCTGAAGCGTTTACATTCCGCCTGTAAGGGTAATCCTAGATCACAGCCTTAGCACTAGGGGTACCCTAGCTAGATGCCTTGTGAACACGACGTGGAAAAAGAGGAGAAACCTGTGAGGGCTAGGGTAATCATGGCACTAGGCCCCTACCTCGACCTTTGTACTTACTTACTTAGGCCTCTTTACGCCATGTGGCGCACAAGGCCCCCACTAAAATATATATCCCTCCAACGTTCCCTGTCTTGTGTAATCAGACCCTTAATGTTATGCGGCCTCCTCACACTTAATCCAACAACTTCCTAACTTAATTTGCAATGTATAAATATGGCTAGGACTACACTTGAGCTTTTAGCAGTAGCTAACTATCAGCAATTCAGTTGCTAATTGTTTAATGACACTTGAATGAGTACGTCCTCATAGTAGTCTTTAGGTAGCTTGTTTCCATGTTAGCATTGGAAAATAAATAATATACGTGGTAATGTGTTTTTAAACAAGCTTTCTGTGAGTGAAACGTGTTTCCTGTGCCTACCTATAAAATATAATAAAAACAAAATATGTTCAGAAAAGTGTCTGACAAGAAAAGTGTAAAAAACGAATGCATACAATGCTCTACGCACTGTTTTGTTTTACTGAACTCGGTTTAGTATATTTTCCACGAAAAGCCTAAAGGCTGGTTTTCACTAGCGTCGGAGTCGGAGTCGGAGTCGGAGTCGTAAGCGGAGTTGTAAGAGCGCTTATGACCTAGTGAAAATCAAAAATCGTAGTCTTAAGCGGAGTCATAAGCTCGACGGAATCGGAGTCGGAAGAATCAGAACGTTTCCATTTTCTTCCGACTCCGCTTACGATTCCGTCGCTTACGACCTAGTGAAAACCAGATTGTCGGAGTCGGAAGCAGAAGCCGAAGGGTAAACCAATCACAGTGCTTGTTCCCACGCTTTCTGATTGGTTTAGCTCTTCCGCTTCTGCTTCCGACTCCGACAGCCTAGTTTTCACTAGATCCTAAGCGACGGAATCGTAAGCGCAATCGGAAACTCTGCTTGGGACTCCGTTGCTTGATTTTCACTAGATCATAACGTTCTATGCTTCTGATTATGATTCCGACTCCGACTCCGTCGCTAGTGAAAACCAGCCTTAAAACGGTATTCATAGACTAGAACCGAATCATAGATAATAAAACAGATGGCAGGAAACTATTTCAGTTTATATTTGACAACTTCCAGTCATTGAAATATAACTTCATGATTTCAATATATATGTAAATTACTTAACTATATTTTCTTACCAACGCTATTAAACAAAAAATAAAACACTTTTCATTTTAATGGCATAAAAGCTACAAAACCGTTGCTACAAAACCGTTTCCTAAAGTTTTTGATGGACTTTATGGGTACCTGAAGGCCAATTTTATCGATCCGCAAACAAAAAGCATAATTTTATTTTGACCTGATTTGCAAACGTTGAATAAGTCACCACTATAAATTAAAACTACTTTTTTTTATCGCAGCTATTAAAGGGGTTTCATTATTGAAGCGCTCTTCTTTTACCCGCTTGGGGTCCTTATGCTTGGGCTTAGTTCTCAGTGTTTTAAATAGACATGATATAAGGGGCGACATACTTCTCGTAGTAAGGACGCTAGCTTAATTCGAAATTGAATTTGTATAGAATTACCTTTAAAGGTCTGTAATAATGCTATATATATGCTAGACAGAGCTGGTACTCAAATCAAATTCAAAATCAATAAAGCTAAATTTCAGTTTGGGCACCGCGGAAATATTTATGTTAATGCTAAGGAAATAAACAATTCTAAGTCAAGCCAGCTGGAAAGAGATCTGGCAAATGTCAACTCTTTCTTACTTATTATTATGTTTTCGTAATTACAGGATACGAAAGGTATCCATCGCTTTTAGACATTTATTTACCTTATGTTGAACAACAAAACTAGGATCAATACAACTTAACAGCATTTACTTGGGCCTCAAAATTGTGTCAAGCAATAGCGAAGCTGAATAGTCTACATAGAAAATTAGGTTTTCAAATGTTAAAAACAGCTGATAGTTTGTATTTATTTTTAGTATTTAAGTATTTTCCTTTTTACAGTATTTGTGTGACTTATTGCACGTTGATTGGCCCTTGGTCATTGACAATAAGATTCTAGACCATGGAAATGACGTCACAGTCATAGATACCCATCTTGGCCCTAGGCTAAATATTTTCAAACTGTTTGATCGCCTGTTCATCAAGTGAAATTTACGAGAAACGTGAAGGACTACATCACAACTGGCCTGATCTGCGAGTCAAACAGTGAATTTAATCGACCGAACCTGCTTGCTATCAACTGGAATATCAAGGGAAAGATTGTTTGTCGTCAATTTGACAGCAAAAGAGTAGCAATTGCTAAGTCATAAAACTTTACGATGTAAACAAAAGGCAACAATCACAATTTGAAAAAAATATATATATATATATATGACATTGCAGCCAAAAATACAACCCAACCTTTAAAAACAAAATAATTTTGCAAAGAGTAATAGCTTTTATTCATTATAATGACAAAAACAACCATGACACATTTTCCAGGATTGTTTCTGCCTATCCAAGGTGGTTCATATTATTCATCAACCCTAAAACAAATGCATCAATGCGCTTCCCAGCGCAATTATGCATCCATTGGCGCTAGCATACGATTGGGCGCCAATGAACAAAGGGCATGATCACTGGCTCCTGATCGGCTGATTATGGCCTGCCCATTCTGCACTCTGTTGGCTTCACTGCTTCAAACAAAAAGTTCACTTTGGCGTTTGGTTTGCTAGAATAGAACAGATAACGTTTAAAGGATAAGTCAGTTAACGTCTTAGGACATAAAAGAGAGAGTATAAAAGTCAGTGACTCGTTGCCTGCTGCTTCTATTGATGTAATGCTTGAGCGACAAAAAGCGTCATAACACAGGTAAATATAGGATTTACTTGGCATGTGTTTTAATGTCTTATCAGAGTCTTAATCTTATCAATGTCTGGGACCGGTATTTTTCTGTTAAGATCGCATAGTAGTCAGATTGTCTTGTTTTGGAAGTAAAACGAAAATTGAATCAGCTCACAATTTCTGAGTACCACCAAGGTTCCTTTTCAGGAAAAAAGCCTCTAGCTAAAAACAAATTATTGCAGTGTGTCCTCGTTTAATTAAGAGTTAATTTTCACTCGCATTTTCAATTTTTTTTTTCAAATTGCCTTCGTTGCTGCGCGACTGCGGTTTTTTTGCGAAAACACTGAAAATGCGCCTGAAAATTATTCCTTAATTGTAGCCTTATGGGATATCGTATTGAAATTCGTAATTCCTTATTTGTTTTTTTTTTGTTCACTTGATCAGTAAAAACACGAAGATGTTATAGTTATAGTTCAGCGGTTGAATTGCACATTAATATTTTTTGGGGTTTCATGTGGTTTTTTTAATTTTGAACGATTTTCGTTTTGATATTTCAAAATATACCTAATCATAAAATTTGTGACTTTGCCTTAGCGACGTAATTTAGGCGAGTTAGTGAGCCATATTTCGCATTTGGCAAGACCAACCGAGCCTTAAAATAAGCGCAACCATAACTTTATTACACTAGAATTGCTTTACATTCTTCCTGAAAAACTGTGAGACGATTTTTTAAATGCAAATTGGTAGGGCAACTAAAACCCGCGGTTTATTTAACAGAAGTTTCTTTCGAATAAAAAAAGCTAAACATGGGACCCGCCCACCCTCCCCACAAGATGTTATATTCTGACCAAACTATGTGATGTCATAGATTGACCCATTACGTTATGAGTCAGCTTTTCCTCTCTTCTGTTTTGAATATTTGAGTCGGCTGAGCATCGGGTAGTTTCAGCCATTTCTTCACGATATCATTCAATCTAATTATCAAATGTACGCATGCGTTGAATATAGAGCGCGTGCATGGTAAACAGAACTACCACAGGGGCAACAGCATCATAACTTTAGCAAATAAACATAACTTCACAACTATAGTTTAGTATCGGAAATAACAGAAAACAGCCATAGGGATACGGGGCCCACCCTTGATTCTTCTCTTCCTCCTTGATCATTGCACAGGACACCCAAGCATAATATTTGAATATTATTAAAAAGGGCGTTTCAAAATATAAGACTTTGTATGGGATTTCGAAGGGAACAATTTGAGCAATACATAACAGCAAACTAACTGAATAAAGTTCATGAAACATTACATGGTGTTGTTTCGTATCCTTAAAACGCATTTTGACCAATTTTAAGTCCACTTACTTTACGGTGTATTATACATGTATAATACATTGACAAGGAAGGAGTCATTTGGCCCGATTTAGCCACTATCACCGCTCGACACGTTTCGGAATTCGCTCGAATTTACCCACAAATATAGTTCAGGCTCCCATTCTGACTTAGCGACTTGACAAAAGGAAGACATACAAGTGATTTTCTGAAAACCAATTGCACATACCACGTGTCCCAAAAGAATTATCCACTGCACAAAATCATAATAGCATCTCAAAATAGGCTGCCATGGATCCGTGAGGATCCCCATAGTCCCATTTGACTGCGGTGGGCACTGGACACCAGTCAAATTATGCCCTTATGGAGAGGGTCACGCCGGTTTTGGTCGAGTTACAATTGTAGTAACTATGACCTGGTGCGGACACAAGATTGTCGCTCCGACGCAGTCTGGTTCGCGTGAGAAAATCGCTGCGTGTTACAAGCGGATAGCAAAAATAAACCATTCCCATTTCTGAATTTATATCCATTTTCAGGGTGTATATTTTCTTGTTTTTTTAGTAAGTAGGTTACCTGACCGGCTTCAAGCAAATATAGAAATAGATATATATTATATACAATAACAATTTTAAAATAAAATATTTTCACGCGCGTGAGGATATGAATTTAAATGAATTTGCCGACTTCGGTTCGAAAAAATATATCTGATATATAAAACCTATCGAAGATTCCAAAAAATTGAACTCATTCAATTCACGCAGAGTACGTATTTAGAATTTACGCAGTAGACTGACCTGTATTACAAACGTTTTTTACATGAACGCAAATATGTTCAATTTACCACGCATGAATAGAAACATAGGAGGAAGGAGAAACACGGTTCACTTTCTTTTTTTTTGACTCGTTTTCATTTTCTAACGGCCAAGACCGTTTCAATTTCTTTCGATAACTTTATTCTCTCCATAAGGTCACGGAGTCCCGCGCAGCGATTCCACCTTTCTCGCGCGAACCAGACTACGTTGGAGCGACAATTTGTGTCCTCACCGGGTCATAGTTACTACAATTGTAACACGACCAAAACGAGCGTGGCCCTTCCCATAAGGGCATAATTTGACTGGTGTCCAGTGCCGACCGCGGTCAAATGGGACTATCGGGATCCTCACGGATCCATGGCGGCCTATTTTGAGATGCTATTATGATTTTGTGCAGTGGATAATTCTTTTGGGATACGAGGTATGTGCAATTGGTTTTGAGAAAATCACTTGCATGTCTTCCTTTTGTCAAGTCGCTAAGTCAGAATGGGAGCCTGAACTATATTTGTGGGTAAATTCGAGCGAATTCCGAAACGTGTCGAGCGGTGATAGCGGCTAAATCGGGCCAAATGACTCCTTCCTTGTCAATGTATTATACATGTACTAATACACAGTTAAGTAAATGGACCTAAAATTGCTCAAAATGCTTTGTAAGGATAGCAAACAACACCATGTAATGTTTCATGAACTTTATTCAGTTAATTAGTTCGTTGTTATGTATTGCTCAAAATGTTCCCTTCGAAATCCCCTAATACAAAGTCTTATATTTTGAAACGCCATTTTTAATGATATTCAAATATTATGCTTGGGCTTCCTATGATCATTGCAAGGCAAAATGACACTCTCAATTAGAGAGGCCACCAAAATACAATGCCAGGCCCCAACAATGAATCGAGACAACGGATACGAGCTCCCGGTGACCTACCGGGACGTTTTGTCATGTGTTTTTTTTTTACCAATCTAGATCACGTGACAAAACGTCAAACTCCATCACTTGATATAGATACCGCGACGGAGTGGAAAGCTTGTGGTTCAGAATTTCTGAAGAAAGTTCTTAGCTGGCAGATTCAAGAGTGGACGTACAGAGTGAGTTGTCAACGAAAAAAAGCAGAGAGTAATGTAGGCACCCGGGGTGCGTACTGTTTAATTTACCTGAAAATCCGGTTGGGCTGACCAGATGCATAATGGTTAGATAATTACCGTTTTGCGTGAAGAACCAAATGGAATGGGTCTTACCGTTTAGCCAATGTCGTTTGCAGAACCTGTGTGTTGAATCCCCCACTACTTTTCTTTAGCGAAAGGCTGGACCCGAGAAAAGAAATCAAATGATAAGATGATTTTCGATCATCGTTCCAATCGGCAAAAGAAGAATACCACAAAGCTGGTCCAACATTATCAGTTAAAATTTCAAATTAAAGGACCAAACCTCTTACTTTCCAACCGGAACGCTGGGTTGTGTTTAATCGCAAGCCTTGTGGTAGGAAGACTCAAGTTCTGGTGACCCTCAAGTCAGGAATCATTTGTAAGTATAATCGTTTCTCTTTTCATTTCACTGGTGACCCTCCCAGGGACTCATGCTTGGCGTTCTGCCATAACCTGGGGTAAGCCAGTCTTTTCAATCTGTCCACATTTGGTTCTTCCTTACTTCTTTTGGTTGGTTTTCGTCGTTCCTTTTGGTCTTTTGGTTTTTCTTCGTTGCTTTCTGTGGTCTTTCTTTGAGGAGTTGCCCATCCGTTTTTTGGCCCCGTTTTCGGGGCCCTTTCCCGGTTGGGTGGACTTTCTTTCTTTCCTTTCTTTTCCCGCTTCATATTTTTCTAGTTAATTAATTGCGGTGTACATTTTTTCCGCTTTTTCGCTTTATAGAGTGTTTATTCGGTCGTGAAGTTTTTCACTTTTCGACCTTTGTTTTTCCATCTATATTTTCCGCGTGTTCATTTATCTCGCGTTTTTCTATTTTGGCTCGTGTTTTCCTATATTGTTCGCTTTTTCGCGTGTTTTTTCTCGTTCGAGTTCTTGCCGTTTGTTATTCTTTATAATATTTTGTGAGCGGTTAAAAGCCCCGCTCATCTGTTACCCTAAAAAAGCTTCATTTTATTGGCAAAGGCTAGCTAAAAGCGTGTGTGTTTTCAATTTATCATCCTAATCCCCATTTGTTGTAACATTTTGAATTATATTTTCTGAGCGGGCAAGGTCCCGTTCATCCAAAACCTAGTTGCTTGAGCTCAAGCTATTTATTTAAATTATACTTTGAACTATCTTGTAGGCGGGCAAAAGTCCCGTTAATTGTTAGTATATTGTAGGCGGGCAAAGGTCCCGCTAATCTTAAAACTTACTTGTAGACGGGCAAAGGTCCCGTTATTGTTTTGTATTTTGTAGGCGGGCAAAAGATCCCGTTAATCCTAAATCCTTAATTGTAGGCGGACAAAGTTCCGTAGACTGTTTGTATTTTTGTAGGCGGGCAAAAGATCCCGCTAACCCTAAAAATTTATTTGTAGGCGGACAAAGTTCCGTTGACTGTTTGTATCTTGTAGGCGGGCAAAAGATCCCGTTTATCCTAAAACCTTAATTGTAGGCGGACAAAGTTCCGTTGACTGTCAGTATTTTGTAGGCGGGCAAAAGATCCCGCTAAACCTAAAAATTTATTTGTAGGCGGGATCCCGTTAATCCTAAAACCTTAATTGTAGGCGAGCAAAGTCTCGTTGTCCTTTCATAATAGTATTTAGTAGGCGGGCTAAGGTCCCGCCAAAGTCCTTTAAAAACACATTGTTTTTGCCTTTCATAATAATATTTAGTAGGCGGGCAAAGGTCCCGTCGCTATTTCATAACAGTATTCCATAAGCGGGTAAAGTCCCGTTAACCATAAACTTATTTGTAGGTGGGCAATAGTCCCGGTAATTGTTTGGCGGGCAAAAGTCTCGCTACTTTTTATAATAGTTTTTGTAGCCGGGCAAAGACCCGTGAATCTTTAATCTTATTCGTAGACGGGTAAAAGCCCCGTTAAAGCATATTTTTGTAGGCGGGCTAAGGCCCCGCTAATCCTGAACCATTATTTGTAGGTGGGCAAAGTCCCTCTAAAAGTATATTGTTTTTTGCTTTTCACAATAGTATTTAGTAGGCGGGCAAAGGACCCCGTTAATTGTTTGGCGGGCAAAAGTCCCGTCCCTACTTCATAACAGTATTCTACAGCGGTTTAAGATTGTAATACACACAATTGTTTAAAATGGATAGCTGTAGACGTACAGTCAACATTCATGTCGGCCGAAAATTGGCCGGCAAATCAAGAGACGAGATTCTGGAAGAAATTCTCACTAAATTCGACCCGGTGGCCGTCCAGCAATCTCTCGATGTGATCCGCGTCACTTTTTCCTCTGAGGAGGATGCGGTTCTGGCCCGTGGGGAGAACGGGACCAGACTCTTCGGCCTTTGGTGCAGGATGGATGGCGGTCCTCCGGCCACCATCGTTCACCTCTTCGATTATCCCTACGAAGAGGATGAAGAACAGGTAAAGGACTTCTTTTCACAGTACGGCTTTGTTAAGTCTGTCCGTAGCCAGAAATATTTAACCAAACCTAATATTTATACTGGCACGCGTCTAATTGACCTGGTTCTCAACAGCACTCCTCCGCGAACTGCCCTCATCGGTGGCTATATGTGCCGTGTATGGTTCAAAGGTCAACCAATAATCTGTAATCTCTGCAATGTGCAGGGCCACAAATCCGCTACTTGTCCTGATAAAGACAAATGCCGTTTGTGTAAGCAACCCGGGCATCTTGCCCGTAATTGTCCTAACCCTTGGGGACCAGCAACATCGGGAGCTTCTGAGGCTGAGTCTCGGGCTACTGAGGCTGACCGTGCGGCGGCCCCTGTTCCCGATCCGAACGTTGTTAGTAATGATGGAGCTGGCTCGGTCGAAGAGACGGTTGAGCAGGGTAGTGCCATGGAGGTGGGTAATTTATTGGAGTCGACCCCGGAGACTCCCCTTGTGGTCGCTGAGGCCTCTGGTGCCTCAGTCTCGGCCGCACCTGTAGATGAGAGTCGTAAGTCTGTGGAAGAGAGAATTGAGCATGATGGGGATGACCCTGATGAGGCTTTTCACGATGCCTCTGACCTCGGGGAACCCTCGCAGGGTCTCAGTCAGAGTATTTTACATGAAGTTATTGTAGTGGCTGAATCTCCTCATAAACCTTCGCATGAAATGGAAACGGAGGGGGAGTTGAATAGTAGTTGTCTCGGTGCGGGTTTGGATGATGTCAGTGTGGATGCTTTGTTAGATAATTTAAATCAAAATCATGGTGGGGTTAGTAGTTTGAGTCAGGAGAGCAGCGTTGATCATGACGTACTCCCTGACAGTTTCTCTCAAGACGCTCAGCGCCTTCCTGATAGCCAGGAAAGTTTACCCATGGATACTTCGGGGGCTACTTTAAAGAGAAAGAAATCCGAATTGACCTTTAAAGAGGTGCCTTCTGGGAGATCTCGCTCGCGTGGGCCTCGGAAGAAGAAAACCGGGCCTTCGGCTTCTCCCTCCCCTGTCCGGGGAGTCCATTCGAAGATGCCGACTGTAGCCTCAGATCGCCCTCGCAAGGTCTGATCTATCCCTGTATTTTTTCCTCAATTGTTGTTCTTTCTAATCTTACCTTGTCCTCATCATGGCTTTTGTTTCTTTAAATGTCAATGGGTTGCGGGATGCGAATAAACGAATGGCCGTGCTCCAGTGGCTCGGCCATCTTTCGGTTGACTTCGCATGCCTGCAAGAAACCCATTCCCTCTCCAGTGATGAATGTTCTAGTTGGTTTTTTTCTTACGGTTTTTCTTCTGTCGTTTCACCTGGTACCTCCCATTCTTGTGGCTCTGTTATTTTGTTTCGGCCTTGCTTTTCCCTTATCCGATCATGGGCTGATTCTGAAGGTCGTTTTATTATGGCAGAATTCCAAAGGCACGGCCTGACATTTCGTGTGGTCTCTTTGTACGCCCCCAATAGGAACCCGCAGAGAGACGATTTCTTTGTTTACTGCGCGTCCATGATTGATCCTTCCATTCCCACGTTGGTTTGTGGTGACTTTAATGCGGTCTTTGACAGAGCCTTAGATAGGCGCGGCTCCAACATATTCGATGCGTCGAGGGAGAGCTTCCGTGCTCTTGGGACCCTTTTTAATGATTGCTGCGTGGTGGATGCTTGGCGGGCCCTGCACCCTTCCACAGTAGCCTTTTCTTGGCTGAAACCCGATGGGTCCTTGGCCTCTCGTATTGATTTAATAGGTTGTCCTTACTCCTGGCTCCACCACGTCTTGTCTTGTGAAATGTTACCTTGCCCCTTTTCTGATCACTGTGCTGTTGTTTTTAAAGTTGACATCCCCGAGCCCCTTCCGCGAGGTCCCGGTCGGTGGTTTTTAAATGTTTCCATTTTAAAGGACGATGAATTTAGACAAAACATCTCGACGTTCTGGCGTAATTGGCAGGCTCGCAAGGCCTCCTTTTCTTCCCTCCTCACGTGGTGGGATTTAGGTAAAGAGAAAATTAAGAGTTTAACTATTAGCTTCTGCTCTCGCAGGACGAGAGAGAAGTTTCAGACCCGCTCTCTTCTAGTTAACCTATCCTCTCACCTAAAGGCCCAGGTTGATCATGGTCGAGTCTCCCTTTTACCTGTTTATGAATCTGTCCTGTCGAAAATTGCTGCCCTCGATCTCGAGGCTGCTGAAGGTGCCCGCATTCGGTCCCGAATCCGCTGGGCGGAGGAAGGCGAAACATCCTCTAGCTTCTTTTTTCGCCTAGAGAAAAAACACGGCACTGAAAATTGGTTCTCGGCCATGCGGAATGACGACGGATCTCTTGCAACCAGTATCTTCGACATTTGTGACTCTTGGGTTTCCTATTATAATTGTCTTTTTTCATCTTCTCCTACGGACCCATCTGTCCAGTCCTCCTTGTTAGATAAATTATCCTCTGTTGTTCCCGTGGGTGAGGTACCCGTTTGTGAGGGTCCTCTCTCTTGTGAGGAGGTTTTTACGGCGCTTCAGGGTATGGCCCAAGGAAAGTCTCCGGGCCGGGACGGGCTCCCAGCTGAATTTTACACTTGTTTTTGGGAGGTCCTCGGTTCCGATCTGGTCGAGGTCCTCAATGCCTCTTACGAGTCCGGTTCCCTTCCCTTTTCCCAACGCGAGGCACTAATTTCTCTTATTTTTAAGAAAGGTGATCGATTGGATCATAAAAATTGGCGACCCATCAGTCTTCTGAATGTGGACTATAAAGTATGTACCAGGGCGATCGCTGGTCGTCTCCTTCGTGTTATTCATCATGTGGTGGCCCCAGACCAGACGTGTGGTGTCCCCTCCCGGTTTATCGGCGAGAATGTGGCTCTCCTTCGGGATGTAGCTCAGTTTGCAAATGAATTAAATATACCTGTCGCTATCTTATCCCTCGATCAAGAAAAAGCCTTCGATCGAGTGGAATGGCCCTTTCTTCTTGCGACCTTGTCTCGCATGGGTTTTGGCCCCTCCTTCATCCGTTGGGTCAAGCTTTTTTATACCGACATTCGTAGTGCCGTTCTTATTAATGGGTATACTTCACGTTCCTTTAAGCCCTCTCGTGGTGTGCGGCAGGGATGCCCTCTATCCCCCCTGCTGTACGTATTATCCATGGAAGTTTTGGCGGCCAACATTAGGGCCCACCCCTCCATTGTGGGTCTGTCCATCCCTCGTTCCCCGCAGCCCCTCCCGGTCCTATCACTTTATGCCGACGATACCTCTGTTATAGTTACCTCGGATGCGGCCATTCTCGCAGTCTTTGAAACTTATTCACTTTTCGAGAAAGGCTCTGGTTCCAAACTTAATTTAGACAAATGTAAAGGACTTTGGCTGGGAGCGTGGCGCGGTCGCTCTGACCTACCCATTGCCATTATGTGGTCATCCGGAAAAATTAAAGTATTGGGAGTTTTTATCGGGAATGGCTCTTTAGATGAGGATAATTGGCGCCCTCGTATTGAGGCTGTCAGTAATTGTCTAGCCTCCTGGCGGTCTCGCTCATTGTCTTTTGGGGGCAGGGCCTTAGTTTCCAACGCCTTGGCCCTCTCGCGTGTTTGGTACGTTGCATCCTTGGCCCCCCCTCCGCGCTGGGCTTTGCACCAACTCGAATCTCTCACCTTTTCCTTCTTTTGGGGTGGCAAGCGAGACCTTGTCGCCCGGGACGTCGTCATCCACCATCGGGGAGATGGAGGCTTCGGCGTAGTCTCCCCCCGTTTCAAAGTTGACGCTTTGCTCGTCCAATGGATTAGACGTTTTGTTGTGTCACCCAGTAGCTGGGTCTCCCTTATGACCTTTTGGTTTTTCGATCGTTTTGGTGCCGACCCTCATTATGTTTTTTCCTTTCCCTCGCTTTTCCCCTCTCACCGGCTCCCTCCTTTTTATGCCGCGCTTCTGGATGCCTGGAAAGCGGTGGGTGGTGTTTCGTCAAATGGCAGCTTGGTGGTGGGCATCTTGGACCCTAACGGGCCTTCGCCCGTGGCTTCAACATCCTGCAAGTCCTGTTATGAGTTGCTCCTGTCCCTCAACCCCTGTGTCCCCCATTGTGTTGAGAAGTTTAGACCTTCTTTTGGGGACCTTGAATGGCCCTGTATCTGGCGCTCGCTCTTCTTGATGCCCCTCGACAGACAGGTCATCGACCTCAATTGGAAAGTGGCGCACGGAGTGGTCTATACCGCGGAGCGTCTGCGCTCCTTCGGGTACGACGTCCCGGAAGCTTGCTTTTGTGGTTACCACACCGAGTCACTGGAACACCTATTTTTCTCTTGTCCTTTGGCTCAAAGTGGCATTGCCTGGATCCAGTCTCTTCTTTTCGTGTCTTCCCCTCTCTCTCCTTCTCTGACTGTTCGTCATTTGTTGTTTGGTTTTTCGAGTGACGAGTTCTTGTGTGTACCCCGTGTTTTCTCATATCTTCTCAATGTCTGTAAATATGTGGTCTGGATCCAGCGCAACGACTATAGATTCCGGGCTGAGCCACCCAGTGCGCTCAGGTTGTTGGCCACACTGAAGTCTCGTACTGCCTTTTATCTCCCTTTGTTTTTTAAACGTTTTATCTCTCGACGACGACGCCGTTACTTCCTCCGTCAGTGGGGCGCAAATGGAATTGTCGGGTCTTTGCGTGGGGGTTTTTTTAAAGTCCATTTTTAGGCTTTTACACGTTTTTTACCCATGAACCTTGTTTTTATGATATTTTTACCTTGGGGTATTTTTATCACTACATAGTTGTTTCGCGGTGCTCTGTCTCCCCCCCCCCCCTTTTTTTTGTTATCTTTTTCTTCGTGCGGTTGTTTCGGTCGCCTTTGTTGGTTGTACTGTTCTTCCGCACGTCTTTTTCGTCTTCATTCTTGCGTTGTGGTCGCTTCGGTCGCCTTAGCTGGTTGCACTGTTCTTCCGCACGCTTCCCCCTTTATTATTTTGCGTCGTGGTCGTTTCGGTCGCCTTTGTTGGTTGAACTGTCCTTCCACACGCTTTTCTCATTGGTTTTTGTGTTGTGGTTGTTTCGGTCGCCTTTGTTGGTTGTACTGTCCTTCCACACCTTTTTTCGTTTTTTCTGTTTTTCGTGCGTTGTGGTTGTTTCGGTCGCCTTTGCTGGTTGTACTGTTCTTCCGCACGCTCCCCTATTGCACCGCTTTTTCGCCTTTTAGCCTTTCTCCCCCGTTGGTCTCTTAGCATTTTATCCGTTGTCTTGATTTGGTGAGGCGGGGTTCGACTCCCCGGCGAAGTTGGTGGGCCGGCCTCGTATGAGGGTGCCCCCTCACCTGGCGGTCTTTTATTTTTCGAGTGTAGGGCCTTGAGGCATTGCACGGCGCCTCAATGGACCGCCTAAATACAAAAAAAACTTTCCAACCGGAACGAGAGATTTTGGCTTACAGGAATCGCTTCAGACGGCGCGAGGAAACAGAAAGGGACAAAAAGTACATACACAAATAATCATTTGCGTTGAAATATAAATAGGTCGCCTTAAATTTTTTTCTTTTATGGGATCCTGGTTTTCAATCTTCATTATTTTTTCCCAATCTGTTCCACTGTCCAGGAACAGTTTCGAAAGAGAATTAATTTATGCCATTCCCCGGGAACCTCATCTCGCTACAGAATCGAAAACGCATGACAAGGAGAGCTTTTTAATTTATAGAAAGGATCAAAAAGTATCTATGTCCTGCTATGCAAATACACATAAAAATCAGACCAAGAAAAAGCTATAAAGAACTGATGATGAAAATAATATCGAGTAAAACGAAACAAAGCCATGGCCTTAAAAATAGAAATAATCATTTTAAAATAATCACCACACAAGGCGTCATGTTAATACATTCCCTCCCTAATTAGAAATCATGCCGCTCGCTAAACATGTATGGTGGAAATACAACTGGTAAAGGAATTAAAGGAAGTGATAACATTAATTTCGCCTTATTTGAATTTTCATGTGCCAGGGCTCCTGTGAAAATTTAATTCCTAGCCCCATCTAAGCATTTGAGAAATGAATAGACGAATTTAGAGTCTTAATCGACGAATATGTATGACAAGGGCTGCTTGCATGTTGATCTTTTTAGGTAAGCGGAATTTGATAAATTGTAATTATTACAAATTTGATTTATGGCAGAGAATGAGAGGGGTTGTTATTGTACTGCTAGTCGCAAGTCACCAAGGTTCCAAATACTGCACGGTTTCTTCAGTCATTCAGTCATTCAGTTTCAGTTGTACAGACATATATTCGAAATCTATACACATAGATATCAACAGAAACATATAATCAGTCGAGAAATGTTGGGGGAAAAATAAACTTCAGATGAGAATAATATTTACGTACCCGTTGGCGTCTCTCGAATTCTGCGACTAGAAGTTCGCGTTAATGTTGTTATTAGAGACCTTTAGATCCACGTTTACGGCGAACCTCTAACCGCAGTTTGACGTTAGAAGTTTGCGGTTTGCCGTTAGCGCATTTCTTGGTTTAGATCCGCGGGCCGTTTGAACGATGCGAAACAATGGATTCTGGGTAATATAATCTAAAAATGGCGGCCGCTGCAAGGTTAGTTGTGTGTGTTTTTTAGGTGTTTTAGTTATTTTATGGAAATCTGACCGTTTTTACTTGCAAACATTGATTGAATCATAAAAGTACAATCTGATAGAAAGTAAATTTTATTTTTAAAATTATTTTTCAGGCAAGATTTTGATGATGTTCTACAGTTGATGTTGTACGATGACAGCAGCGAGAATTCGAGCAGTAGTGACGAGGATGACCTCGATAATCTGTTGGTAGACCTTATGTTTCCCCCCACCTTTTTCCCAAACTACTCCAGACTAAATCTTGAAGATATATCTGATGTGCAGTGCGAATCCATGTTTAGGTACAAAACGTTTGTTTTCATTTATTCCGTTCCACCAAAACCCTATTGTCGTCCAACCTAGATCAGCTCATCATTAATTATATTATATGTGCAGGTTCCAAAAACGTGACATGGAACGTCTCCGTGAAGGTTTGCAGATACCAGCCTGCTATATATGCAGTAATGGAACAAATGTTACTGGAATGGAGGCCCTTATGGCTCTACTTAGACGCTTGGCATATCCTAACAGATGGTGCGATTTGGAATCTACTTTTGGGCGAAGCCAATTTGAGCTGATTTTAATTTTCAATAAGGTACACAATGCTGCATATGAACCAATTAAGATTCGTAAGTTTCCTGGGTATGTTAGAGACAAAATCCTTTTGCTAACTTAAACTACTGGGATAGTAGTCTCAAGAGTAGACACCAGCAGTTTTTGGTGTCTCTTATGACAACCACAATTTGATTCATGATCATAACTTAGTAGGTACACACAATTTTCAAATGGCAGCCTTGCCTGGCATAAAGGAAATGTGATGCCCTTGGAACATGTTTCTCTGCTAACTTGCCTCTTACATTTTAGATTATGGATGACATCCACGACCGTTTCCACCACCTGTTGGATTCTCTAGACTTAGTGTGGCTTGACCCTGAGGTGTTTGCTCAGGCCATTCATGAGAAAGGGGCCCCACTTACTGAATGCTGGGGTTTTGTGGATGGGACACCTAGACCGATAACACGTCCCATCCGCAATCAAAGGATAATGTTCAGTGGACACAAGCGACTACACTGCTTGAAATTTCAGGTACTATACAAAACATTCTAATATTATTCATGTTCACAGTGTCTAAAGCAATTTTCTTGCCTCCCTTCCTACAGCCCTCACTGTAAATCCTCTACCCTAATTTAATGCTAACCCAGAGAGATTCAAGTGATGCCCACTGGTGACACACCCTTAAGGCTCAACATAAATCAGCATCTACAGTTTTATAGCTGTCAGCACCCACACTCTGTTACTTACTCTAATGGTACACTCCCTTCTGAAAATTAATACTATATCCACTCCTAATTGCAGGTTTAAAATTATTGTAATCATAAGGCAATCTTTGTTCTTCTTTTTTTTCAGTCATTTCAAGCCCCCAACGGTATTATTGCTCATATGTATGGACCGATTGAGGGTCGTAGGCATGATGCCTTTATGCTCGGAGAGAGTGGCCTTTTGGATAAGCTACCGAGATTTGAAAAACCAAATGGAGACCCTTACATCATTTATGGTGACCCTGCATATGGTTTAACACTTAACATCATGTCTCCATTTCGTGGTGCCCACCTTACTGACAATGAACAAGAATTCAACACATGGATGAGCAAAGTGAGGGTCAGCGTTGAATGGGGATTTGGCAAAATAATCCAAATGTTTGCATATTTAGACTTCAACAAGAACTTGACAGTACTCCTTCAGCCTGTTGGCAAGTATTATTTGGTGGCTAGCATTTTAATCAACTGTCATACTTGTCTGTATGGATCACAGACATCAACTTTCTTTAACCTGCAACCACCATCATTGGAAACATATTTACTTAACCATTAATAATTACTTTTAGTACATCACATGAAGGCTAATACACTAATTCTAAGAATTGTTTCACAGGCTGATGAAATGTCAAAATAAGGAAAAATTAACTGCAGTTAACTAAGAGCACTGGTGGTAGCATTCTCATCAACTTTCAGGGTAAATAAATCATGGAAATAGCAAAATCCCTTAGTTATTGCTAAAGCAGTGAGAACATTAAAATGCATTTTGTTCATTTTAGGGGAGGGGGGTGCCAACAGCAGGAAAATTTTAAATTTTAGTCATGAAATGACCAGAAAATTATGCATCAAAATTTGGTGGAAATCAGAAACTTGAAACCAAATGTTACATCTTTTTTACCTTCAGCATAGGATAAAAACATGGATGAGCCTAAGAAAAAAAGAAGGAGATTGACATGCTACATTGCAAAAGTGACCCTGTAGTTTTTGTAGATCCTGTATTTTTTACGAGTCAAGTAGGGCTGAAACAATTGAATGCCTAAACCTATAGGAGAGCTATGCCATTGAGACAAACAAAATAATTCTAATAAATACTATTTTCTCCAACTAGCAAGGAACCTTTTGTTACTACAAACACATAAGAACTGTACATTGAAAACTTGTGAGCGTTAATGTTCTTGACCTGGATTGAAACATGTTGTCTAATTGCATGTGTTAAAGAAGTTTCTAAAGTTTCTTTAAAAAGAGACCTGTATGTTCAAATGCACATGCAACAGCTGATAAGCTTAATAAAATACCCAAAAGGGGCAAAAGATAACAAAAAATTTAGAGTTTGTCTTTCAATAGAGACAGTAGCACACGCCGTTCTTCCATCTCTAGTTTCAACTTTTCCTTTCGCTCTTGCGCCTCGTCCTCATACTTCCTCTTCTGCAATTCATATTCAAGCTTTCTCTGTTCTAGTTCTTTCTCTTTAAAATCTGCCTTCCTTTGATATTTAGCTTCCAGCATCTCCATGGCAGACAACCGTGAGGGACGCTTCTGAGGTGTTTGCTTTACTAAAAACTAGAAATACGTGACTTGCAGAACCTCGCGAAGCTCGGGCACGGGTGCACCACAAAACTGATTGATGGGGGTCGGGAGAGGATAGAATTTCGGTTTAACTGGAGGTGTGGATGGGTGGCCACAATGGTCCCGAATTGTGAGTTAAGATCAACATTCTGGTTCCCAGTCGTTTCCATGTAACTTGCATCCAATCCTCTGTCATGTATAAGAAAATACGTTCAGCCCCCACCCCACCCCCCCCCCCCCCCACTTCTCTACATTCTGACATAAGGTAAATTGCTCTCTAGAGAGGATGTATATAGTATTGCTGTGGACCTGTTGTCAGGGCCAATGTGTGGTGTTTCTGTTTATTTTGGTTGGGTGAGAGCATAGGTTTATCAGAAATGCAGTTCAAATTCCAACTTGGAACTTGTTATCTCCCACATTTACCCAGCCATTTCCTTTAGATTCTGTTGTACAGCTTTTGTTCTATTTACTGGGTATTGACAAGTGTCAATAGCTAACACAATTCATTATTTCCCTTGAATGGTTGAGATACTGTAGCAGGAGTCTACTACTGCTGAAGAGTGATGCAGCGTATTAAAAAAAATCATCCATTTTTACCCAAAAATTGAAATAAGAATAATACAGAATAATGGCAAGCAAAGCACAGAGTTTCATATTGATGTGGTAGCATGTTTATTCATTCCCCCCAACACACTATAAAAATTGGATATATTTAGATAATTGTCACAATAAAATAATAAGTTAACCCTTGAATCCCCAGTTACCAGAATCTCCCTACAATAGCAATGCTTTAATTAGGTCATCAGAATTAAGGAATTGATCACCAAACATGAATAGTGTTAATTTCAGTAGAAAGAAGTTCTCTGCACTAGTACTACAAGAAATGTATAAAGACCAGTAAGGAGAATTTGTAGGCTTACATTGGGGCTTAGGGAGGTCAGTTGGTATGGAAAGCAAGAGTAGCTAATTAAGGGAAAGGGTGAATGTAGATTATAGCATGTGAAACCTTCAGAAGTAAGTAAACTTTCACATAGACAGATCATGCTGAAGGTGATCAGGATCTCAATTCCCCTGATTTTGGTGCTTGCTTGTGCACTGCGAGGAGACCTGTGATGCTGGTCACTGTATGTAGCATGAAATTATTGTCAATAATTAATGTTAAGCAGTAATTTTTGTTTCACATCAAATACATGCATGTATGTACCTATACCCGCTACACATTTTAAAGTGGTAATTGCTAGGCAGAGCAGTACTTGTAAGTGCATTTCCAAACCAAATTGTGAACAGAAATTGTCCTTTCTGATCCATCTGAATATTATTTTTAAACTATTAATAGGGTCAATATCCATAACGGAAAACATAAACTTTTATAAATTCTTACTGATCCAATATGAATTATTTCTTTCAAATATTTTTCGGGAACGTCCTAAACTTAGAATTTGAATTCTTTTTACTGCTCATACACAAATATGCAAATTGTTGTGGGAACTGAAACCTATTTTGTGAAATAATTTCATTTCTCTTGTGTAATCTGTAATTTTGATCATACTTGGAAAGGTAATTACATGTTGATAATAATTACTAGTACATCAAGAGTAAAGATAATGGTAGAGAGAGGAAATAATTTTGAGCCAACCTGTTCAGTCACCGCCCGTTGGAAAGGTACATTTCTAGCAAAAGTATTTTGATGATCGTGCATTTTTTGTCGCCTCTCGTTGCTTCTATAACAAAATCCTTTTGTCGAAGCACTTCTAGTCGGTGTCGCCGGTCCTGATCGGTTTCAGCACACATTTTCTCGAAGAGTTTGTAGCCGCTGAGTTCATTGTCATTATTCAATTGGTGTGACTGAGTTATAATTTCGAAGACCTTGCATCGCGCGATTCTGGCGTTGTTGGGGAATCTCGTTTTGTGGCAGCGCTGTGCTATCAAGCTAAATTTAAGCTACGTTGTGTATGTTCCAAGATTTCTCGCCTGTAATATTCCAGTCTCCTGTTTGTGTCCTGCTGACGGCTTTAGTCTCGCTAGGCTATTACCGGTAAACGATGTTCTCCTACCCGTGCTTTCTTGTCGTCGACTCTTTCGCCTTCGTTGCTCGCGCTGAATTTCAAGTCGGCATTCACGTTCAGTTTCAGTTGTAAATCTACCCCGGAATGGATTTTGAGCCACTTGTTAAACCAGGGGTTGCTGTCTAATTACTTGTTCACAGAAGATGAATAAAAATATCAGCACGTAAATGTACGTAGCGAAGCAGGCAAGAAATGAAGAAACACGCCGAAGAAACATGAGAGTGCGCAACTGTCAGCGGTCGCGATTTGGTTTTGTTGCTAGGCAACTGTGCGGACACCATCGAAATATATACGGGCAGATCGAGATTTGACCGCCCTTAGCAATCCTCGCGCGATCCCCACGCGACAAATTTATAAACCTCGCTACGCTCGGAGGACCTTCGGCCCTCCTCGCTTCGCGAGGAAATATATATCAAAACCCGTCTAAATATTGATGATACATTTTATTATTGGTGGGGGGAGAGGGGCTAAATTTTCTTTTTTTTAATGGAGGAGACTGGGCCAGTGAAAGTATCATAAAGTATCATACACTGTATTCACTTGTGGTTTAGGGCTAAGATTACGGGACAATTCTACACCACTCTCAAATAAATGAGAGAGACATCATCGAAATGAGAGACAACACTCTCAAATGACCGACACTTTTTTATACCACTCTCAAATAAACACCTTGCCACAGAGCTAAATTGTTTGTTTATTTACAGATTTCAATAAATGCCTGGGACTTTAAAATTAAAAATATATGGTTCTCGTAGTTGCTCAGATGAAATCTTTATAGCAATGAAACTTTTTAAAATCATTTTTTGAAGTAAAAATAGAATAAAAATGTATTAAGTTCCTGGCTTTACCTTTTGATGGAGTGCTCTTCTCATTATCTGACCCACTTTCAGCACTTGAATCCCCATCAGAGGACTGGGCAGACTTCTTCCTGTGACGTTCTAAAATAAAGCACATGGACTGATTAGATCACCATTTTTACATTTTATAAGGCATCAGACGAAATACCTGTACAGTGGCAGGTCAGCCTTTAAGCAACTAGCCTGCTAGCAACAGTGAGCGCCAAAAGTGTTGTGACATTCGGCAGTTTATGAGTACCTTGGACAAATATAACAATTCACCCCTTCGATATAACCCCCTCCCCCCCCGAAACAATGTTGGATTTACTGTCTGCAAGACTTGCCTCGTTTGTGTACAACATTGAAAAGGGGGAGGGGGAGTGGTTCACAAGCTGCAACGAATTTAAAGTGGAAAAATGGGAATGTTAAATTTAGTATTCATTTCAACCAACTGTCTCAAGGACTTTTGTCACTAATTGAAGTTCTTGGACCTAGAGGCGAGGGTTGGGGCTCAAGAGACCCACAAACAAGAGGAAAAGGTAAAAAAATACAATAGTTAATAAAACCAACAATTTTAAATTAAATAGAGATGTGACATCAAAAAAATTAAGACCACCAGAATTCAAAATTATGATGCTCTTTGAAAGCAATCAGGATGAAAAAGTCAGGCTTTTACTCGAACACAACTGATTTTGGATTTCACTAGGTGTGTGGGCATCTAAAATTTAAATTTGCCCCCAGGGGCTCAACGCTAGTCCATAAGCATAATCACAAGGAAGATGCCATTCTTCTTGTGCCTAAGTTTAAGCGCTGTTCTAGCAAAGACAGCTGCTTAAAGTGGATATATGCTTGTGTTCATGCTGTTTTCATAAGTTATAGTAGTTAAGTTTAGTGCTAGCACTAAATATGCAATAATCCACCAACTATAATATTCTACATGTCCATGTATTAACTTGCTAATCTTTCTACTGCCGCCTTCCTCATCTCTTCTCCCTTTTTCCTGTCCTCTTCCTCTTTCTTTTTCTTGGCTTCTTTTTCCCTGTTTCTCTCCTCCACTACATCTCTCCTATGCGTTATAATGTCTTCACAGAGCTGTTGAAGCTCTGTGAATTCTTCCTCTGTGCCTGATCTTGGGAAGTTAATAAAAACAGCTGCAATTTAAATGGATGACACCCTATCTTTTGAATTTATTTTGAGTGTTTACCCCTACCTTTTCAAGGCCTTGAAAAGGTAGGTGGGCTGGCCCACTTGCATGTATTCTCGCTGTATTCTTGTTGAGGCAGCTGAGATCTCGTTAAACAGGCTGAACAAATACAGCCAGCATGATAAAATGTTCCCAAATGAAAGGTTCATCACGGCAAGGCCTTGCCGTTTATCCCAAAAACAAAAAGCTGCTCTTGAGACACTTTTCATTTTATTTTCATATACAAATGAAAAGTGGCGGGGTATTCAAGTTGTTCCAAGAGCGTGAAATAAACAAAACAGTTGCTACTTAACATTTATGGCAGCATTAATCGCTCCACTCACCACAGGTGTCGGATCATATAAACAGAGAGACAGAAAGCTTCAATTCATAACAGTGTTTTCACTAGTGAAAACACAGAGCTGTCTTTTTGAAATTAAAAATAGTTCCTACCTCTTCAGGGATTTGGCATCTTCTTCCTTGTACTTTGTTAGTATCCTGTCCATCCTTTCGCGGCACCCTCTTCCCTTTAGTGTCACCGTTTTCTCAGTTGAGAAGAGTTGACTTAGCGACTCTGCAATCTTGTCCCACTCACAAGGCTTTTCTGGTCTGTCTCTGGCAACCTCAGTTGCGAGGGCTATATCATGAAACATGCTAGGCCATCTAAAAGCCATGGTGTATTTTGCTGGGGTCTAAACGCGAGAGAAAAATTGATTTTAAGCACTTTATAAAGAGCAAAGGGTAAAAACACAAGTTAGATATTGATCGCCGCCATATTGGATTTGCCACCTTCGCAAATGCTTGTTTTTCGAGAGAAGACAAAATGCTCAACATGCACTCTTTCGACCTAAATTTCTTCTCTATATTTAGACAAATAACTACTTTACAGATTTATAGCGTCAATACGTGAGATAACTGGAAATAAAAGCAAACAAACCTTGAGGGAAATCGTAAACGTGAAAACCTACCTCTTGCCGTCGAAAACGCGCGTTGAAAACCTCAAACGTGACCTCAGGGCCTGGTCACGTGACTTCTAGACGTTCGCGGTTTGCGGTAAACGTGGATCTAAAGGTCTCTACGTCATGTCATCCAATTACACGTCACGCATAATTTCGTGTTATAGCGAAACAGTTATGTCTACGTTTTAAAAAGGAAAAAAAAAAAGAAGAGTCATGTACTTCATAAACACAGATGCAATGACGGCATAATTTTTAGAAAAAAATAATTGTGGTGACTACTTCTGAAACATCTTCAAACACGTAACTACCACTTATGACCCATGGAACGTTTATATTTTGCAGTAAACAAGCGACTGCAACCTAGACGACCCACAGCAGAAATGACGCATTAAACAGTTTAATTTGAGTTTTCAATTAACCACTCAAAAATTTAAATTAGAACACGACTAATCTCACGCTGGTTTAAAAGACAGACTAAAGAATGAAAGACGACGTGATTACCTGCTAGCCCACATTGCTTACGTCTGTAAAAAAGACAATAAAGGCCTCGAATCAGTTCAAATTAATATTTCATTTGGCATCGCTTTCTAGTAAGTTTGTTGGCGAGGTAACGCGAGTATCAATTTTATATTTCAGCGCTCGGTACCCAGCTATAATCAAGGTTTGTTATCTTCTACCCGTTTCAGTCAGTCTCAATAAGTTTAACAAAAGCACATTGTCCATCCACTGCCGCTACCCACACAGTTGTAAACAACGCCTTAACGTGAGTAAGATAGCATTTTATTCAGATTACTTTATCTTGACTGATTTGCGATAGATGCGATTAAGGATAAACGGCGTCAATCTCATTTCTGCGCGATTTTAGCTGAGTTCATAGCGAGCAGAAGAGTCTGTTTCGTTTGTTCTGTCGTTCTGTCACCGTTTCATGCTCTTCTTTAAACTTCATATTCATCATATCATGTCATTTATTTTCCTGTTAACAGTTCGCAATTAAACTGCGTTCGAGTTCAAGCTGGACCCATTGCTTAGCCAAACCTTGCTCTTGTTTATGATTATTAGCGCTACACAACTCTTAGCAAAAACGATTAGTGTTTACTTGCGTTTCGTTTTTTTTAAGTGATGCAACATTGGCGGCCAAGCTAAATCCCGTTTTGAGATGGGATCTTGTACTAATGGTGACAAAAAAAATACAGTCGTTTAATCCCTAGTAACCGGTACTTTGGCACCGTTGCCTGGCAAACGCTTCCTCTTGAAACAATATTGCTGTTAATGAAAGCGTCGTATTACTCTTAAGATCCACTTTGCATTGATAAAGTACTTCTCTGGAACTCCCCACGACCACATCTCACAAAGATAATGCGGTAGTGGGGTAAGGACTGTCTTTCTCGTCTTAAATTTCCCGCACCCAGCCAGTCTGAGGTTCGGGATAAGTGTAACGGTTATTTTTGGGCAAAGGGGGGACGTACGATTTATTCGCTAAGGGTAACAGTTGTAAACTAACTCTTTTGCTCAGTGGCTCAAGCAGGTTGTGCTTTGAATGTATGCCTGAAACAACGATGCCAAGGATAATGTATTCACGTTGTTAATTCCTACTGTAAGCAATTTTGGTTCATTTCCAACTTCATTCAAAATAGACCTGAACTCGTGGCTCAGATCAGCTGTTATCGCCCAAGGAATGGAAAGATTTTTTCCCGTTTGCCATTCATAACGTAAACGGATAAAACTTCAGGATTAAGAGTTAAGCGAGACTTCTACCAAAGACCTAAAATTTTTTCAAGGTTTTTTGCCAAATAATGTCTTTTATTAGAATTTACTTTTGTGTGGGCCCGGCTGTAGAATGAATTTGGTTAAATTGTTTTGCATCAACTTTCCCGAAAGTGTTGTGACTGAGTGTAGCTGGGTAGCGGGGACAATAAGATTGAATATCAATTTAAAAAATAACCTGCATATCAAGTCAAAAAGAAACAAACAAGCAAACAAACAAAAAAACAAACGTTTACAAGAAAGAGATTAACAAATAAATTAAACTGTTGGCTTCGTAGTATTCTCTACGTATTTATTTGTATATTTGTTTGTTTGTGTTTATTTATTTATTTATTTATTACTCACACTTCTGAGTGTGTGCCTTCATTTCGGCATTTTAAGCATTTATGTTTTATGTCTGTTAAGATATTTGGAAAAGACTTAAGAGTGGCTGCCTGTTAGCATCGAGAATGCTCCGTCATCGGCCCATTTAGCGAATTCCTCATATTTTACCCAATTAAGATTCCCTTTGGTAAAATGTTCTCAAAAATCACATTTAAAAGTTCGAGCGATGTTTTAATTTTCAGAAATACACAAAAATTGAAAGTGCAGCCAAAGTGCGGTTTTTCGCCTGATCAAATACCCAAAATTAGGTGTGAGGACGAAGCATCGCTAGGGCATTAAAATAAATTTAATTGATGTCAAACGTGGCACGAATTAGGAGCAACTACTCTTATGCATGTTTCACTTTCAAAACAATTTAAATCTGTTAATTCTGAGATTTTGCGAGCTATTTTGAAAACACCTCTA
Source organism: Siderastrea siderea (assembly GCA_964030785.1). Classification (NCBI taxonomy): domain Eukaryota; kingdom Metazoa; phylum Cnidaria; class Anthozoa; order Scleractinia; family Rhizangiidae; genus Siderastrea; species Siderastrea siderea. The sequence continues at coordinate 19,791,629 of OZ034973.1, read as the reverse complement.
TAGAGTGCTGGTAATGGCGGCAAAATGTAGGTGAAGTTTAACGGCATTACAATGGTCCTGGTACCTCGTTTTGCAATAATTAACCGGCCATCGCCATATGGCGACTGCCGGTTTATAAAATGGACACGGTTTTTTTTTTGCGTCAGTTGGCTTAACATACGAACAAAGTGCTGTATAGCTTGTGGTACGGGTACTGAGTCATCAGAGAGTCATCAGAGTTTAAACATTACGTCATCCAGTAACGCTATAGTCAAAATATTGTGTCACACAGTCACACTTTTCGTCACGCCGGTTCGTATAAATACAGGATCGCGCTAACATTTGTGAAACCTAGGGGTGGGGAGGGTCAGAACGGCCGGTTAAAATTCCCATTTGGCTTTCTTGTTTTACTCTACAGCGAGAAAGTATCATCGGCCGTTTTTATGCTAGAGACGTTAATGTCGTCTTAGACGTTAATATCGTCTCGAGACGACATCATCGTCTAGTATAAAAACGGAAAATAAGACAGACAACTTTAACGTCTGACGATATTAACGTCTTCTGTTAAGTGCGACTGAACGTCGCAGTTACAGACGACTTTAACGTCTGAGGCGATAAAGTTCAGGCAAAAAGTTCAAATTTGCCTCGTCGGTTCTGTTCGAACTCGGTCTGCACACCGCTTGAGTTCGCAGCTTTTCGCAGCGGTTTCGAAACCAAGTATAGCAGAGCTAGTGCTTTTTGGTTTTTTCTGTCCACAACCATGGTTTTTACGGCGTTCCAAACACATTTAGCCAGGAAAAACACCAGCATTTTCATGCTGAAAGGCAGCTTGTCACGAAGAAAGAAATAAGTATTAAATTAACTTGGAAATTGATAATAAAAGTTTATGGCCTAGTGGACTGATATCCAGCTTCAGACGTCTACGTCCCGGGTTCGGCTTAAGCGAGGGTAGGAATTTTTCTTTTCTTTTCTTTTTTCTTTTTTTTTCTTTATTTAACGACTTGAATGAGAATATTTTCACACATTAATAGCTGTTAACCAAAAAAGAACAAAAAAAAAAAAACAAACAAAAAAACGAAAACCAACAAACAAACAAACAAACAAACAAAACAAAACAAAAAGGGGGGCTCCGCTTTTCGGCTTGGCTAAATCTATGTATTATATTCCTAAGCGGTCACAAGAAGCATACCCAATAGACGTACATCTACCTCAATGCCACACCACATTAGGGCCTTTTAAATCTATTTTCTGGTAACATATTCAGTATACTGGAATCCATACTACGTGCTGTAGTGTTTGAAATTTGATACAGATAAATCACGAACCCCCACGTAGCGCATATAGCCTGGTCACGCGCACACCGCTCCTGCGAAATAGGCCCTTTGCATAATTGTGTCACGTGACGTTGTCAATCATAAAAAATGGTAGTAGTACGAGATAGATATCAGAAATGGATAGAGTATGATGAAATTAGTAAAATTTTCAATTTTGAGGTTACTGACGTTAAAGTGCGACATTTTACGGTTATTTTAATGTTCAAAAAATTGCAAGACTTATAGGGAAAAAAGCTGCTGGGTGGCAAGCTTTGCCACCCAGCATACAAATCTTTTATAACTTTCAAACTTTCAAATTGTCCTAAAATCTTGCACTTAAAGGTTAGTGGCCTCAAAATTGGAAATCCTACTAATTTCATGACGCCCTTTCCATTTCAGCCACTGGTCTATTTGGAGCCACGACCATTTATTATGATTGACAAGGTCACGTGACACGGTTATGCAAAGAGCCTATTGTGTACATTTCGCTTCATTTCGCACGTGAACACATGAAGAAGCACTTTAAGATATGCGGTTTGCTTTACCGTGGTTTTTTCTCGTGTTCCAATGGCTCTTTGTAGCTATAGTACATTACTAAGTAACCGGTACCCCTTGTGGGCAGTCTAGTGATTACCCTGGTCAGCTGGACTGCGTGGCGCTCAAAGACTGTACTAAAGATGTAATCGGTCACTTAGCGAGTTTTAAACTCAGCAATGATGAAGGAGTGGGAACTGAAGTGAAGTTGCTGTTAGCCAGAGCCGGTAAGTACCTTTTCGAAAACGAAGACCCATTTTGTGATGTTATGAACTCTGACACTTGCATGCTTAATTATAAAAAAAAAACAAATGCTTTCAGGGATTTTCTCTTTGGAAGAAAAGCATTATGCCCTGAACATTTGCCCACGCCATAGAGCAGAATTTAGAATCCGCTGGAGGACAAGAAAAACCCTTTGCGCAGTTCCTTTGCGCAGTTCATAAGTTGCCGATAAGGAAGGGATAATAACGATGATGATAAAGCACTGAGTGCAACTTAAACGTCTTTATATTATATGTCAAACATTTAGCCAAAGATAATACACATGTAAACGTTCATTTTTCCAAACATATTGAATGTTTTTCTCATAGCCAACGGTCAAATTATGTCAGAAAAAATCACTCAACTCTTACATCTACATTTTTCTGTTGTAAATCATTGTTTCAATCTATTCGCAGCTTTATTACAATTCTTTGTCTGTACAAACTGAACAGGACTCGCAAAAAGCGATGATGTGCTTTTCTTTTTAAAGGAAAAAATATACGCCAACGTTTCTCTTAACTATCTTTACGCCTTAGTGTTCAAAAGGAGTGTTTTAGTGTTAGAGAAAAACTAGAAATTTGGATATGAAATGTTGGTGAACAACCGAGTAGCTGGGTATCCTGTGGTGCAAATTGCTCCAAAGCGTAAAAGCTGTCCCTACATTTTGAAGTCGACTTCCCGTTCTCTTTATGCAGATCTAAACTGAGCTACTGAATATTATTTGAATAAATGTTTAGGCTTGAAGTGACTGTTCTTCCGTTCCTTTAAGCAACGCTCTATAACAAATCATTACTTTTCTCCATGATGCTCATTTAGTCTTCGAGTGCACAAAATAAAGAATAAGGGCGTCATATATCGATCAGGAGTTTTGTAGAGTTTTGTAGACAGGTGTCTCAATAACATTTTTATTAGCTGTTTTTCCTGTTTGAAAATGAAAAAAGTTGACACTGGCGTTTAACAAAGTTTAAACTTCTTGTTCTATCTCGGTATTCAGATCCATGCATGGCCATCTGACGGTAAGATTTTCTTCGCAGTTTGTTAACATGAAGAGGCAAATATTTGCGTCCGTCGTGTTTACAGAGTGAAGAGCGGAGCTTATCTTTTTGTTTTATGAGCTCTTTACAAACTTTGCTACATCTTTTAAGGAAACGAGAATACTACAGATATAACTAGCCCCAAAATAGCTGATCAATAAACAAGCTAAGGGATAATAACGATGTAAAAAAAAGGACCCAGCGCAACGTAATCGTCTTTCATTTTACAGGAAAAGCATTTAGCCACAGCCGGGTAATGAAAGTTCATTGATGAAAACATTGTGAATGTTTTTTCTTATAGCCAACGGTAAAATTGTGTCCGAAAATAACAATTCTCACATAGTGTTTTCTGTAAATCATTATTTTAGTCTATGTGCCGCTATGTTATTACCAGTATTTTTGTCTGTACAGGCGGAACAAACACACATACACACACACACACACAGACACACACACACACACACACACACACACACACACACACACACACACACATAATTAGTTTTTCTTTTTAAAGGCCGGAAAAACACGCGCCAATGTTTCTCTTAATAAGTTTGACGCCTTAGTGTTCAAATGGAGTTTTGCTATGGAAAACTGGGAATTGGGATACGAAATGTGGGTGAATGACCAAGTAGCTAGACATCCTGTCGTGCTTTTTGCCCTACTGCGTGAAAGGTGTCACTACATTTTGAATTCGACTTCCCGTTGTTTTTGTGCAGACCTAAACTAAGCTACTGAATACTACTGAAATAAATGTTTGAGCTTTAAGTTAGTTGATGTCAGTGAGAAAAACAAAAGGCAAACATAGGCAGATCATCCAAAAGTTGAATTACTGGACCTTTTAATCGAAAATAATAAACCCACGTGTATTCATTGATCTGTTTAACCAGCCTTTTAACTGAAACAGTCACATAAGCTGTCCAGTTTCCACTGCCGGCGGTTCTACCAGAAATTGTTATGCAGCACATTGAGGAACGAGCCCTCAAAACCTACAAACAAACGCTATGTTAAAAGTGTAAATTAATTTCGGCCGTCAAATGTTTTACATATAAAATGAAAGGCGATCAAGTTGCACTCGGTGCTTTGTTGTCATTATTAGCGGAGCCAGCGCGCTAGCGCGTCAGCGGAGCTCCATTGCTAAGGAAATTTGGTAACCTGTCCAGCCAAAAAATTTTGGTAGTGACGTAATAGTCACGTGACCGTCCGTCCGTACATCCGTACGTCTGTCTGTCCGCACCAGAGGGCTACCAATACACTTCATACACTGGATATAACCCTGTGCTGAATCTTGTGTGTTTTTGGCGCGAAATCACATGTTGACCCGCGTTGTAGCAAAACAAGCAAAGACAACAAAAGTCAAAAACAAATTTGTTAATGGAAAAAAAAGTTCAAGGAACACTCAGTTGTCTTTTTGGTGGAAGGGGAAAAGTTCAATTTAGGCGAAAGAAATTAGGCGATAAAGTTCAGGCAAAAAGTTCAAATTTGCCTCGTCGGTTCTGTTCAAACTCGGTCGGCACACTGCTTGAGTTCGCAGCTTTTCGCAGCGGTTTCGACGCCAAATATAGCAGAGCTAGTGCTTTTTGGTTTTTTTCTGTCCACAACCATGGTTTTTACGGCGTTTCGAACACATTTTGCAGGAAAAACACCAGCATTTTCACGCTGATAGGCAGCTTGTCACGAAGAAAGAAATAAGTATTAAAATTAACTTCTAAAACAACGTCAAACGCCCATGGCCTAGTGGACTACTCACCGGCATCTTACGCTGACGAGCCGGGTTCGACACTCAGCGGGAGCAGGAATTTTTTTTCTTTTTTTCTTTGTGTTTTTTTTTCAATTTAACGACTTGAATGAGAGTATTTTCACAAATTAATAACTGCCAACAAAAACAAAACAAAAAAACAAACAAAAAAAAACCCCAGACAAAACAAAAAGGGGGGCTCCGCTTTTAGGCTTGGCTAAATCTATATATTATTACTCCCCCTCCTCATCAGTGACTTATAGGCTTCTTTTGAAATTTGCATGATCTTTTCCTTAAATGCTCTGAAAAAAATCTAACAAACTCTTTTAAAAGAATAAGAGAAGATCAGTTGCTAGTGAAAAATTAATTTATGGGCAATCATTCAGTGAGCACGAAGAAAATATCGGCCACTTATTAACAAAATGAAAAGAAAACCTTACCATCAGCTGGTCAAGGAAAGATCTGAACAATGAGAAGTTTAGACTTTGCTTAACGCTAATGACAAGTAATTTTCGCTTTCCAAAAAACAAAAACAAATGTTATTGCAACACCTGTCTACGCGTAACTTCTCCGGTCGATGAATGGTCCAGTTATTCTTTATATTTTCATGGTGGTCTCAGAGATCTGGATTTCATTTGTGCAATCGAAAAATGACCATTAAAAAAAAAATAATAATGTATAGTAGAAAACTACTTGAAGGAACACAAGAAAAGACACACAGTTTTTAATTTCACTCTCGCTAAATGTCAGCTTATTGCCTGAGCCTAAAAGCTCGATTTATAAACACCGCTAAATTGGACTTTTTTCCTTCTTATGTTATAAATTAGTATATGTAATCGCAGGAGGCCGAGTAGAATGAAGGATAAATTTTCACTTGTATTTTCAAAGTTTTAGCGACGAGGGCAATTTGTGAAAACTTGGAAAATACAAGTGAAAATTTGTCCTTAATTCTACGAGGACTCAATGCGATTACTTGTTTATAACATAGAGGGCAAAATTTTCGGAAAACTTTCCATGCACGCTGAAACACAATCAGCCGGTCCTCAGAATAAAAGTACCCGCTCGTAAACATTCACCACGCAAGCAGTTTAACTGTTGCTCTGCATGCGCACAGAACAAGAAAGACTGACCATTATGTAAATATTAAGAGACAAATACAATTCTAGTTCATTGACAGAACACACTTAAAACTCAAACCAAGTAAATTTTATTCACCTGAGTTGCAAAGCTTCCTCTCGCCGGAAAAATTATCGACCACGTCGCTCCAAAGTTTTCAGTAGTTTCAAAACAAATGACCGTTTGCTGTTTCCCGCAACACATATAGTTCACCTTTTGGAATTTCTCTTCAAGCTAACAGCCTTTTTTCATACCATTTTTACCAAACAACCCAGTTAAAAGTCAGACTTTGAAGCGACCCTTGTGTTGAACAACTGAAAATCCGTTTTTCGTTTCAAGACGCCTACAAAATGCAAATGGCGCGCTCTTGCGCTCAACCAATCAAATGCGAGTAGTTTTGGCGCTTGGCCAACCAGGAATTAGTAATTTTGCCCTCGTCCGAAAGAAAATTAAGAAAAAATGCCCTCTGTCTCAACCAATCAGCATTCAGTAATTTTGCCCTCTATGTTATAAGGCTAATATATATAATCCTTACTTGCATCTTTCAGTTAGCACGTTTCTGAAAAGGCTCAGTCCATTTCTGCTAACACACTGAGAAGAAAAGGTAAGAAGATGTTTGCCTTTTTAACACTTTTATTCTTGACTTATACGTAGTTATACCACCTTGTGTTGTACCTTTTAGATGTAAATATTGGTCACGCAGTACAACAAACCTTTACCAATGGGAGAATTCGGCCGGAAAAATTGTAACACGTAAACTGCAACATGCAATTGTCTTAGGGTTAGTTTTCGTTTTGTTAGGTTGAGCGGTCTTGCATGTATTTGTTCTTTCGAAAAAGAACTGTTTAGGTTCTTGTTTTCGTCGTTAACCGGAACCGACGAAAACAAGTAGTTGTCTGGTGTGTCGCAAACCAGTTGCGCTCTTAAGTTAGCACAATTCAGTGTTGCTTTGTTCACTCAAAGACTAAATGAGCATCATGGGGAAAAGTAAAGATTCGTTATAGAGCGTTGCTTAAAGGAACGGTTTCACAAAAAGCGGTTATCATTTTTTTTCAGATTACCAAAACGCACAACTTTACTCATTCCCCGCTTCCTTAATTTTTCCCTTTGTGTAACCCCAAACTACAGTTGCCACGCAGGCCGATAAAAAGCGACGAAAACGAACTTACGACAGTCTCGAGAAAGGTCTCGTGGCTCGCCATTGAACCTTGTCTCATCACATGTTTGTACGTGACAAAACACCTCTTGTTTACACAAAACAGTAACCTGATCTCAAGCTTGATCAACATAACATGTTCTTTAAAAGTGAAACGACCCACACTAAACATTATCACATGACTGCCTGCTCATGTGATAACAAAAGCTAAATGTTTTCTACCATCTCCCAACATAATTCCCATTGCAGCAGCTCTAACTTCTATCTATATTTTAACCAAAATATTAAAACCTTGTATGTATCAGGCGTCCTCCTTCAATATTTTACTTCAGTTTCACCGCTAAACAAAGAGCAAAATTGGACCTTCACCTGATCACAGGTGCTCCACGTGATAGAATTCACGTTGTTTATCACACAGGCTTAACCCCTCCATTATTCTCAAATTCGCTCATCTAAAATTCCTGCGATTCATTCCCCCATTTCCACCTCTCCACAAAACAAAACATCCCTTAATATTGTCTCCGCCCAATTTCGCATTTTACTTTCACATCAAAACGCTCATCAAAAAAAATTTATTCACTGAACACAACCACTGATTTTTGATCAGTCACGTGTATACAACCACTAACATAAATTCCATTGGCTGACTTTAGCATTGATCTTTGATCACCCTCAAATCTGGAAAAGCCCTGGGAACGAGGTTGCACAATATCGGATACAGCTCCACTTATAAGGTAAACTCTGTCTAAAAACCAATACTTTACGAATGCTCAACGCTACTCAAAGAAAACATAGGCACGCAATGCGCGCAGAGCCAAAGATCTTGTGGTTATCCACTATAAAACCTGGTAATGATTCAGCAGCGTGACTACGCGGAGTAAAAAAAAAACCGAAGAAAGCTCTTTGTTTCACGGTTCTTCAAAGAACACAGACAAAAACAAGTAAACTTAAGCTTAAACTCACCGTCGAAAAATATTGCATACATAATTTAGGCAAAGATCAGTGGAAAGTTAACAATTTTACTTCAGAAATAAATGCAAGTTGCAGTTGAACCTTTTAATTTCTTACTTCTACCGGCGAATATCCAATAGTTTTCAGTGCTCATAAACGGTCAAGTTTCTAAAGGGTGCCGTTTTGACGCTCTACGTGATTTGCGTGACACGCGACTCGCTTTACTTTGTTTAATTTGTAAGGTTTCAGACGTTTCAGGCAACCACTTACGTTCTTAGTACATTGTATTGTCAAAACAGGAGTCTGCCATCAAACGGCATTGTATCCACAATATTTTCGTTCGAAATCGGTTTGAACTAGCGTTTATAAACACGACTGAAATAGTTTTGCAACTACATTTATTTCCCCTGTTAATTGAAGCTGCTTGCTTTGTAATCAAGTCAGCTATAATAATTTTCGTCTTGTTGCTTCACAAATCGACCAAAGTATGTTTACATTTGTAACTTTCCCACGGTACAAAGTTATTTTTAGCTCACGTGTTTATTTTGAGTCTCAACCTACAGCCGAATAAATTTCGTTTGGTTTGCCTTCGAGCAGTACGAAAATGTTCAAATTCAGCTCGCTTTCCAGTAGATCCAACAGGTCTCCATTAGAATGCTTTGTCACATATCTGTAGTTGTTAATCTTTCGGTACTGTTTCGGTCGGTTCGAGATGTTTTAAGTGTTGCGTTACATTCCTTATAAGGCTGAAATTACAGCTGTCAACTATGCAAATTTGCTCAACATACGCTTTACACTTTGAGCTATGAATAACCCCGAAATAACGTTTAGTATCTTGTTATGATTTTACTACATCCATCCTCTAATTCCTTGATCACCACTGTGACTTGGATTTTAATACTAGTTTCATTCAAGTTTTTCAGTTTTAAGAATAGCTAGCAACAAGCCGCGCAATTTCCGATTTAGTTTTAAATGGGTTCATGTTTTATAACACGCACTCAAAAATGAAACTCCAAATTTTAGATTCGCTGTTACCGAGAGATAATTTTATGCTGTTTTACTCTAGTCTTTTCACTATCGTTATAAACTTGGGCGTTAAATATTGTTTCTTTCACTGTTAATAAGGGATCGATGTAACGTTAATTTCCACGTTCTGTTCATACAACATCTCAAATTGGCAAGTCCGTCTTGTATTTGCTGCTGTGGAAATTTGTACTTCAGCTAAGTAAACACAGGACTACAACGCGAATAAAATCCTGCCAGACCTGACGTACACAAAACAGGCATTCGAAGTAGATCCACACTTGCGAATGAAAAACACTTCAAAGCCCGGGGGTCTTACTCCTGCTGTATGGGTTTGTGCCGCTGATAAGGTAAGAGTTTCAGTGTCCCGGTGCACACCCCCACCCATCGTCTCACAGAATATCGTCCCAGCCTCAAAAATCGTAAGAGAAACACGACACTCTTCTCGTCTAGTCTATCGTTGATTTTTAGGCTCTTACAGTAGCCATATGACGTCACTAACGTGACGTCATTGGCTAACAACGTCACAATAGTGTACCGTCGTGCTCGCACGACCATTCAATAACCATTTCCTTACCTCTCACCGACAGCTACAAAATACCTCACGCACGCTTTGCGTGCCTATGTTTTATAACTAGTAATAGTTTTCAATATAGCTGCCCCCCTTTTCTATAATTTTACCGACAATGGCAAGGTAAAACAAGCACATAACAAAATATATTTATATTGTTACAAAGACTTGCACAACTGAAACGGTTATTTTTAAAACTACAGAAACCCAATGACTCGCGTGTTTTTACGTGTTTGGCATAAAATAAATTTTGTCTGTTCAAGTTAAATATTATTAATACGTTCTGATACGTATCAACTGTTGGGCATAAAACAACCTTAAAAACGAAAAGTGCTGAAATTTCTCACACGTTGTTGAGAGCCGCTCGAATATCAAATTTCAACTAGCTTATGCAAATTAGTCCGTGTTTACAACACGTTGCTTCACTATCACAAACAGCTTTTGGAGCCAAAACCTTTATTCAGATAAACAATATATTTGCTTTTAGAAGCAAAAAACTTTCGATTTTCTTATGTGCATGTACACACGCATGTAATTTTTGCAGACACTTCACATGACCTCATGACCTACATGGCGACCGGTTGATCATAATTAGAGCGGCTTCGCGAACAAAATTGCAAAAATCATAAATATCTGGATCAAACGATCAGTTAAACAATTTTTAAAAGGCAAATCAAGATTTAAAACAACATTTACCGTACTGTGCGTTTACCCAGGTCGTGTAAAATCTATTTGACGTCCGCGATCAGTTAAAACAATTTTTGAAAAGCAAATTGACATTTAAAAACAACATTTACCATTTACCGTACTGTAGCGTTTACCCGGGTCTTGTAAAAATCTATTTGACTATCGCGGTTCGGTTTAAATTTGTTTGTCTTTTGCAAATCGAAAGAACGTGACTTCGTTCATACTTTAAATACATGCCCGCAAAGGATCAACAAATTTGTTGATCCTTTGCGCGCCGCATTCATGAAAATCGAGATTTTTTCCACTGTATCGAATCAACAATCCATCATTTCTCACTCTGTAGGTATACGCGGGGGGGTACCAAGGTGCCTCCTCGGGTTCTGGCCGTCTGGGCCGGAACCCTACTGGGGCAATTAAGCATACAAGTGTCAGAGTTCATAACATCACAAAATGGGTTTTCGTTTTTGAAAGGTACGTACCGGCTCTGGCTAACAGCAACTTCATTTCAGTTCCCACTCCTTCATCATTGCTGAGTTTAAAACTCGCTAAGTGACCGATTACATCTTTAGTACAGTCTTTGAGCGCCACGCATTCCAGCTGACCAGGATAATCACTAGACTGCCCGCATGGGGTACCGTTACTGAGCAATGTACTATAGCTACAAAGAGCCACTGGAACACGAGAAACAATCATGGCAAAGCAAACCGCATATCTAAAAGTGCTTCTTCATGTGTTCACGTGCGAAATGAAGCGAAATGTACACAATTTCGTAAGAGCGGTGTGCGTGTGACCAGGCTATATGTGCTACGTGGGGTTGCGTGATTTATAAACCCGCCGTCGCCATATGGCGACCGCCGGTTTATAAAATGGACACGGTCTTTTTTTGACGGTCAGTTGGCTTAACATACGAACAAAGTGCTGTGAAGCTTGTCTTACGGGTACTCAAGACCAGTAATCTCTTATATAAGACACATGCGCATATTAGTCTGCTGAATGTTACCTTCGTGTGCTCGTGTCTTTTAATTTACAGTATTTAAGATATGAACGGCAAGGGTTGTTAAGTTTGGGGTTTCTGTATTTGTTTTGTATAACGCATGCGCAACTGAGTAAAGCAGCTAATAGGATTGAAAGCGAAATTGGCTGGGTTGTCAGATCTAGTTAGTGGTCATGGTGTACATTTTTTAGCGCAGGAGTTTTGTTATGGGGATTGACATAATCTTTGAGGGATGTAAAAACGTGGGAATGGAAGGATTTGTGAATGTGAGGAGCATATCACGGCTTCTGTGAATGTGATTTGCTTGGAAAGCTGCGTTTTGTATAAGAGGGGAGTAATGTTGTGCTGCGTGAGAGGCAGTTTCCCTTGGCGTTTTATGGGGGGACGGTTTCCGAAGTGGATTGTACGTTTTCTCATTGGGTAACCTGTATTTCGCAGAGGAGAGAAACGACAGCTGTGTTTGCAGCTTTGTGGCTTAGGAAGAGAAGGGACTGGCACTAGTATGATGTTGCAATTAGTGGATTGCACCATCGATACATCACAGTTCTTGAGAAGGGAGAGAGATGAGTGTTTATTTGACGCGAGAAGTTGATTTCAATTGCATAAAGACGAAGGAATCGGTCATTAATAAGGGCATCAATTAATAAGGTAGCTTTTACGAGTCTTTAAGTTAGAAAATAACTGAATATTATCAAGCAATGCGTGTGGTTTGCGTGTGGTGTTGGTTGGGTTTGAGGTTACTTTGTAAGTCTGGTACGTAGCCGTTCCGAGTCAACTTGTTTAGTTTGCATGGGGATTCCCGGGTTAGCAAACCGGGTTTAAACATCACGTCATGAGATATGCCTTAACATGCCCCAGACTCTGACGATCTGCTCGAGCTCGTGTTTATGAAGCGTTATATTTTGATTCTACTGCTATGTTCACTGTTTGTATTCACCGTCTAGGCACAACAGTAAATATTTCGTCATCCCTTTGTAAGCATCCTCAGTTGTGGGCAAATATATACCGACATTCAACGTTTGAGTGAATCTGCTTTTTTCAGCAGAAATAAAAGCGATAAGAAAGATAAGCTGAGTCATCAGATTTTAAACATTACGTCATCCAGTAACGCTATAGTCAAATATTGTGTCACACAATCCCACTTTTCGTCACGCCGGTTCGTATAATTACAGGATCGCGCTAACATTTGTGAAACCTAGGGGTGGAGAGGGTCAGAACGGCCTGTTGAAATGCCCATCGGGCTTTCTTGTCTGTATCAAATGTCAAACACTACAGCACGTAGTATGGGTTCCAGTATACTGAATATGTTACCAGAAAATAGATTCAAAAGGCTCTTGATGCTCATGACAGAAACCCTGGGATTGTGGAAGCTAAAGTGGTGAGGCGTTGAGGTAGATGTACGTCTGTTGGGCATGTTTCTTGTGAATGCTTAGGAATATACTAAGCGTTTTTAAAAATGCTGTACATTTGTTTGGAGACGGACAGATTTCCTTTTAGTTTTGTAATTATATAGGCGGAATTTGATTTGAAATCGTCACTACCTTTATAACACTGACATTTTGATCACCTTCCTGCTATATAAACGTTACGTTACTACAGCTCTTGACATCCTGACATCTTGCGTGATTTGGGCCGAACGCATGACATAAAATATTCGATTTTCTCACAGGGAAGCTTTGCGAGTTTGACCTTGAAACTTGGCATGGAAAATATTAAATAATGATACCTTCTGGCTGTAAAGTAAAATTATCGCAAAACGAGGTACCAGGACCATTTAATGCTGTTAAACTTCACCTACATTTCGCCACCATTATCAGCACTCTTGAGGTGTTTTCAAAATAGCTCTGAAAAACGAGCCCACGTGACCCTACCGCTGGTCTCGTGGCACTATTTGACGTCACGGACAATTCAAAATGGCGGCGCGCAGTGTTGAATTTTGGCCCTCTTTGGAGAGGAATTTCAGTGCGATCGGATGCACTTTAGAAGCTAAAACTACGGTCAGTAACTCAACTTAATGTTATCTTTTTATTGGCGATTTCAAAAAATACACCGTTTCTGGAGTGACCTTCTCCTTTAAAGACTTATTTAATCGATTCTTTGAGAAAACTACACATGTAATACTTGTTATCAGTCGTGCAAGTCAACGACAGCGTTGTGAGGCTATTTTCGCTGAGAGCTGTGTGTTCTTAAATGAATTTTTTTTTCTTTTGTTGCTAATTTATTTTAATATTTCCTTTATACCACTGTAAATGGTTTGAACCCAGGAGTCATATCATAAGTCGGTAAAGTATGATCGTCCCAGTGAGTGTCAATGACATGACAATAACATCACGGCTTAACTGGGAAACGACCAAAAACATCGCGAGTTCGTCGTCCAGTCCGGACAACGACCAGAGACTTGCGATTCACAACTCACTTGATTTTGATGATGACTTCCGCTCAGGTTGTCGAAACGTCAGTCAACGTCACCACCAAGAGTCCTTCTCAGGACTACACTCACCCGGACGATCATACTTTACCGACTTATTACTATTTACCTTTTAATTACACTACTTTTTGTTAGTTGTCTTGTACCCACCTCGAATAGAACATTTGCTACCCGCGGAAGGCAAGGCTTTTTCCTGTCTGAAATTTTGCTGCTGAATAAAGATTGTAGTGGTTGTTGAATTTAAATGAAATAGGATAAGGTGCGAAAACTCCGAGGGAAATAAATTTTGACCGAGAAACGAAAAGACTGTTTTGTAGTTCAGCTAGAATGGAGCATACCAAGAACACTTAAAAAAATCTACAACTTGAACAACTCAAATAACCAGTAAAATTTGTCCCAAAAAACGCAGTACAATTTCTCAACTAAATCACGTGAATAGTGGCCTTTTTTGGAGAAGAAAATTGTCTTTTTTTCATTGCTTTTCTTCTTTCTTTTGTAGGCCAGTTTATTATAACTTCTATTTTGTTAAAGAGAAAAAACTCCTCGCGCCAGAGTAGAATGATTTCAAGCTCTCGAGGTAGCAAGGTCCGTAATGGAAAATAGGGACGGACTTGGCCAAACAAATTCAAGGACGTAAGATAATAGTCAGGTCGCATATATCACGAAAAAAGTCCCGTAGGAATTTCGCGATGAAAGCAAGCCGTTGGTCTAGTTGTGTAACTTTGCACCGACGGTTTATACAGACCTTTCAAAAATTGACGTAAATTGTTCAGCATGAAAACGAGGCTAGAACATTACGCTTGCTTATTTGTTTTGTTAAAGGAAACATTATGGTGAAACTTACCAACACTACATAGTAAAATATTTCTGATACATTCAGTGCACTTGAAAAGGGTAAAGGTGGTCACGTGATCTATACAACATGAAATCGAGGCCCAGTTTTTGTCTGCTTAGAACAGCCTCTTGGCGTCAAGTAAAGATTGCTCTAATAGCATAGCCATGATGCTAGTAGTGTTTGCAAATAATTGTATTTCAGGTTAGAGCTTGGGCGATAAATCACAATCTCGTTTTTCTTGATTGTCGTGTTCTCAGTGTAAGCTTGGGTAAGTCATATCGGCATAATTTCGAGCGTAGCAAGCCTTTGTATGCCGGTTGCATCATCGAGCATTATGCCGATAGAATAAGAAAATTTCGAGCATGATTTGGCATTTTAATGAAATATATCATGTAATGTTAATGTGCAAATGGTAATAGCAAATGAAAAATAATAACAAGAGTAACGATGTAGGTGGAACGATATAAGTGGAGTCCACCAATGCCTCTGAATGCGAACTTAAAAACAACTGCCCTTTTGCTTTAGTTTATTTCTACAAATTATTTTGAGTAAAACAATAAGAATCATTTACGGAAAGTTGGCTAAATAGAGTGAAGCAAGTTAATTTTATCGCTGCACGTAAACGATGTTTCACAGCATAATATAATTACGCGCATAATGAGCAGTTTTTATGAACAAATTTTATTCAATAGGTCCAAAGATCAGTTGCCAATGTTTGACATCAAATGCACCCGAAATCGGTCATCGCCCAAAATGCCGCGACACATCCAGGACCTCTCTACGGTCCAGGGTTTGAAAATCTTTTTTAGTGACAAAGGCATCAAAATACCCAGAAAATGGAGGAAAATAGCGAAACAAGGTGCACCTTTTGGTCCATTACAAAAACTAGGTACTTTATCGGTTAGTTTTACCTGGGCTTTTTCAGAAGAGGAGTTAAGGAATCGCTTAATTAAGGCCTTTTGGACTTCTCTGCGAATTGAAGAACTAGTATCGAATGACTTCTAAAATTCGGGGTTTTTTGCTGGTTTAAGTGTGGAAAAAGTACCTCGTTAATGTTCAGGGGTGTTTTACTCTTCAAGAAAGGACTTACTAACTTAGTTTTACCCTGGGAAAGTTAGCCTTTTATCTAAACTACGAACGGGAGAAGTTTGGATTTAATCATTGCCAGAAATTTGAGTCAAAATGGCGGACGCGCGTGCGCATTGCGTCCTTAATGGCAGCGGAATCGTGTGAGAAAATGTATGGGATTTCAACAAAAATCCGAAATACAACAAATACGAGTTAGAATATTCCCCAGCTCCGACTCGAGACATGTTCAGTAGTGGTTAAGCTATACTTCTAACATAAAAGCAATTCAAAACCCATTCGTCTACTTACTTCCCGCGATCTTCGATGTTCGATGTTCCAAAGCTATAGCCATTACTCATAGTTTGCCTCAAAATATGGCGTGACCCATGCCAAATGCTCGTCGATTTTAGGAAAAACCCCTCAGGTGGTCATCTAGCTCCGACTCGCATTAAATACAGGGAAGTTCGATGTACACAAATCGTCCATAAAAAGAGACATTTCTTGCCAATAAGATACTTCCAAAGCGCTTGAAAATTGCTATTTTTTCCTTGGTCGAGTCTGTGAACTGTGACCATCTTTAAGAACTCACGAGAAGGGAAAACACTGAATTAAAACCTCTTCGAAACCTCCAAAATTCTCGCCATATTTGTTTTTCTTATCTAGCAATGTTTGTCGGTAGATAAACTAGGTCCAGATCCCCTTGTTCTAAAGAGGGTGCCTTGAATAATTCTTTTTTCTCGCGCGAAAATTGAACCAGATCTGCAAGACTTGCATAGTACCTCCAATGAACTTTTTTTTCAAGTGCTTTTTTCATGGACAATTTACTTACTTCCTCTCTGTATTTAATGCGAGTGAGAGCTAGTTGACCACTTGAAGGTTCTTTCCTCAAATCGACGAGCATTTGGCATGGATTACGCCATATTTTTATAATGCGAGTGGGAGCTAGCTACATTTTCCAAAATGTCTGACATCTTTGCTGATTACAAGAAAAGATTTACTCCCATTCCTCCTTTTCTTTTTCTTCTCATGAAATAAAATATCTACCGAGCTTAAATTGTGCAGCAGATCGTATGAAACACGCTTCTTATCCGATAGAGAAGCCTCGCCGCCATAGTTTCTTTGTGTTTTACAAGATACCGCTGACAGTTGTTAGCGGGCTCGAAATGTCCGCGATTTCTGGCGATGACGATGTTTGAAAGTAGTATCGAAACGAGAATTTCTTGAAGCAGTTTCGTAAACCCCTAACGGTGCTCCAAACCGACTTCTTTCTGAACTCCCGTGAGACCTTAAAAGAGATCTCAAGGTCCGCCTCCAAGAATGATAGGACTTACTTTTAGCTAACGAACCATTGTTCTCGCATCGACTACCGCGAAAATTCAAATTCAACAGACTTTTAAATAGAGATGCTTGAGAACCCCAAACCCCTAACACAACCACATTCTCGACGTACTGCATTTGTTAATACGTTTATTCCATCAAAAAATACCTGTGATCGATTTTTTTGGCTAGAGCGATTGACTCACGCGATCCGCGCCTTCTAGCCTGCCTCAAAAACAGGCCGTATCAGTCTATTCTTTCCGACGCCCAAGTTAAAGTGCCTATGAACTAAAATTTTTTTTTGCACATTTTGGTAGCTCATTATGTGTTAATTCCGAAATGGCAAGAGAAATTGGATGGCAAGAAACAAAACTCCGTTTTTTTGCCGTTGAAAGTACCCAAAATGACCAAAATCGTGTCTCCGAAGACTGGGAACGAGTTGGCCGAGGAAGCGGGCTGTATAACGTCACAAATCGCGCAGAATGTTTGTCTCTTTGGTCTTTGTCAAGTGTTTGAGCGATGAAACTTACATTTTCCTTGCTAATATTGATATACAATGAAAGCTACCGACGACTGAGGAAAACGCTAAGATTCAGCTCGAAGCGATTTCGAAGATGTGCAGTTTTTGGGTTTGTCGTCCGTGGATAAAGCATAAACAACGACAACAACAATCTTGCCCGAAGCAAGATGGCGAATTGAATTGTTGGGATTGACTGGCTTGACTGGCCTTGGAGGAGAAGCTTCTAGAATTGAATGGTCAGTACCTTTATGTGTTAATAACGAGAGATTGACGCAGCCTTGACTTTACTTCTTTTGTTAAGAGCGTCGTTGTATGTACTTCAATTATTTCACTCAAACCGATACCAGACATGCTCAAGTTTACGGTGTACTTGCTTATAACTTAATTTGTTCATCTTTTCATAGGTTTTTGCGCCAAGAGAAAGATAGACTCTGTTGTTCGGCTCTTTAGAATGAGGACTTTTGCAAAGAGAACACTGATATAAACTTATTAGTTAGCAGGAAATATTTTATACATTGAAGATAAGCATACCCAAAATTTGCTTGAAATATTACATGCCTAATGGTTGACACATCAATAGTAATGTCTAAAGGGCGTGTTTTATTTATTATAATCAGCAGCTTCAAATGATTTTCAAATGGAAGTGCAGTGCTTTTATTGTAAATTTCAAGCCATTTATGAGGGAGTATCTCAAAGCAAATAAATAAGAATTTTTGAGTATGATGCTCATTTGTGGTCTTTTACTCCACCTGGAGGTGCTATGAGGATGATGACTGTGATATGTAAAGATGGACATTGCATGATACGCGTGCAAACTTAGACTAGTGTGACTTCAGCTTTGTCGTTGTAATAATCCATCGCTTCTGACTACATGAATTGGTTTACGTAATCAGTTGCCTACACAATATTCGACCAGCTGAGATTTTTGTCCTTCCGTTCAGCAATTTGCTTGAGGATTTTGGTACATACCAATTTTGTGGAAACACGCTATGGCAGGTGAGAGCTAGTGTGCAGAATTCTTACAGGCTTTATGTGATCACTTATACTTTCATGATGCTGGTCTCATGTAAATAAACTTAACCATACCTGTACAGTTATACTGGCCCCAGTTGTTCAAAAGTTGGATAGCGCTATCGACCGGATAAATCTCTATTCAGTGGATAATGCAATTGGTTTCCCTAACACTTATCCACCTTTTGAACAACTGGGGCCTGGTCTGAGCTCCCTTTGTATACTGGTCTCATATGACAATAACTCCCTTGGGTCAATCTCAACACTGAGATGAATATGTAATTTGTTCCAGATCGAAGTACATTTTGAAGTGCCATTTTCATTGAAAGATACACCCATTCCAATTCCATGAAGTATGGCAGAAATCAGTGTCAAGTAGAAATTGCCCTCTCTGTGTATAGTTTCATTTGTTTTGTTATTTTTGTTTAAGGAGGGGGGGGGGATGGGGAGAGGTTAAGGCAGCTCCCTTGGATCCATAAACCCTTTAAATTACAGTACCCTCCCAGTACACTGTACACATTATGCATGTATAGCCTTTTTTGTTGTTAAGAGATATGCTCTTCAGTTACAAATGTCTAAGAGTCTGTGTTCGATCAAGCTCGCATAATCCTTTGAATTCTCCCAACACTCTCATGTTTGCACCAGGCTTCCATTACGTAACCATGCATGCCACTATTAATGTTTGAAGATATGAATTTTACCATCTTGGGCACTTATTTCGTAACAGAACCCCCCTTTGTTACCAGTGTTTTTACACTGATGGGGCTATCCTGTGTATACATCATTATTATTAGTAAAGTAGTACAAGACGTTTATATGTTATGTCCCTAAATAGCATGCATAGGGCGGGAACGTAGCCTATGCAGCTAATTTTCGGAAAAATTATTATTATTATTATTATTATTATTATTATTATTACAAATTAAAGGTGGAGAACGAGATCGAAAAGGCCCATTTTGAAACCTCATTATTGATTTTCTGCTGGCTAATTAGGTGGCTTGTGTGGTAGCTTTCTTGGGTACAGGGAATGAGTCAAGAAAAGACTGAGACAATTCAGTGTGTGAGGAATTTCCAATACAAAGCCTGCCACAAAATTAAATAATGGGAAATGAAGGTCACATATTTTCATTGCCCTTCAGTAATAAAAATGATTAAATAATATGCCATAAATTCAAATTAAACCTACATCACCAAGACTGAACTGCAGAAGGGTCAATTAGACGGTGTTAAGTGTGGTATGTGAAATTTCATATTACATGGTCCTCTTGAGATAACGGGAGGAGGGTCAACAAGTAGAGAGGCACAAATCTGTTTGAAATGTGTGGTGTTTAAAGAGGACCACATAAATCAAATGCAGTGGAAGCAGAGTGACTTGCAATAAAAATTATCAATGCTGAGCTGAACTGCTTCCGTTTATTTGACGAAACAGACACGAGGGATTTATAAATATTCCTATAGCTATCTCTGATTAACTAAAACGTCTTATCTCGTCGTCGGTCAAGACAGTTTGAGAAACGTATTGCATGTGGTTTCCCAAAAAAAACGGACATGTAAACAAAACTTTGTAGCTCAGTTATGCGTTGTAGATCTTGGATGCTTTTAGGTAATAGTGGACAGATGCATATAGTAATAGTTTTGTGGCCAAATATTGAAAACCTTCTTTATCTCCATCTTTAATCTTGAATTGCGATAATTGCTACTAGTAGAACTAATCCAAAAGTGGCAGAAGTTACATATATTAACGCGACATTCAAATGCTGCGGCTTTTCCGAGAGGCAGCTCTGTAATGCGGGTCGAATCGAATTCTTACCGAGTCGAACACGGTTCAAATGAGTCCGCTTCTCTCCCTAATTCGTTTCCTTTTGAGAAACGACACACACATGCTCTCATTGTGCGAATCCTGCCATTGTAGCTTACAATCCTGGGCCCACGAGTCACTCCAAAGTAATTTCTCTTCTGGAAACCCTCTTGTCAGCCATAACACTCTTGTCTTCTGCGCGATTTGTGACGTCACAGCCTTGTAATGCGATCGTTTTGGCCGCGCGCAAAATGGAGACACATTTCGGGTACCAAATTTGAACTTTGCGGCTGGAAAAATATCCCATGCAAAGGGTTCTACTCAGCAAAGCTTACATATTTGGACTGAGGGAGTCATAAACTATCATATTTAGGAGAAAAATTTTTTAGTTCATAGGCACTTTAAGGAGAGCGAGAAAAGTGAACCTTTCGCCTTTCGTCTAGCGTGACTCGCCCTTAGCCCTCGCCTCAAATTGCGCTTTGAAAAAAAAGGAAATAACAATGAATGAATGTAAATTGCCTATCCCTGTTAAGTAAGTTCAACGCACAAGCAATCACGAAGACTAAAGCGCAGGAGCACGCGACAGTTTTCCTTTGGCTCGAGCATGGGAGGATACTCGCTCTATCGCGCGGCAGTCGTGTGTTTTTCTCGCGCACTCGTACTCGGCTAGCCACCGATTACGATTGCTCGACTGCTAGGAGCCTAAATAAAATAGCCTGTTATATCGGAAGTGTTCATCCAAAAGTGCCCTGCTAGCGATTCTTAAGAAGCTAAACAGCGAAAACAACGATCACAATGATGCTACGACTGGCATGTCAGCCCCGCAGATGAAAGTAACCATTCTTGATGGCAAGGCTGAACTACAATCTCTGGATAACCCTGACTGGATCAAGAATTGTTTCCAACTAGCTGATCGTTTCGACAGTCGTGTATACCAGAAGCACGCGCACAGTGACAAGCTGCGGTTAATTTTCGACAGATATGGCCTGCCGCTATCCCTTACAGCAACCACCAGAGAGATTAGTCAAGGAAGCCAAGATCCTTTTTACTACAAGATTACTGACACAACCTAAATCGCGAGAGTACCAATGAAGAGGTTTCTCTCCCACACCAAAATAAAGATGGATTTGACCGGCTATCTAGCAGAAAAGACCATCCAACACGCAATGAGACGTGGAAAGCGATTAGATGTTGCATGAGGATGTGAGTGCCTAGCAACCCACAAAGATGTAACCCATCTTCAGAGCAGCCAAGAAGAGGCGGATACAAAAACGCTGCTGCATGCTCTCAATGCAACTGCGATGGTACAAGTGAAATCCAAATTCACTCTCCAGACACGGATGTCTTTGTTCTGTCACTGCGAAGCTATCCAGACCTGTGCGAGAATACGTCATTTGTCACAGCTAGGAAAGGGTTTCGAATCACCGTGTGATCAAGTTAGGACCGATTGTTCAGGCCCTTGGCCAAGCAAAGACAGCAGCACTCCCCGCCTTCCATGCCATTAGTGGAGCTAATAACACCGGGAGTTTCTCAGGCAAAGGCAAGCTTGCCCGGTGAAAGATTTTTCAAGAAGCTGACGAAGATGTTATTACCAAACTAGGAAGACCTGGACTGAATGAAAATCCAACAGCTGAGACGGAGACTGCAACTGAGAACCTCGTGTGCCAACTTTACCTCCCGAAGACCACGTTGACGGAGGTAAAAGAACTTCGATGGTGGCTCTTTAGGAAGAAACACAGCACAATCAGAGAGGCTTCCCCCTACACAGGCTGCACTGCACGAGACAATTCTCCGTGAGCACTACCGGTTAATGGTCTGGAACAATGACCGGGTTCCAAATCCTCAGCTGCCGCCGCCCCAAAACTATGGCTGGGAAAGAAAGGTAGACAAATGGCTACCTGGGATAACTAAACTACCGCCAGCTCCTGAGGCAGTCATCCAACTTATTAAGTGCGCCTCTACCAATAAGAGGTGCTCTACCAACAGATGACAGTGACTCAATTGCACGGACATGTGCACCTGTTCTGATGGAGAGGCCTGTGACAATGTTTGTTCTCACGATGATCACTTGGTGACAGATGATAATGATGATGAAAATGGTGATGGTGACCTTCAATAGTATGTAACTGTAACTAGCTAGATGTATTTGACTTCAAAAGAACTCTTTGTTAAGGTTACTCCGGACCTTCGCGGGTGTCCTCCCGTGTCCTCCGGGAAAAAATTCGTGTGCGCGCCATTTTAAAGGAAAACACGGCAAACTACATATCTTTGGAAAGCTTAATAAAAGTAGATTTTGGGAAAAATGTAAATTGCCGGGTTTTTTTCAATTCTGCAAAAGAAAATTGCAAAAATGACCGCGAAAATGACCATGGGTCATTGCACCAGACAAATGAATTAATAGGGTATCAAAATTCGGCGGATATCTGTGAAATTTGGCCTGAACACTCCGTAGATGTTGTGAAATGAAAGCGTGCCGGGGATTTTTGAAATTTGTAATATTTCACCCGTGATGATCTTTAATGCAATGCGCATCGGGTATTCTTTGCTGCTCAAACTTGACAGATTAATTAAAAAAATAACCAGTCAGAATATTGAAAAATGCTGACACACTTTTGATGATTGATCCTTTGTGATTAGCACTGTGCAGTTATTTTGCCAATGCGCTTGGATTTGATACCCTATTAATTCAATTGAATGACACATGGTCATTTTCGTGGTTGTTTGAGATTTTCGTTTGAGGAATTGAAGAAACGGGCAATTCATATTTTCTCCCAAAATCTTCATTTATTAATCTTTCCAACGGTGTATAATTTGCCGTGTTTTCCTTTAAATCGGCGCGGGTACGAATTTTTTTTCCGGAGGACACCCACGAAGGTCCGGAGTAACCTTAAATAACTAATGTGGGCAGCTGTCAGACAGTTCCAAAGCTTGGCAAATGGAAATTCGGCAAGAAAGCGTTGTATTACCTATTTACTGTTCTTATCAGTTCGCGCCAGCCTCACTCACATGACTATGATGAAATAATGTTTGATTACCTTGCTATTAGTACACCTTTTGCTGTTCATTACGAGAAAATACGCATTCATTTGCGTGAAATGGCGACCAACGGCGCGAAGATACATTCATTAGCGCCGAAAAACGAACAATTTCGCGTAACTCAGATTCAATAACGATTTTTGCATTTTAATCAACATTCAATAACATTTTTGGGCATTCTTATACGTCATTCGGCATACAAAAGAGAAAAATGTACTTTATTATATAAACTGGAGTGTTTTATAGAGATTTCCACCACTGAGAAAAATCGTATTTGGTACACGTAAAATTACGATAATTTTACATGTGAAAATACGGCCAATCAGCTTTCGCGACGTCACGCGCCTTCTTTCGCGCCACTTTCAACGGCTTGCCATGATTTCGTAGTTCTCGATCGCTGTTCGCTTGGCTTGTTCAAAAAAGAAATAACTACTAACAGGTTACGATGGCTTCGAGCAGTACACCAGAAAAAACAACCAAAAATTCGGCAAGTGAAAGATTCGTGTCCCTCACTGACGAAGATGTTGAAAGATTTGTCGAAGCTGAAGCCAACAAAAACACTCAAAGAAATGCACAACGACGTAGCATTGATGAAGTCGTTTTTGCCAAATGAAAACGAAACAAGACAACTCCAAGACATACCGGCGCCAGAATTAGACGCTTACCTCAGCAGATTTCTATTGTCTGTGAGAAAAGTCTGGTAATGAATATGAGCCAACAACACTCAGAGGAATTATCGCTTCCGTGGAGCGTTATCGAAGGACAACGTTTGACAGTTGAATTGTTCCAGAGGAACTTGTTTAAACGAATTTCTCAATTTTGACACGGGACTGCGGATCAGTTTGTGTGTAGCCTTCGACAACTAACGGCGAGTTGCGACTTTGCCGAATTTGAGGATGACCATATTCGGGTTAATCGGTAAGTGCTATTCCAGTTATTTACGTCGCAAGTTTAATCTGGAGCAAGAAGGTACGGTGACTTTAGATTGTCTACTAATGAATACGGACAAATAAAGCAGTAAAGAGTAGTAATAATAGCATGAAAATATAATAATAGTGAAAAGTTTTCTATTTAATGAATGTATTTGAAAATTGTTTGTTTGAATGAGTTGAATCGGAATCACTTTTATCTTTTGCCTCTACGCTTACTACTGTTGCCCTTAAATAAAAATTGCTTCAGTAATATTGTGGGCTTTTGTGTTTATATAATAAACACAATCATACATGGTTGCTTGGAGATATGGAATTTCTCTTCTCGTGTTCAATTCGATATCTCACTCGTTCGCTACGCTCACTCGTGAGATATCGCGTTGAACACTCGAAGAGAAATTCCATATCTCCGCGCGCCCATGTATTATTGTCTATTTCTTTTGCGCTAACATTCAAGTCGTTAACACCATCTTGAAAGTCAATAGAGACAATAGAAAAACATTAAAGTGCATAAACCATTTATTAACATTTTTATCACATTATTTGCAATTCAATAGCATTCCTGGACAACTTTAGTGTGGATAAGACAAATATTAATGCCCTTGTACAAACAATTGAGCGTTCTTTACATTCAATATACAAAAATCGATTTTCTATTGAACAGTACAATTTCAAAATTATTTTGTTCTGGCACAGGCGAGGAAAACTGGATCCCGGCGAGTCCGTGATTTTTAACCGGCCGTCGCTATGGTGACCGCCGGTTTATAAAATGGGCACGGCTTTGTCGTGATGGTCAGTTGGCTTAACATACGAACAAAGTGCTGTAAAGCTTGTGGTACGGGTACTCAAAAACGGTACTGTCTTATATCAGACGCATGCGCATATTAGTCTGCTGAATGTTACCTTCGTGTGTTCTTGTCTTTTAATTTACAGTATTTAAGATATCAACGACGAAGGGTTGTTAAGTTTGGGGTTTTTTTTGTATTTGTCTTGTATAACGCATGCGCAATTGAGTAAAGCAGCTAATAGGATTGAATGCAAATTTGGCTGTGTTGTCTGATCTAGTTAGTGGTCATGGTGTAAATTTTTTTAGCGCAGGAGTTTTTTATTGGGATTGACATTTTGAGGGTGTAAAAATGTGGGAGTCAGAAGCAGTTGTGAATGTCAGGAGCATATCACGCTTCTGTGAATGTGATTTGCTTTGAAAGTTGCGTTTTGTATAGGAGCGGTGTAATATTGTGCTGCGAGAGAGGGGGTTTCCCTTGGCGTTTTATTGGGGGGGGGGGGGGGGTGGATTGCGAAGTGGTTTGTAAGGTGTCTGATTGGTTAACTTGTATTTCGCAGCGGACCAAAAGGACAGTTGCGTTTTGCCGGCGTGGGCTAGGAAGAGAAGGAATTGGTACTAGTATGATGATGCAATATTAGTGGATTGCACCATCAGTACATGATAGTTCTGACTTGTGAACAGAGAGAGATCAGTGTTTATTTGAGGCGAGAAGTTGATACGAAGGAATCGTCATTAATAAGGAGATCAATTAATAGGGTAGTTGTTACGAGTCTTTTTGCATTGAAAGAACGAAAATATCTGAATATTATGGACGGACTTGTGTGGTTTGCGTGTGGTGTTCGCTAAAGGCTACGAGCAGTCTCTCTTTCCGTTCAGAGATAGTGAAGGAAAAGAAAAACAAGCGAATGAGCGCGAAATCGATTGGGGCTCGACAGGCGCGTCCGGCTTTCAAAGACGTGGGCGACTTTCGTCACCGCTCGCTTGTTTACTTTTGCAAGGGGATTCCCGGGTTAGCAAACCGGATTTAAACATCACGCCATGAGATATGCCTTGACGTGCCCCATACTCTGACGATCTGCTCGAGCTCGTGTTTATCAAGCGTTATATTTTGATTCTACTGCTATGTTCACTGTTTGTATTTAAGGTCTAAGCACAACAGTAAATACTTCGTCGTCCCTGTGTGAGCATTCTCAGTTGTGGACGAATTTATATCGACATTCAACGTTTGAGTGAATTTGCGTTTTTCAGCACAAATAAAAGCGATAAGAAAGAGAAGCTGAGTCATCAGAGTTTAAACATTACGTCATCCAGTAACGCTATAGTCAAAATATTGTGTCACACAATCACACTTTTCGTCACGCCGGTTCGTATAAATAGAGGATCGAGCTAACATTTGTGAAACCTAGGGGTGGGGAGGGTCAGAATGGCCGGTTAAAATGCCCAATGGGCTTTCTTGTTATGTATCGGAGCGCCGGCCCACCGAAACCCGCCCATTCCCGCCTCAAACACAAAGCTTAAAATGCTTCTCCCCTACATTCCTTTCCTAAACATCGTGGAGCACGCAATACACCTTTTGCTGTTCATTACCAAGAAATACGCATACATTTGCGCCAAAAATTTAATCAATAACGCGCAGATACATTCATTTTCATCAACAGGCATTCATTAACGAGAATGTGATATTCATTATGCGAAATTTACATCATCACAAACATTCATTAGCTCTAACCGATAAACATTTGCTTTTTTGGCCAATCATAAGCAGAAAACATTTACTTCATTTACGTGTAAAATAATATCATCAGCAGCAATCGTATTAGCAAGTGCGCGAATAGACAATCATCTTAAAAGTATATCATATTCAATAAGATTTTTATTACAAAGAATAATATTCAATAACGTTTCCATGCAACGATTAACGCGAATTTAGCAACGAATAGTGCGATTTTACAAGCAATTGCGCGCTTATCACATGCATTTAGAAAAAATCTATTTTCAAAATAAAAGTGATTTTGCAGTTCTGGCTTGTGCACCACATTGCCATTATAGGGGGAAATGAATGCTGAACGGTTCAACGACTTCCTTCGAGATGCACGACTCAACCTCAACCCAGACGATCAAGTGATTTTCATTTATGACGCAGCACCAGCTCATCGGAAACCCGGAGAACCCTGGGCCTAACACGGAGCCGAAGAAGTTACCACCACACAGCCCCTTTCTGAACATCGTTGAGCAGGCAATCAGTTGTCTGAAGGCGGCCATCAAAGCAGATATTTCGAGGCCTGACGTACAAGTGAGGATGGACGACAGGGAAGAAGCAAGAAACCGTGGGCTTACGCTAGGCAACTTCCACGCACAGTTCAGTACGTGTATACTTCTGCAAGCGTTACAGCGCTGTATCGGCAGTATCACCGCCGCGAAATGCGCTAGCTGGCATAGATTTACGCAGACTTATTTACCGCGCTGCATTAATGTTGAAGAAATTGAGGGCTGAAAAGCCAGAAACCAGAAATGCAAAATCACTTTTATTTTGAAAATAGATTTTTTCTAAATGCCTGTGATAAGCGCGCAATTGTTTGTAAAATCACACTTTTCGTTGTTAAATTCGCGTTAAGGCCGCGGGTGACAAGCTGCTCATGAATAAATTTATAGGGCAAAATTTTGGTGGAGGTCTAACGCTACCAAACTTTAGATCTTGATCGTTTGGGGGCCGATTTCGTTGAAACTTAATAGAGGGCTTGTCGAGGAATGTTGGAAGTGCAACAAGGTTGTTTTTCCTTTGATAAATTGCGTTTCTTTGCGATGCTTTGAGCTTCCAAAGTTAAGATTTGGTGAAACGCGACTCCGTGTCCAAGTTTTCTCCTCGTGGAGAAGACAAAGCTTCTTGATTTTGCCACTAATTGATCAGTTAAAACCTCTGTTGTGTCACAACAGAAGCCGATTTTGTGATTTCAAGTTCCAGTTAAAGTTATAAGCCTTTAAATCAGTAAAATCGTCCTTGTTTAAATTTGAAGACTTAAAACTTCTGTTAAAAAGCCTGTTTTAAAAAAGTGCTTCTGTTGTGACAACCTACAACACACCTATTTTACCTGTCTGCTGTATCAGTGCAGGAAATTTTATATCCGCGCTGCATTCTTGGACGCAAAATTGGTGGTTTTAGGGCTTCCGAAGGCTTATCGAAGAAACACGAGTTTTAAGCCAAGAATATTTTATTATCCAAATTATGGATATAAAAATTAAGAAGCTATTGTTAACCCTCCACAAACAAACAATAGGTTGCATGCAAACTAAAAAATCGTGTGTTTTCCGTCGAAAATAAACGAAAGAAAAAAGCATTGGTGCTGAACCAATTAATATTTATACCACACACAAAATAGAAAGAGAATTTTACCATTGAAATTTTCAAAGCGGATTTTTTCCGTTGTTCAGAAAGAAAATAATTATCGCACTGACATTGCATGCATACTTGCGAATATAGTGCTCACGTTGGCGTGTTTTCTCCTCAG
Source organism: Siderastrea siderea (assembly GCA_964030785.1). Classification (NCBI taxonomy): domain Eukaryota; kingdom Metazoa; phylum Cnidaria; class Anthozoa; order Scleractinia; family Rhizangiidae; genus Siderastrea; species Siderastrea siderea. The sequence goes on along the minus strand of OZ034973.1, from coordinate 19,763,037 downwards.
TTGAACAGTTACGGAGAAACGCAATAAATTCTCAATAGTCTTTTTCATCGCCTAAGTAAACATAAAACCCAGAAAAAAAAAAACCTTGTAATTTGTTGCACAGACAAATGACTTTTAAAAAGTTTTTCATTGAGAAAGATGCTATAATCAGTTTATGACACAGGCGGCTCGGTTTTTCATTCAGTTACGAAGTGTGACTTGATGAGGTGCCACAGCTGCATGGTTTCCAACACATTGGGTTTTATATGTGGAACTTTCTTGCCTCCGAATCTTTTTTCTCTCTATCCCAAAGTGGGAACGTTTTTCTCACACCAATTGCGAAGTTTCCTCGCGCTTTCTAACGGCTCAGTTCCTTAATCAGCTCAGCCTTCTACCGACCGCTTCTCAACAAAGCGAGAGAGAAATTTCCTTTTACCCGCATTACATCTAATAAGACCTATTGTACAGTCAACCCATGTTTTTGGTGTTGAATGCCTGCGTAGGCAAAGTATTATTTTGGGTAGTTTTAGCTTCACCATTAAGTCATTTAATATATACGCAGTTTTATTATCGCAGCAGGAACAATAATTTGGTGTAGAAATAACTGTCAAAAATGGCCAGAGGCAGTTTTACTATTTGCCAGATGTACGCAGGTTTACAGCTTAAAAAGGCAGTCTTTTGTATTCAATAACTTAAGCAAAAACACTTAGAGCTACGTTTCTTTAACCCTTGTTTTATTGCCTTGTTTTAGGAAAGCCACTAATTTTTCGCCTTTTGCACACTGCAAATGAATTCACAAAATGAAATTAAGATGTTTTACTGCTTTTTATTAAATTTGCATCAGTCATTAATTAGACACATTTCCATTTGAATGACTCGTTTGCCAGTCAACACGAAAGTCATAAGCTTTACACTTAGGCTCTTTTAATTGATACAGGCTAGGAAACACGTCTGATTAAGCAGGGATACTATCTTTTCGCCATTCCATTTTAACTTGTGTTTCTATTTTGCATTTTTACTACTAAACAGTTCTAAATGGCTTGGTGTTGTAGTGCAAGTGCTGGCAGTCGTGTATACATTTCGATAGTCGCAGCCTTCCTTATTTTATGTGGGTTTTCACCAAGTACCTCAGAACGCAAGGAATGGTTTGGATCTCTCGACTGTCCTGAGACGTTAAATGTTCGGTGGGACGAATTCCTTTCTCGCCCGCCTTATGTGGAGAGAAAACCCAACTCAACGACCGTGGTTGGAGGACTATTCCCGGGTAATGTATTGCGTACATTGTATTGTATTGTATTTTATTTCTGCAGGTTTCAGTCTTAGTCCTGACTATCAGTATCTGAATACAATAAATTTGAAGGTTGAAAAACTATGGAGTACACTCGTTTTGATAAAAAATATAGTATAAAACCGAACTATAGTTGAAAGTTTCAGTCGCGGTTCAACCACTGAAATGTTTTGTTCAGCTCAGAATAAATTATTTTGAAGATAATGGGGACCCAATAAGCCTATTTTTTATTTTTCAAAAAATTAGAACCCATGTTTTAATCAAACACTGTGGTTAGCAACATACTCAGTACGAATATTTGATACGTTTACTGTAGCAAAAATCCTCATAAAAATATATATGATATCGCACACCTGACAGTGTTTTTAATTTTGTCTGGAACAAAGGTTCGGACAGCAAACGAAAGCGGTTTGTTATATTCTATTTCCAGTCTCTTTTCTTTCAATTATTGTAAGTCATAAGATATATACATATACTTTTAACATTACTAAAAAGAAACTGATTAATGAGATAGCTTGACTCTCACTCGTTAATTGGCGCTGCAAAGTGAAGTGAGGATTCAGAATATCCAGCTAGCAAATTGCTTATCAATTTCCCTGAATAGCTTATGAAGAAAAGTAAATTAATAACAACTAAAATTGAAATTGCTTGTCGTTTCCACTCTGCAGCAGAAGGAAATTAAGAAAAGATTACCTTATACGTCAAAAAAACGAAACACGACAGTTTGTCAAGTCCACGTAATTTCCGACAGAAAACAAAAAAGAAGAAAAATAAATTACAAAAAACATGAGCTGTTATATCTTAGACGCCAGGGGACTTTCCGGCGCGCTGCTGTAAGTGCTTTTGATACAGATATTTTGTTTAAGAAAAAATACAGGATAACAATACCATAAGCATTCTATCCTTTTGCCTTTTTTGGCAGAAATTTTCAAAGAAATATTCAATTTTATCTAATTTTTGAACATTTAACAACATTCATAGAAAATAATTTCTGCAAAGAAATTTTCTTTTTTTTCTTTAATTTGCTTTATAGATTCGTGTAATAAACATTTGAATTGAAATTGTTTAGCAAGAGTTGACCAATATAGAATTTTAATTTTAACCCTTTTGATAGTTTGTAACGATTACTTTCTAAACTTCTATCGGCGCTTCATTTCTTTTTCTTAGTGAAGTGTCTACATTCGAAGGGTTGAACTCCGTTTTTTTTGTGCATGATATGCCAATCAGTTAACATTTGTGATATACTTATCACTAACTTTTGTCTACCGCACTGAAAATAGAAACGTGTAGTGGATTGATTTCCAAAAATATTCACTACATATGTTAATCTTACTAATCCTGTAGCAAGGGATAATTAAAATGAAAATTCCCTCTCGAAAATTTGTTTATTTTCCACACTACATTAAATTCAAAAGAAAAGAAGTCATTAATAAATACATTGAGATGGTGGCGAGGAGGCTTAAAGGAAACCATGGGGCTTATGAATTATTAAGTCTCCTCAGGTTTTAAGGTAGAGATACATCACGAATAAATTACATAATCAAGGCAATAGCTATAAATGTTACAAATCTAGTAGTTTCTACAGATAAAAGTCTTAATATTAGTATTACGGCGAGGAACATGGATCGCATTTGCGCTTTGAGTATTGTAACTATGGAATTGCATTTATATCTAAGGAAAAAGTGTCACCAAATTTTGCAGGCAAAAGAGTTTTGGAAATAGTACACACATAGGCCTTATTTATTTTAAAAGCGGTACCCATACCACCTTTCGATCTTGCCTGCTGATTACACTTACAATCCCGCCCGGAAGTCTCATGGACGTTAACTATTGACGATCGAGTACCTTTTGACATAAACCGTACAATAGTCTAATTAAAAAAAAAAACATTCCAGAAACATCCGATCGATTAACATACTTCATATTGTTTTGAATATTGTATTTGAATTTTACTTTACCTTCAGTTACTTATTATATTGATTTTTTATTATCATTTTTTCACTAATGGTCGACCTTGCTCTCTCATTTTCGTTATTTAATATAAGTAGTCTTATTTAAAGCAGGCGCGCACATCAATGTCAGTATGCTTTTTATTTGTGTACCACGTCTAAATAAACGTTTTTGAAAGAAAGAAAGAAAGAAATATCGCAATGACGTCATACCCTCCGCCAATAAAAAAAAGGAGACAACAAGTGCAATGTAACGATTAGAACTAAATTGGTTTCAAAACTGAATCACACTTGACTAATGGTTATTCGTATAATAAAAGAGCGTTACTAAGTGTCCAGAAATCGTCTAGCTACTTGTTTGCTATTAGGCTGGTACCTCAGGTGCTATCATGAAATGACCAGTAGTGCTTGAGAAATTGGATCTTGTCATTTGGACGAATAGTGAAGGTTTCCATAATAATGGTGTTCGTAGCCCCATTGGATTATTACAATGTAGAGTGGACAATTGGAGCAAAAACAGCAAAAGAATCTCCTAAAGGTAACTCTTGCTAGAGGTACTACTAAGATAATCTCAAAAACAAGAAATTCATTTTGAAACGAGGTGCTGATATTCAGTTCAATTACAAAAAGCTTTTCAGAGGTTACATCCGTTCTTTCAGTAGACCTTTTCCTGATACGATTTAATTTCGTCCCATGGAAATCCCATAATAAACTTCAAAGTTGATTTGATTTGACAGCAAACGACTAATTAGCATTATGGCATGCCCAGGGATCAAGGGGTCATTAAAAATGAAAATGCATACAACGACGTAGTTTCTGTATAATATAGATAAAACCTGATAAGGAAGTAAAGATAATTTACATGGGATCTTTCACATCTGTTTTTTTCACAGATTTTCTTGAGGTGATGTTAAGCGAATGTTGCCAACTTAGTACCAATCTCGCTTACAACAGTTCAGATATCGATGAGCCAGACCTGGACCTTCCAGTCGTTGTCAACCTTGAAACTCATTTCAACATGAACAAACAATCAAATCTTGTTCCCATGGTGCCACATACGGGAATAGCATTTGTGGTTCTCAAGAGCAGCAAGGGTAACCATTCACTGCAAATGCTGAAGTCTTTGTTTGCCACTTGGCCTGTTCTAGTTCTTACGCTCATTTTAACAATGATTGCTGGAATCATTGCGTGGTCGTTGGTAGGTTAAATAGTCCAGCTTTCTTTGTGCTGTGTAATGTCTTAGTGATTCTAAAGGTTCCAGGGCTTTCAGGGCGTATCACGTGAAATTGTCACTTAAACTCTGTAATAAAAGCTCTCGTAAGCGACGGCTGCCGTAAGCGACCGCGACCACTTTTGTGAATTACCGACTGGTCTTTTCCTTTGTTTTTAAGTTCCCTTGAGTCAACATTTTAATAAATGCACTCAGTTCTTGATCAAATTTAGAGTAATACATAACACAAGTGCTAATGATTCTTTGACTTGCACATACGCTGACCTTTTCTGTGATAGGCAATAAAAAACTATTTAGTATTACTATTACAATACTATTAGTAACCACCAACACATGCCACAAGCTCTTTTAAGCGACCACTCTCTTGTTTCATGACGTGGTCGCTTACGAGAACCCGTTCTCGTAAGCGACCAGCTCTAGTTGCCACCACTTTTCCGAATTCCAAGGTGGTCGCTTACGAGAGCTTCGACTGTACAGATAGTGGTTGCCATGGGTACCTTAACATGTTGAAGCCCCTCAATCTCACCCCTTAGGTGTTGTAAAGAACATTGGAAGATGGTGCTTGGAAAATGTTTCATAAATAACATTAAAATTGCTATAGCATGATATTCAATGAAGAAAAAAATCATTTCTGTTAAATGTCAACCGCTTGAAAAATTATCATATATGTGTAATGAGCTTTAGGCAGACAAAAGGAGGAGCACACTAAATTTTACTTTGTTTAAAATTTTCTTCTTCCAAAAAAGCAGTCCTTTCAAGATGTCTTTTTTTCAGCTACCTTAATTATGTTAAAAACATGTTAGTGCTATTCCATCCAAATAAATATAAATTTACAAACTTTAGATAAGTTGTCTGACAAAAATAAAATTTTGACTGTCTGATTTTGTTGGTAGGAGACCGCGAAAAACCCGGACAACTTTCCCACCACATTTACTAAAGGAACATGGGAAGGATTTTGGTGGGCTTTTATTTCGATGACAACTGTAGGGTAGGTATTTTGATAGATATTTCAGTTTGCTGCTCAGTGACGTCTGAAAGGAGAGGCATTCAGGTGAATTTAAGATCCACTACAAAAGTTTTTACCAAACAATAAACTGTTTATCTATCTCGTAGAGTTAAAGTGTATATGACAGATCATTTTTTATTGGCCTGATCGAATCTAAATGACATCCTGATATGAATATCAAAAATTATTTTTCGACTTCGATTTTCCTTCCCCGCGCTTTTGCCGTTCAAAAACGTGAAATTTTACTTCCGGTCATGTCAAAAACCGCGCAAAGGGAGACCTGGGCATAGTCACGTTGTGACGTCATACCAGGAACGGAGTCGATGCCAAAACAAGCTACGTGGGCCGCATTGCGGAGATCTAATTCATTTTATTTTTCTATATTCCGCAACCGCCAAATTACGCACGAAATTATGTGAAACTGCTGATGTTACAAGTAATCTGGGCAGTGATTTGGAACTTTTAGAGTCCTTCCAATGCGAATCGCCAACTTCTGAAGTTGAAAGTGGAACAAAACTCGAGATCGAGAAAGAAGCTATTCAGAACCAGAAGATCCTTACATAGACAAGCCGCTTGCCGATGAATATTGACTTAGAGAATACTATCAAGAGACAAAGGAGGTAGAACGAATAATTCACACGCTAGAAAACCTATTTGATGGCACCAAAGCGCTCGAGACATGATTTCTCATCTCCAGGTGTAAATACAAAGCGAAACAGAACTCGGGAAGGAGAAGGAAGACTATTCAGAACCAGAAAGTCCTTACGCAGACAAGCAACTGGCCGATTAAAATTGACTTAGAGAATACTCTCAAGAGATAGAGGAGGCAGAACGAAGAAAACAGAATCTAGAAAACTTTTGTGATGGTACCGAAGCGCTCGAGACGTGGGAAGAGATGCAACGATTTCTCGTCTCCTGGTGTAAATATTATCATCGTGCTCGGATAAATAAACGCCTATTATGCAGGTTATACTTTCATACTCTTACACGTGTAGATGTAGTAACTGTGCCTTACACCATCTGCAATACGCCGTAGATTGTCTTTGCTGCAAAGAAGTTCAGAAATGTGTCGAATCTCTCGAAGCGCTGTTGTCTCGCGCGAAGCCGCGAACTTGACACAACAGCAGGATGTGAAACAACGCACCCGGGATTCAGTGTTGTCTGAACAGATGGTCGCTACGATCAGATGCAGCAAAATACGTCTAGGCAAATTGACAATCGAACTTTCTGCACTGTTACCACATCTACACGTGTTAGAGTATGAAAGTATAACCTGCATAACAGGCGTTTATTTGTTTATTTAGCCGAGCGCGAACAAGGTTTATTTAACCGCGCACAATTATAATATATACAACACCTGGAGATGAGAAATCGTGGCACTTCTTACTACGTCTCGAGCGCTTCAGTACCTTCAAATAGGTTTCCTAGATTCTGTTTTCTTCGTTCTGTCTCCTCTACCTCTTGATAGTATTCTCTAAGTCAATATTCATCGGCAAGCGGCTTGTCTATGTAAGGATCTTCTGGCTCTGAATAGCTTCTTTCTCGATCTCGAGTTCTGTTCCACTTTCAACTTCAGAATTTGGCGATTCGCATTCGATGGACTCTAAAAGCTCCAAATCACTGCCCAGATCACTTGTAACATCAGCAGTTTCACATAATTTCGTGCGTAATTTGGCGGTTGCGGAATATAGAAAAATAAAATGAATTAGATCTCCGCAATGCGGCCCACGTAGCTTGTTTTGGCATCGACTCCGTTCCTGGTATGATGTCACAACGTGACTATGCCCAGGTCTCCTTTTGCGCGGTTTTTGACATGACCGGAAGTAAAATTTCACGTTTTTGAACGGCAAAAGCGCGGGGAAGGAAAATCGAAGTCGAAAAACAATTTTTGATATTCATATCAGGATGTCATTTAGATTCGATCAGGCAAATAAAAAAAATCTGTCGTATACACTTTAACCGTGTAATTTATCAATTGGTAAACGAGTAGGGGAAAACCTATCGAAAACAAGCAGTAAATGTTTCCACGGAAAACGTCTCCCCAGGTAAAATCATTAAGTGTCTGCTCAGGGAAAACCAGGCAAAATTGCCAAAAAGAAACGGAAGTAGTCGGCGTAATTACTAAACGTAAGATCGACTAATGGATAGATTCAGTACACTGGAGTAACTTCTTTACGTGCTCTGGAGATACAAGTCTCCTTCACTCTTTCGAGTGCCACGTTTACACCAAATTAGACCAATGAAGGTCACATTTTGTGTATTTTCGGTGTGACAGAAACAAATAATAGCAAAGAGCTGCTTGATTAGTGAAACAGCTCACAGAGTTCATATTTCCATATTTCGGCGTTAATTTGAGCTGGTCAAGAACACGCAACTACATTTGTAATACAGTAATTGCAAAGAAAACTGTAAAATTACACTTTTTAGCTACTCTCTATAAGAAAAGCAATAATCCTTCAAGGATTATTTATAGCCAAGGGTATTCGAAAGGTGTAGGAGGACATGTGTCTCTAGAATATATTTAGCCGTTAATACCATTAGCCTATCTGTGATCGCAGTGACTTGCAAAGGGTCATTTTAACTCTCTAAACTGGAGTTAAAATTTCAGTTTCAAAGTAATGCCTTTCTCTTTTTTTTGGGGGGGGGGGGGTTATTTTAACTCTAAATTTAACTCTAAGCCGGGGGCAGCCCGCGAGCAGACGTCTCCTATCTCTATAGGAACAGGAGACGACTACACTCAAGGTAAATCGGGGGTTGAAATATTAAACTCCAATCCTCAAGTGGAGTTATTCTTGCTCTTTATTATTTTAATTAACGTTCCTTTGTAGTTACAATAATTCCATGACCAAAATAAAGAAACTAAACCATCTGAAGGTAACTTTGAGGAGTATTTCAACTCTTTGAAGGTTACTGTGATGCGCCGAACCTTTGACGTAAGGTAAGGCGATTTTCCCGGATATTTCCTGACATGTCACTTGATAAAGGATATATCTTTGAGACTGATAAAAATCAAAAAGGGTCGCAAACCTTAAACGAGCGAAACCTTATGACCAACGAGCCAATGGTTGAGCTCTGATTTTGAGGGAGACACAATAATTGAAATGTGAGAGGTTAGAGACTGAAGGCATACTATATATTTTCTCCTCTTCACAGCTATGGGGATCGATGCCCGCGGTCAGTTGGAGGGCGGCTGTTTGCAGTTCTTTGGATTTTGGTGGGGATTTGCGTTTGTTCTATTTTCACGGCTTCTCTGACTTCCTCCCTGACAACCTTATCGATGAAAACTAAAATCAAATTGCCAGGAGCAAAGGTTGGTTATCTTTTCAGTAACGATTTTATGTTCTTAAGCCACAATCCATGTCCTCGCGAAGGAAATCGAAGATGGTGGACACATTACGGACAGAAATTCTAAGAAAACCGAGTAGATTGCTTAGCTAGTAAATACCAGGCTTCCAAATGTGTCTCTGGTCCAGAAGTACCGAATGTTTCCTTTTCCGGTACGGCGGGATTTCTCAAAAAGCATTATTCTCTTGGTTTACTTAGTAAATCAGTACAGAGAGAAAAGAGCTGTAAAAAGACTTAACCGGACTCTCTATTGTTTACTACTTTCATAAATAAGCTTCAAGCGAAGTGCCCAACGAAGGCGCATATGTAGGTAAAACCTGATGTACCACATGCTAGTTGTTTAAAATCATCACTTAACTGAAATTGTCACTGGTTTTCGCAATGCAAACCCTAAGCTTGATGATTTGTTGAAAAGTACGGGTATATGCAATCTGCATTGACTCTCTAATTTATTAATTAGTTTAGGCTATGGGTCAACATTAGGTCATTCATTCATTCATTCATTCATTCATTCATTCATTCATTCATTCATTCATTCATTCATTCATTCATTCATTCATTCCTTCGTTCCTTGGTTCGTTGGTTCGTTTGTTGGTTCGTTCGCTGGTTCGTTCATTCATTCGTTCATTCGTTCAGTAATCAATTATGCACCTGTCATCGGCTTCCCCGGGGGGGGGGGGGGCGGGCTGATGTGGAGAAATATGGGGACTTTATGGGGAATTTGCAACAAATTTGAGCCATTGTGGTGGGGGAAATGTGGGGATTTATGATGACCCGACTCTTGGGGAAAATGTGGGGACTTGGCTACTGAGAGAACATTGGAGCAAGTTGTGTTTTCGCTCAATCAATGACAAGATGGCGGAGGAAAAGTGGAATATGTGTTGAAATCCATTGTTTTTTGTCTATAAAACAGACCATCCGTCAAATATTTGTACTTATTGGCAGGCATAAGGGCCGGGTTGCACTAGAACAATTTCAAATTTTCTCCTGTTTTTTGGCGTTAAAATTTTGACAAAGTTTTGGATGTTCCAATCTGTGAAAATGACCTGATACTTTGCATTATGTCAATCAAAAACCCAAGAGGAGAGTTGTTTTTTATCACACCAGAGGCCAAAACAAGGATGGAAATCATATGATTTTTTTCGCTTTGGGCGGATTTTAGATGAATTTCCAATTTAGGCTCAACAAAACTCCATTGCGCTTTTGATGTTGCTGTTGCACTTTCAGCAGGCTTTTCTTCGCGTAACTGCTGTTTTCAGAAGACGCAGATGTCGGTTCCGCAATAGACTTCGTTTACGAAATCCTCCATGGTCATGGACTTTACCGCGTCCAGCAGAATGATGGTTTGAAATACATTTCCACGACAGCAAATTATATTCCGCAAGATTCCAGAAGTTCGCCGCCAGCTGAGAATTGATAGGAATACTTTTCAGGCTCTCTTGGGTATCCTGGGGCCATAGATAACCAGTCGGGACACATTTAGAGCAGCTTGCGAATAATTAAGGATGAAAAAAAAGTTGAAATATTCACAAGAATGGTTATTGTCTCAAGCATTACAGTAACCATTTAAGGCCGCGGGTGAGAAACTAGGTCATCAGTATTTATTGATTTAAGGTGGCTCCATACAGTTTCTCATCAGTTTCAACAGACAAATATACATAACTTTTTTGATGATTTTCAGGACATTGATTTACATTTCACTAGGGAAAAGCTACAAAAGAGACTAGCCTAGCCTTTATACTTTTCAAAAAAGTCACAATTTCTGGGCCTTGCCCGTTTCCATGGCAACCACTGATATAGTTGTTTGGCTCATTTTTTAAGCTTACCCAGTTTCTTCACGTCATTTCTTGGTTTTTACACGGTGAATTTTCGCTATTTTTGTTGTAAAGATGTTGTCGTTTGAGAAGTCTCAGCTGGCAAAGCTGTGAGAAATTTTGCACATAAGTTTTGTCAGAATAGTAAATTTCCGTTTTCGACGATTAATGCAGAAGTGCATGTACAAAAATTACTCTTACTTTAGTATGACTGAAAAACACAAAAATCCTACAAATGTTCCAATTTAAAAAACTTTCACCGAGTGGAACACTCGAAGTTAGCATTTGAAAATGCCTCAAAACCCACCTTTTTTCTTCACGTTACCAAAATAAAAATTCTTCAGGTTACGGGGTTGCGCATGCTCATGATTCCTTTTGCGTGGACGAGCGTGGACAGCACGCGGGTAAGCGGTAGAAAAGCTTTTCTAAAGCTTTCCTTTCCAAAGAACAACATTTTTCTGGACAACTGCTTTCCTTTACTGTAAAGGATCCACGTGACCAAAACATTCGCAAAAATAAAGAAACGAACAAACAAACAAACAAAAAAGAAAAAAATGCATACCGATTCTCGATATAAAAACTCGAACAAAGCGGCCACTTTTTTGCCAGCAGCAAAAAATGTCCTTTAAAGTTTCCAGAACGCGGAATCATTAAAACGCTTTCGGTTTCATTTTTACCATTAACTGATTACAACCTTTCTTCAAGAAAAAAACTAAAGCGGTCATGTTTGCTCTTAGAACATCTTTTGGTATGCTACCCGAGAAAAGCAGGGAAGCTCGTTCTTTTTATGTTGTAAGCTCAAGATTTGGCCTGCCGAGACCCGCGTTGTTTCTTAGCGGCTACTTGCGTGTTTGATAACTGCATGGAATAGCAAATAGTATATAAATAAGCTTTCAATTTATATTGAAAGGCAGACGTTGGAGAAAGGGAACAAAAATATCCACAAGAAATTATACGTTCTGAAAAAGATTACATTATTTTTCTGCAAGGTTCAACAAGTCAACGGAACGCCTGCGAAACGCCGACTGTTTTAGAACCGGAAGTCAACTCGATACTCATCCTGTATTCGTTCACTGAATGCCGTCATTCTAGGCATAATTTGTCGTAAAAATAAAAATTGTATTTGAGCTTAGGTACAATTGAACTTTTTTCAATTTTCGGTTTTATTTTAGACCACCGAAGTTTTTGAAGTCGCACATTGTCAACACAAGTGAAACTTAGATCAAAAGCTACTGGTGCCTGATAAATAGACACTGAAATATAAGTGTCCTTTTGAGTTTCAACTTCTTTCAAAATTCAATGACAACTGTTACCACGTTACAAGTGTGTAATCTATTCATCGCTCAATAAAATTCACAAGTCAGCTGTATTTTGCTGAAACCGTATGAGAACGGCCGTAGAGACAACTTACCCGACAAAAAATAGGCGACTTGTTAGAAAGGCAAAAACTAAAGCACTTTTCCAAAAAATTACTTACACTTAGGCTCGATCCAAACAAACTTAAGCTTCTCATCCCAGAGATTCTCGACAGCTGACCTGGACAGCACTGATATTTCAAGTTGAGAACGGAAAGAAGTTCTTCACGCATAATTCTTGAAGGCGCGTAATAATTCGTGCAACGTTTTCAGTCCTCTCTGTGTTGCTTGAACTTAAAGATCGCAATCAATCCAGTCTTACAATCGTAGAGCAACCGTAGGGCTGCAACTGTCAGCTACAAAAGCGATTAAACTAAAGGCTCATAATTTCATTGCTATGTGCTCGACAGGTTTTGAAAAGGTAAAAGCCATAAAGATGCCACGATCAGACTTTGGAAAAGTTCGCCTGGGAGGTTGATTGGCATATGTCATCTGACTTGGACTGTCGCGCTCCTCGCGCGCGCGCTTTTGCCAATTTAGTTCCCATTCCTCGCGCGCTGAAAAACTATATGGAGCCACCTTAAAGCGTATGCACGAAGTGCGACGAATGGTAGCGACATTGGTTGAGATATTCATGAATAGGCTCTTCTGGAAAACGTTCAGTTTCTGAATCAATAAGTGCACGTGCGTTAAAATGTGTGCCACGAATATTTTGTCTTTTGTGACTTTTAAAGTGCATACGAAGCCAAATCTGTTTTTACATAGTTGTAAAATAGATCGTTTAAAATGCACGATTCCAAAATTTGAGATGGCTAGGACAAAAATTGACGACTTTACAAGCGCTGAAAGTTGGGCCATTTTGCCCCGAAAAATGGTCAGAGGACTGGATCGAGTTTGTTGCGAAATTCCTTGGTTGTGACGTAATTTTGGGGACAGAGGTTTTGTTTACGCTCACTGATTTTATGTCACGAAGGAGGATTTTTAGGAGAAAACCATGTCCAGCGATTCGGAAATGGGTAATAAATGTCTGAACCATCGAGTAGCCGCGACGAAAAGGATATTGCAGGGGAGGGAAATCAAGATGTTCAAGTGATTTACGACCAAATCAGATCAGGACGAACCACTAGCCGAAGTTGAAGACTACAAAGGAATCGAGAAGCCCAAGTGGAAGGACTTACGCGAGCAGTGTTAGATGCAAGATACCGTAAACGCATGGTACGTGTAATTGCGAAGTATTTCTTTTAACGTATACAAGTCCTTCCTACTGGAACTTGGCTCTCGCTATATCGACAGGCGGCAAAACCCGGACCTGTTCGACCTCTATGATATTTGCATTGAATTGTCTGGTCGCTCTCGTCGCGTTACCTCGAATAATTTTTTGCTTCTACAATGCAGTCACGAACAAAACGGCCGCTGGTTAGTCGCTTAATCTTCCTCTCATTGGGTCAATGAAGTAATTACGACCGAAAGTTTTGGTCTGTTTATATCTTTTTCACGTATACACTTCATGAACTATTGACATACAGTGACACATTTATTTGTTTATATATCTCGCCCGCGGGCGAATATTCTTGTTTATAAGCCGCGCTTGTCCATGCGGGCTATATCTATTATCTCGACTTTGATTCTTTTTTTTTTTGCATTGCATTTATCAATTTTGTTATGATAAGTAGAATGTCGTATAGCTCCAGGTTTTCTTCAATTTACTGACACTTGGTCACAGCCTGAAACTATTGTTACTTGGGACTCATCCGGGCTGTCGCTTATCGATGGACCATCCACTGACTTTTATGGCTCTCCACAGACAAGCAAGAGGATATAATAATTCTTAGTAATTTTATCTATAACAAAATGCTTGCTTGTGCATCGTTGCCTTTACTGTGCACCTGTTGCTAGGTAGCTGGAGTGCAACCACGTAGGTGCCCAATACGGGGTTAGCAATATATGCATCAGTCATTCCAATCAGGTTCAGTAAGATGGGCAGTTTTTCAACTGTTTGTAAAACGGATAAAATATATCTAAAGTTTTGATCAAAAAGAAGTTCACATAGACATTCTAATCATGCTTTTGCTATTTGCGCAACATCATTACCCCGAGGAATCCCAATTTCTGGAACCTTAAAGGGAAAGCAAAACGAAAATGGGAATTTTGAATATCAGGTTAAAATTGCAGTGGAACAAATTAAAGGGAAATGACCTTTGCTTTGAGTTATAAGCCGGGAAGGGCGGTGGGGGGGGGGGGGGGGAGCTGACTTATACAGGGATGTGCCAATTGACAGGGTATGGCTTTTTGCCTCTTTGTCCTAAACAGGGTATATAATTTTTTCTGTCTGTCCTGAACAGATTGTATTTTGTGTCATTTGTCCTATACAAGGGCCTAAAATGAAGGGTGTTGTCTTAAACAGGGTAGGTATTTTGGGCATTTTCTTGTCTTAAACAATGTCAGGGTTTCAGGGTTTCCCTCAGTAGCAGCGCTATACCAAAAGATGGGTCAAGTGCCTCCCCCCCCCCGGGGGTTATGAGGAGGTTTGCTAAATCAAGGATTTGAGAATGGGAGAGCAATCAGGGGGGGGGGATCCTGCTCGTTATTTCAAATCAATCCCGACTACTCTTTTGGCCAATTTCAAATAACTTGACTTCCAAATGACTTCCTGAACTGTACTGCACTCAGTCCAGTCACCATTACATGCTACATACTACCCATAGGATACATCCAGTTATGCTGCTCTTTCGTGCAAATGTATTGAGATTACATGTATGTTTTTCACGGCATTCAGTTTTATTGATAACCCTCACGCTGATATCGTAGCAATCGTCCTCGAACTGCGCCGAGCAGAGCGCAGTGCACTTGGAAGTCACTGGGATCTTTAAAGTCGGGCCGGTGTTTTTCAACAAATTTGACCCACTCTACCCTCACAACCGGATCAGTTGGAAACTAATGCATTCGAAATCGCTTTTTCCTCGTATTTTTTACAACTTCGACCGTCAGGGGCGCGAGCAATGCAGTTTCTCCCTCCTCTTGCCTCCTCTTCCTCTATTACCGCCATATTGGATTTCTAGTTTGTGTACCCAAATTGATGTCACAGGCTGTTGTCACGTGGTATTTTGGCCGTGCGATTTGAATGCCATTTTTCGAGGCAAAACAGCCCAACTTTCAGCGCTCGTAAAATCGCCAATTTTTATCCTAGACATCTCAAACTTTGGAATCATATATTTCAAACGGTAAATTTTATAACTGTGTAAAAACAAATTTGGCTTCATATGCACTTTAAGCATTTTTAAAATGAAAAGATACTGTCGAAGTCTTTGTTTTCAACAAAACAAAGCGAAAACTAAAATAATACTCCTTATAGCTAACATATGGCTACAGGAACGCTTATATTCTTCAATCCAAATATTACGATCCCTAAATTGCAACGTATAGTTCTTTTCTGGTCAGTGAACAATAGCTGCTAGAATTTAGTTTCCATAAACGCATAATCTTACCTTGAACGTTCGTGTTTATTCGGTAAGCCTTCGGAAGCCCTAAAACCACCAAATTTTGTGTCCAAGAATACAGCGCGAATATAAAATTTCCTGAACTAACACAACAGGCAAATAAACTAGGTGTATTGTAGAATGTCACAACAAAAGCAATTTTTTCAAACAGGCTTTCTAACAAAATATTGAAGGCCTTAAATTTAAACAAGGACGATTTTACTCATTTAAAAGCTTACAACGTTCAATGGAACTGGAAATCCTATAATCAGCTTCTGTTGTGACACAAAAGAGGTTTTAACTGATCAATGAGTGGTAAAATCAAGAAATCTTGTCTTCTCCACGAGGAGAAAACTTGGATTCAGAGTCGCGTTTTACAAAATCTTAACTTTGGGAGCTCATAGCATCACAAAGAAGCGCAATCTGCGAAATAAAAAGCAACCTTGTTGCACTTCCACCTAGGGTGTCTGAACACAGTTTGCGCGCGCTCTGCGATTTGTACTGCTGACGTGAATAAGCGCGCGCGTACAAGGCTTTGAGAAAAACAAACATGGCGCCTGTTGGCGCCTGTACAGCGATCATCTCATTTTGTTCAGTGAAGATTGTGCAAGTGTTTTTTCCGTCTTAACAATCAAACAGTTTTTATATGTCAAAAACGTTTGTTTTTCAATGTATTAAAGGTTATACTCTTGGAAAATATCCTGCCTTTCTGGGATTGTTTGTATGGATCGAGAAAGATCGAGAATCCTGTCAAATGCAGTGCATGCGCAGTTAACCAGAAAATTGTGACTGCACGAGTTAGTGGAAATGCACTGATCTCTAGGGAACCGTTCGTTAAAATTTCGTGAATTTGGTAGAATAATAGTTCGGAACACGCTTAGCTCACCTGCAAACAAAAATTGAAATCTGACAGAGGACTTGTTCAGAAAACGTTAAAATGCAAAACACAAAATAACAGAAGATCTCTCTGTCAAAATTTCACGAGACCAGTGTCAACAGGTCAGTATTTTTCTGAGTTTTCTAGAGACAAATCATGGAAAAAATCTAGCGACTGGATTTTCTGAAAATAAATCAAACCCATTATTTAATGCTGGTTTACTACCAGCTGTGTTGCCATGGTAACGGTACCTAGTCCAATAAAACATATCAAAATATAATCTTCTTTAGTTGAACTTGCATCTTGCCAATTTTGGATGCCCAACTGCCAGTGGTTTGAAAATAACGATAAATAACGCATAGGTACAAGAAAACTGTGTTCGGCCACCTTAAGTTTCAACGGAATCGGCTCCAGAACATTCAAGATATAAAGTTTTTTAACGTAAGACCTCCACCAAAATTTTGCCTTATAAATTTATTCATGAGCAGCTTGTTACCTGCGGCCTTAAGTGAAGGGCGTTGTGTTTAGAAGCATCAACTGAACCGTGATGGTATAAAGTGTGTTCTCCCGTGTTGTCATCAGTCCGGACAGATTTAGAACAGATTGTGGGGAATTCACGACGGAAATAAAAGTTGGAATTTTCGCCAGACTGCTCATATACAGTAATAGGAGTGATTTAGAGCACCTTGCAGAGTATTCAAGAGAAAGAAATTCAAGTTCAATTTTTGTCAGAACGTGAAGTCTCGAGTGTTTGTTTACCCTTCAAAGAACCAAAATGAAGTCCTGCAGTGTGTCTCGAAGTCCTGTTGGGTGTCTGGCTTCGCCAAGTACTGGGGACTTTGCTAGAAAAAAATCCCCCATCGGTGGGGAAATACAAGAACGTTGAAATGCACAATAAGCAAAGTCCCCACATCAGTCCGGGTTCCCCCCCCCTCGGGGAAGCCGATGACAAGTGCATTAATCTTCATTAATGTTCACTTACTTAGGTGGTGGCTCTTATCGACTCCATTGAAAGTACCACAGGATTCCGAAATCAGGCCAATCTAAAAAGTGAGTCTTGTCAACCATTTTACGAAGATTGTAAAATCACCAGCTCCCAGTGACTAACATGTCTCAAATATAAAGGTGTATGTCATATTTTTGACCGAGTTCGTTGTGTATTTGGAAATTTCAGACTAAAAATGAGAATGGCTTGAGAAAAGGACCATTTGTTTTATTAACACTCTCTTAATCAACTTAATTTGCCATCTTTCTTTTAGTGGGTCATGTAGGCTCCAGGCATTACTTTTGGAGGCAGTTTAGTGTGACGTCCCTTTAAAATTGACCCAATACAGACCGAGCTTGTTTTGCTTTTCTGAGGCGATACTGACCCTCACTTCTCGAATATTTGACCTAAAACGTAAAACTTGGAAAAGCGTATCGTACGTTCACATATCTTAACCATAGAATAATTATATGTCATTAAAGTGGCAACATGAAGTAAATGACGACGTCATAATATCTTGAATTTGCGACCTTGGATCCGCCCCCGCAGGTTATTTAAAGTTTTAAAGCCATAAGATAAACCCTTAAATTGATTCAAGGGTAATTCAAACCAATTCGATAATCATGTTATGTTACCAGGGTGACCTTATCAGCACGAAGAAAAATCATGAACGGCAATAAAAATGAACTAGATAAAAGACTATTAAGCTATATAAAACTAAAAAGACCTATAGAAATCTAAACTACGGCCTAAAATGCAAAATTTACCATATAAAACTGTACGAAACTGAAACTGTTTTCCATCAACGTTTCATCAAACTGTTGACGGATAATTTTCATATAAGATCATTAAGTTTTCTTTATGAACTTTTACTTTAGTTAAACAATTTACATTTTAGTGCATGGAAATTGCTTATCTTGTTTAAGTTGCATGCAATGAAAAAGATCGCCTACCAACAAAATGAGGAATATTTTTTAATCATTTTGATTGATCGTTTGGTTTTGAAACACACTTTGACCATGTTTATTTCTTTTTAATTATTACATTATTATTATTATTATTATTATTATTATTATTATTATTATTATTATTATTACTATTACTATTATCATTATCATTATCATTTACATTCCCCAAAATCGATGACAGCAGAAATTTTGGCTCTAAAGACAACGTTTTTTGTCGATATTTTTTTGCCCGCCTTGTTGGGATATTGCTTAAATAAGCACGTTTTCAAATTATGATTTTAACTGATGCAACTCGAAAAATAGTGGCTTTCTTGAAAAGGTACAGTTCCGCGAGCTTTACTGTTTTGTTCCTCTTATCGCTTTAGGAACAAACTCTGAATACGTATACACCTAAGGGAGCTTTTATTTAGGCCGAAATCAAAAATAAGAACAGCGATGTCTGAATTCGGAACACAAAGTTCCTTTTTTATTTTGAATAAACGGAACTCTTTGTTCCGTTTTGATCTTTTTAAGAACAAATGGTCCTTTTTAAATGGTTTCGATTTTATCGAGTGTTCTCCTACAAACAATTTGTTCCTTTTAATCAGTACATTAAGTTGCAGAGTTCAATAATGAGGAACGATTGTTCCGCTTAAGTATTTTATTATGGACAAGTAGGAACGTGCTGTTCCTAATCGTGGCTTGTCGTTCCCAAATGTGTTAACTGGTTCCTTTCCAAAGCAATTTTTTTCCTAAGGAAGTTGTTCCTTTTCCAGCTGAATGGGAACAATTGTTCCGTTTTCATACTGGAGCTAATAAGATCCGCTTAAAGTTAAAGAGGAACTAGAATTCCTTTTTCACTTGGTTCACTAAATGGGAACGATGGTTCCTACTTAGTTTTGGTCAACAAGAACGCAAGTTCTGATTTTAGTTTGTCAGTCTAACATGCTCAAGGGCAAATTTAATTTTTAGCCTTGGCTTGCCTGATACATGTTTAATTACGTTAGGGCAGGTTTGAACAAGATGAGACTTGTCCCTTTGCTCCTTTGTCTGCTCCTTTGTTTGGTTTTATTGTGTAGAAAACGGGCCAGATATCGAGTGGATACCAAGTCAGCTATTTGGTATAAATACAGTAGTCTCGTGAGAAACTTCACAATATCAGATTTTAAAAGATGAATAAAAGAGGAGTGGAAATCGACTGGTCAAAACTACCAAACGCGTCGCCTAAACCCAAAAGGCTTCACTTAGAAGAAGGTGGTGGTCTTTTTCACTGCCCAGTGCAAGGCTGTAAGCATGATGGATTTACCACACAAAGAGGCTGCAGAAAACACGTAAGAACAAACACCGTTGGTACCAAACATTACTCAGACCGAAGCATGCCAACAACAAAGCAACAAAAATAACGCCAATGATGACAAGACTTCACTTAAAATCAGACGAGCTCTCTCTTTTGAAATGTCAAGCAAAATCGCTCAAGATTTCTTGTCCTGGCTTACCGGCAGTGGTGGCGGTTGTAAAAGCGATCGGCAAGCACACCAAATTGTCAGCAGATGCTTGAAATTTCTTAAATTCTGTTGTGAAGAAGACGAGGATCTCACATTTGAAATCGTTGACTTTAGTCTATGTACGCCTAGTCTCCTTTTCAAATTTGTTGACATGATGCAAGACGAGTGGACTCTTGGGCATGCAGGGCGCATAGGCTACTTGGACGCCATTGCAGAATTGGGGGATTTCAGAAAAGTTAATGGAGCTTCGGAATCGGTATCAAGAGGGTTATCTTGTACAGAGCTGTACTTGAAAAAAGTGCGCATAACCGTCTCCAAGATGATGCGATTACAATGGACGACCGAACTCGATATCGACGCCTTAGAAGCCAAAGGACACTGGACCACGCTCGAAGAGCTCTTGGAAGTAGTGGGGCGATGCTTGCTGCGCTACGAACGCGTGCTGAAGTCATGCAAGGATAATCCAGGTTCGATATCCCCATTTGACTTATCTTTTGCTACCAAATTTCTGGCCGTATATTTGTTCATCAAGGTTAAAGGCTCGCGCCCAATGGCATATCAGTATTTAACTGTTGAAATGGTGAACAAAGCTAAAACTAACGGTGGATTTATTGATCAGAAAATGTTCAAAACAGCAGGAAAATATGGCTTTGATTCTCGTTACCTGACTGAGACTAGCATGCAAGTGTTAGATGGCTACATCAATCACATTCGCCCTCTGCTCAAGCCGAACTGTGACTATGTTTTAGTGACGAGAAATGGAGGTCAACACAACAAGCTAGGAGAACTAATGAGTAAACTGGTTTTCAATGCAACAGGCAAGTACGTTCATCCGACTCGCTATCGACAAATAGTCGAGACGGCAAGTACTAGACATCTTAGCAGCACTGTGCAAAGCACAATTCCCGAAGACCAGAAACACAGCTCAGTCGTGGCAAAGGTTCACTATCAAAAACAACGATCGCGTGAGGTCGCTAGTAAAGCGCACAAATGTTTGAGAAAAGTTACACGGCGACAAGGGAACAGAGCTAGAAATGGAAGTGCGCTCGAGACTTTCAGACAAATCAACTTCTTCACAAGAGCACTATGCTGACAAAAGCGATACTTCTCTAACCGACGAAGGCGAAACGACCACTAAAACACAACACGCTAGACAAACAGAAGTTGGCGCGAGAAGAAAAAATGTGATGTTTACTCCAGAGGAAGACAAATATCTAAAACCTGGACTTAAGCGATACGGCTTCGGTCAGTGGAAAGCGATTCTCAGGGACCCCGATTTTCATTTTCACGAGGGAAGAACATCTAACTCACTGCTGAGCAGGGCAGCAAGAAAATTTGGATCATCTTCTGAAAGATAGAGCATCATCCCAAGTTAGCAGTGATTGGTTATGGCCCTGCCAATCACATACCGTTTTCGGTTCTAAGAGCATGCTTGGAAATCTTTCTTCGCTATAAGTTCGGACCACATAGAGCATTTTGCCTCTTTCCTTGCTGCGTCGAACGAGTAAGATGGACAGGATTGCAGAAAAACATTCCGCGCTGTCTTTGAGGGATCTAAAATTTGCTGGGGAATTTTTGGAAGAAATTTGTGCCTATGACTACCCAAAAGACACGGTTTTGTTGGCAGAAAGTCTACTTTGGCGACACTTGAACAGAACTTCGAACAGGAAAAGGTCTACATTTAGAGAGCTGATTCTGGCTTGTCTTTTTATCGCCATTAAACTGGAGGATCGCGATATTGCTAGAAATAGCCTATTTCTAGACACGATCTCGTCGCCGGTACAACGCTTGAATATTCTCCGAGAAGAACTTGACGTGCTACAATCGGTGAACTGGAGGCCCTTGGAACATTGCCACGTGATCGCGAAAGATTGTCCTTAGCAATTCAATTCTACCGATGTGAACACTGAGACTAATAAGACCATAAGTTTGCTGCACACTTGACGTTTATTAATTACCGTTGAACATAACAAAGGTATACATATTTCAATAGAAATGTAATGATCCTCCCCATGAAACAGCCTTGTTGGCTTCTTTACAATTCAATTGACTTACATAAATGCCTCTTTCTACTCGTTTTTATTGAAATTTGATCTACAACAATACAAATGGGCTGGATTCACAGCTGCGAGCTAAAGAACTTCGTAATCTTTATCTGACGATTCGGCTGCTGGGAGAGAGTATTCTTGCGCTTTTTTCCTCTACTCTTGTGAACCAGGAACGGACGCTGTTCGGGCTCGTCCTGCATGCGTTGTGAAGAGGGTACTTGCGTGATAAATATCTGCCGTTCATCTTCCTCTTCTCGGCCACTCTCCCTAACACAGTAGCTTTCGGGAGTGCTCTCGACGCCCGCGCCCTCATTTGCGTCGTCACTGTCACTAGCTGGGACGTTTGCGTCTTCGGCAGGCCAGTCCTTCATTGGTAGGGCCTCGTAAACTGTTTGTATGTTTCGCGCCTCTGCGGGACTGACAAGTCCCAATTTCGCACAGGCCAGTCGTCTTGCTTTCACAGCAAAGTCGCACAGGGTGCCAGAATCCTCGTGCAGTGTTTTTAATGCTTCCTGCAGCACCTTGATGCGGTACTTTACTGCCATTTGGTCAATCCGAGGATCTTGCCCTTCCACGAACACCTTTTGCAGCTCACGCATCTCTTTCTCTCGTTCCAATATACGCTCGTCTTGAAACATCCTTCTTACAGCCAACCTTTGCTCTCTCCCTTTTCTCTCTTCCTCTTCTCTGCGATGAGTCGACAAAACTTCTCGCTGTCTTTCGACGAGGTCCTCCGGGAGGGTCCAAGGATTGGCCATGATACGTGCCCGATCGCCTTCTGAGAACTCACCAACTACCCTTTCTAAACTGCAAATTACGAAAGAAAATGATACATATCAAGTGACGCTATGGCAAGGCGTTTTTACACACTGTATGTATTGTATATTGTAAGCGCTGTTCCAGTCTTTTCTTAAAGATCGCATCGTCCTATTTCTTATGTAATCATGGCAACGTTTTTCCGGTGCTTTTGTAATGGGTAGATTGTGCTAATGTGCCTTACTAAATGTGTTTAACGAAAAATACCTCTCAATCGCCTTTTCCGCAGAATCTTTCAGCCACATCTCTCTTGCGTTATCCCTTGCTTGGAGGAGTGCCGTCAGCTGAAGTGATTCTAGGCTGCCTTCTCGAGTGTGCTCAAGGTGTTGCTCCAACGATTCCATGTCACATGAAACATACTGCGATGTCTGTCGCAGTGGACTAGCAGGAGTTCGTCAACCAGATCTTCGTTCAAGTTAAATTGAAAAAGTTCTTTGATCTTGTCATCGTTAAGCTCTCCAGCTAAGGTCGTTGATGTCTCGCCACCGGTTGAATTTGGTTGACTGGCCATTTGAATTGTCGCCCAGTGGATACAATCCATGGGATGCTTTTCTAACCACCCAATTGCTGCTGGGTTCACGCTTGGTAACGTTTTGAAGATGTACTTATTGAGTCTGGAATCCATGGCAGCTTGGTGATCTTTTCCAAAGTCCATTGGCGTCTGGCATGTAATCAGCATTGGAATTCTGTTCATAGATCCCTTTGGCGACTTGTACTTGCAATCGTTTGCCGTCCACCCTCCTTGAGTTACCATCTGTAATGTAACAAAACCAGAGAACAAAACTAGACTAGTTTTTCATTAGCTGAATGGCCGTATTGAGCGTTGAAATCTTAAACTGCGTTGTGCTTGTCAAAAAATTGTCTCTTAATACCTCTTATTTACAATCGATCTGAAATATCTAATGTTAAAGACTCTCTGTCGACCACAATGCAACGCGCGCCTAAACGGAGGTTTCGTGGACCACGAAACCCCAAAGTTTTGCGTCGGCATTTGAAGGCTGTGGAAATCTGCCTTCATCCAAGTCATCCTTCCGTAGAATGGGAAGAGGTTTTCTTATGGAGCTATGAAATTTATCAGGGAACTACTGGAGCAGTGTCGATTTAAAAAATGTTTTATTCTTCGGGTCACAAAAGCGACATTCGGACACTCGATGTTTCGCACAGCTCTCAACCGACAAGCGAGACCACGCGGAAAGTTTTTTATTTATACCTCATATCAGAATAATGTGACTATGGACGATCCAGTGAGTTCATAGGGAAAAAAAAAACAGAATTCTTATGGTTATGTGGAACTGAATGTGAGTGAATATCAAACTGACTACAGTAATAAATGTTTCTGTAGGTCGGACGTGACTGAGTATTCAACACACCCCGCGGGTGACAAATCGCGGTTTTGCAACTGTTAGTGATAAAATAAAGTAATGTCAATTGCTTTTACTCTACACGCCTTTCGACATTTTAAAGTGGGGTATATTAAGGTATAAGTGCTGTTGAACATACATGAATGAGCGAACTCATGACCCGATACACTAAAAACCAAATGCGCTATGTCAATTTGAAAATATTTCTCTGACTGCGTGACGTGTAATGACATTCTACGATGAATCGTATTTTACTACAGTCATCTGCAAGACTTATAAACCATAAAATTTAGCTCTTTCTTTTGACAAAACTTATACACCTAACGAAGTGAACACCTTCACTTCCTTTCTTGGCTACTAAAGGGCTCAAATCTAGCCATTTTATCACAATGTTCTCTCTCCAAAGGAATCAAAACATAAACAAACGCGCGCATTGCATTGTAGTCGACAGAGAGTCTTTAAGTGTAAATATTTTTGGCATGTGCGCATTTCTGAAAGTAATCTGTTAAGTTACCAGAGAAAGGATTTTACCTTCCAGTCGTCGACGGCCATGAGATCAGCTGTTGCTTCGTCGAGGAACATTACTTTGCAATCTTTGTTCATTATTGATATGTTAAAATGTCGCGGTTTGGTCATCTTGCCAATGCGGTGTGTAGGGACAATTCCTCTTATTGCCGCGAAAAGGCTTGTTTTGCCGCTATCGGCGCTTCCAATGAGACAAGGAACCTAAAAGGGAATAACATTGCCATATATTACTTTTGCGGTTCTTTTTACTAAGGTTTTCATTTTTACTTAGCTAACGACAAAACGCGTAAGCAATTTATCTGATGATGGGGTGAGATCTAAACCGCTGTAAATACTCACAGCATGAAAATGGAGTTTTACGAAATATTAAAAGTTGCTTAAATTTCCTTAAAGTTGGTTATCCACATTTAAGCTATCAATTAAATGTTCTTAAAGGCCGTAAAACCTGAAGCTGGCATTTAAGAAGCTTTATACTTTACACCACAGTAAGTTATGTTTTCATACTTTGAATACACATGTATACTGTACCTTTTGCTTGTGCGTTTTCTGGTTAAATCTGAGGAGGTTGATAAAGTCGTGGCAGAAAAGATGTATTTCGTGCTTCTCTAGGCTGTTCTGTAGAATTTGTTTAAAGTAGCGCGGATTTGGTCCGTTGAAATGGTCGTACTCCACAAAGGCTCTAGGAGAGACTTTCCCAGATTCACTCTGTTCAATGGCATCTTGAATGAATGTTTTTGAATTAATCGAAAAACACAAACCATCTTTTAATTCGATTAAGTCGAAATTTACGATTAGCTGTCTAATCGTTTGGCTCTCGGGTCTTGATAGCCGTTCTCTCACTTGATCCCCGTGCTTGATAAGGTCTTCCCGAAAATTTTCATTGCCCTCAAGCGCCCCTAACCAATCCACCACACTACATTTATATCTGTAGGTGTATTGTGATTCTTTTACTTTCTTGTACATTGAACCTCGGTACAGCTTGCAGCCCAGACTTTCCATAGCCCTCTCTAGTTTTCCAAATAGCACAACTTTTGGATCACTTGTGATGCACTTGTCTGGTGTGTTGGTTGTCAGCATTTCGTTTGAGTCGGCGTCAAAAATGTCCACGCGAAGACCGGCCTTTTTCATTGCCTCCAACGCATTGGTGATCTGGTTCTTCTTTTTTGATGATGCGTTCATGTGACAGAATATCACTTTTTCCGTTGAGCGGTTTGTCGACGATGAAAGCAGGTCTTGACAGGACAGTTGGTCTGCAAAATCTCTCATGGTTACTTGCAAAGAAGCTTCAACCAGCTCAATCACATAAGAGGAGCTGTGATCCTTTAAGACGGGAAATAAGGAGTTGATGGATTTCTCCACCGTCTTTTGAATCTGGACATTAATTTCCAGCTCACAGGAAAGGAGCACTTTTTTGATTTTGAAGCAATGAAACAGGAGCTCCTGTAGAAAATGTGAACACCATCCAAAACGAAAACGAGGGAAACCGTTTCTTCTCGGCCGCCATTGCAAAGCTTCTCTCAGTTGCCTGAGATATTTGCGAGCTTTCTGAAACTCCGCTGTCTTCATTTTCATCACCATCTTCATCGTCGTTACATTCTTCAGAATTGCTTTTGTATTTATCTTTTTTGGGGGGTTCTTTAACTCCTATTGCCGAAAAAAGAATTCTAAGCCTTCGAGGGTCAACAAGACCGATTACATTCTTCTCCCTTCTTGCAAACTAGCTTCCACGTCTCTGTCAGATCTTTTCTTTGGACTCTCCATAGACATGTTGCAGTCACGACGGATAAACGACTTCGTATTATCATAGTTACTCGAGGGACTGGTTATGAAACTTTGCAAGTTTCAAAGGCCTTAACAAAGGTGCTGCAATTTATGTTGAAAGTACTACGACAGTGCACAATCTTTTGTTTTACGTTCGCACACTATGGCTGAATAACTTAACAGTGACATTTTTATTAGTTAGTTGTTCATGCAAAATTCAAAACCTATTGTCGTTTGTGCACTGTCAAGGCTAAAACGGGTAACAAAAACATAAAACAAAGGACTTAGCTGAGCTTCATAACCAGATTCTTTTATTAACCGTGGTATTATGGGGGACAAGAAACACGATGCAGCGTCTTTGATTGCTTTGCTGTTAAGCTGTCGAGCAGGATTTCTTGCTGATCTATACATCTCCCTGTCTTGCATGTAACTGAGGCAGAGACACGATTTCGTTTTTCTTTTATAGTTATCCGGACACATTCCTCATACATATCGGCGCACCCACGCACGCACGCACGCACGCACGAAATTGTGCAATTAACTTGCTGTTTACACAATTGTGTTACGTAACTATCGAATTCCAACCTTGTGACAGAAATAGTTCTACAATTAACTTGCTGATTAAACAATTGTGTTACGTAACCATCGAATTCCAACCTTGTGGCAGAAATAGTTGTTTCATTAGCTAAGGCTAGCAGAGACGTGTTTCTCAAAGTTGAAGAATTCTATTGTCTATAACACTGCAAATAAAATGTCATTTGCACGATCTCGTTCAAGAAGAATGCACTCTCATCAATACAAATTCAAGCAATAAGAACATTGTTTCCATAACAATCTTCTAGCTTGATGATGGCATTGTCTCATTGAAAATTCGCTGGAATTAACAATGTGTCGATCCGTTATTTCTGGAGTCGAAAGTTGACAATAAAGCTTTGTTGAGTTATTACGTAAAGAATAATGGGGAATCCGTCAGTCCGCCGATTCGTCATGTCAAAGAATTTATTTTATTCCGTCACTCTGAAATATAAAGTGCTTATTCCTTGTCGATTTAATTGTATCTATTCAAGACTGGAAGTACTGTCTCCGTGGATCCGCTTATCCGTCCATGTAATAAACTTTTATCGGGGCTAGGTTGGCAATGAGATTTTTTTTCAGATGGACGGAACCACGGATTCACAGATTTCTCCCCTTAAAGCTCTATACTGTTGAATCCGTAGATCCGTCATTTTGAAAAAAAAAATGCATATTCCTTGTCAATTTAAAATGTATCTATTCAAGACTGGAAGTACTGTCTCCGTGGATCCGCTTATCCCTCCATGGATTTACGGATTTCATTTTAGTAAGCTAAATATTTAAATAAATAAATAAATATTTATATATAGATAGATATATATAATATGTTAATGTTATTAATCCGTAAATCAGTCTTTCCGTCCATCAAAGAAAAAATTCTGATTGCCAGTCTTATTATGCAGGTCCATATAAATAACACTTCTCTTCACGGGTATGGCAAAGTCAGTGCGACGGATTCAACATTATAGAGCTTTAAGGGAAGAAATCCGTGAATCCGCCCTTCTGTTCATCTGAAAAAAAAAAGTATAAAAAATCTTATTTCCAACATAGCTTTGATAAAAGTTTATTACATGGAGGGATAAGCGGATCCACGGAGACAGTACTTCCAGTCTTGAATAGATACATTTTAAGGTGTTTCGATACAGTTTTTTTGGGACCATACCTAACTTTTTGAATCGGCTCTTAGACAGTCTTCTCCTTGTCAGATCAACGTGAAATTTGCAATACTTGTTGGTTTTGGATTGAACTTTAGCGTGGTTTACATTTTGTAAAAATCGATATTTCCATGACAACGATAAACAAAAATCCTCGAAAACAATAAAATTGAAATTTTGCACGATCCAGATTTCGCTTCGAAAAGCAAATACCAGCATCTTAAACTGTGGTGTATGGCAAACAAAATATACAAGAACAAAAAAATTCTGTATGTTTGTTTTGAAGTAAATGGCAAAAACATTTTCAACCTTAGTTTTTGCCTAGTATTAGTAAATACAACGAAAAATAATCAACGCTTTGATCAAATGGCTAGTAAATACTGTTAAAATGTGTCTTTTACTTACTATTTTACGCCTAGAAAGTTTTGTTGAAACTGGCGTTCGCGATCTTGAGAACGACTTGTTTTTCTAAGATCATTCGCGTAATAATTTTGTGGTAATTTTTTTTAATTTGAGCGCTTTTGCGAAAATCTTAAGAACGGCCAATTCTAGTTTTGAGTCTTATTAACTTTGATTCACTGGAACACTCTTAGATTTAACGTTAAAGAGGATGTATTAACCGACGGAGAATTGGTTGCGTTACAAATTTACAGTTGGCAAGTACATGCTAATATATTCAAAGTAATGCGTTATTCATTGCTTCGTGATTTTTATCTGGTTTCTTTGTTCTTTGTTGCACTGTAGATTACAACGAAAAGTAAAAATCACGGAAGAATGCATTGCGCATTACTTTGAATATATTAGCATTTACTTGCCAACTGTTTATATGTAACGCAAGCCTTTCCGTCGGTTCATACATCCTCTTTAACGTTAAATCTAAAAGTGTTCCAGTGAATCAATGTTAATAAGACTCCAAACTAAAATTGGTCACATCGTCAAGCACGCACGTTTTGGGTTTTAGAAAAATCTATCGAGCCGTTCTTAAGATTTTTGCAAAAGCGCTCAAATTAAAAAATTACTGCAAAATTATTACGCGAATGATCTTAGAAAAACAAGTCGTTCTCGAGATCGCGAACACCAGTTTCAACAAAACTTTCTAGGCGTAAAATAGTAAGTAAAAGACACATTTTAACAGTATTTACTAGCCATTTGATCAAAGCGTTGATTATTTTTCGGTGCATTTACTATTACTAGGCAAAAACTAAGGTTGAAAATGTTTTTGCCATTTACTTCAAAACAAACATACAGAATCTTTTTGTTCTTGTATATTTTGTTTGCCATACACCACAGTTTAAGATGCTGGTATTTGCTTTTCGAAGCGAAATCTGGATCGTGCAAAATTTCAGTTTTACTGTTTTCGAGGATTTTTGTTTATCGTCGTCATGGAAATATCGATTTTTACAAAATGTAAACCACGCTAAAGTTCAATCCAAAACCAACAAGTTTTGCAAATTTCACGTTGATCTGACAAGGAGAAGACTGTCTAAGAGCCGATTCAAAAAGTTAGGTATGGTCCCCAAAAAACTGTATCGAAACACCTTAAATTGACAAGGAATATGCATTTTTTATTTCAAAATGACAGATCTACGGATTCAACATTATAGAGCTTTAAGGGGAGGAATCCGTGAATCCGTGGTTCCGTCCATCTGAAAAAATATCTGATTGCCACCCTAGCCCCGATAAAAGTTTATTACATGGACGGATTAGCGGATCCACGGAGACAGTACTTCCAGTCTTGAATAGATACAATTAAATCGACAAGGAATAAGCATTTTATATTTCAGAGTGATGAAATAACAAAGCTGAAGTATATGATTGCCAGCCTGATTTCGGTAAAAAAAAGTTTTAGATTGACGAATAGAGGGATCCACGGAGACAGAACTTCCAGTTTTGAATGGGTACACTTCAAATAGCTAGACAAGAGACAAGCCTTCAATATTTCAGAGTACCTTTCAAACTCTATCGCAGGTGATCGTATATTATACCCACGCGTTCCAGTTCTTCGCTTCGCAGTTGTCTTTAATAGAGGGAAATCTTTCTAGCTACGAAAACATGAACATATGTTCACTTTGAAAGCGTTCGTCTTTCTTGTGACCCGTCTTGACATTTAGAGGAACATTTGGGCCCCTTTATTGCGTTCCCTTACCACAGATGACAAACTGCCAACTTATACTTTGAAAAAGGGGATGCTAGTTCGCTTTTACTTAGAAACCGTCAAAATCTCATGTTTACCATCCGCCTTATTAGAAAACAGCATTTAAACCAGAATCTTATGGCTTATTGCAGTAATGAAGTTCAAAGTTTGTAAGGGAAAAAAATTTTTGGGAAACGATCTTAAGCATTATTATTATTATTATTATTGTTATTATTGTTATTATTGTTATTTCTTCTTTTTTTTTACCAAGGGCAAATCGCAGTTTTGAAGGTTGGTCCACAGCGGCTTGCTAGTGGTCTCCTCATTACTAAGATCCATCTTGAAGTGATCTTATTCAACAGTAACAAATCTCTTAAATGCGCGTTTTTTGCCAAACACAGAAATAACTCAAGATAAATATGTATTTTCAAACATCTCTCTTTTATAACCATTGAAAATGTTTTATGTTGTTTTACTTTTAAAGGAGTAAAAACAGCACGTGACATCCATGAAGAATTAGAAAGTGGCAGAGTCCAAGGTACTGATTGCTGCCCTGATTACTTGCAGTAGACATTTGAAAACTGATACTCATTTGAATGTGCTCACTAGTTTTTAGAAAACAGCTAAGTAAACACCCCTTCTCGTGAATGTAGTAACTATGATGTCGTCGAAGGATAATGAGGAGCAAAGTAAAAAATTACTTTAATTTTATCTTTAATTTTCTTTTAAAAAAGCTTAATGGTCGGCCAAAAGAGGTACCCTGTAGAAATTCGTATAAGAAAAGCACTGATGTAATGAACAGAACGGATATCCAATACAGACGGACACACAGAGCAGACTCTACGAGTGCCAGTAGATTCATTAATACAAAATTTAACACTTCTCTTACTGTCTCCAATAATTTTACATTTCCCTTGAGAAACCAACCACAGAGAAGTTTGGATCTTATTTGGATCTTATTTCCTTGGTTTTTTTTTTACCAAAAAGGTGGGTGATTATATAATTAACACACTGTCTTTTTTGTGGTATGGTGAATCCTGTCGATGTCTGATTACAATAGCTTGAAATTTACCGCTAACTAGAATTGATATCATTTAAGTATTTTTGCTTCAAGTAGTCAATAACTTGGGTTCTGAACTTAGCGTATGCTCGAGTCATATATATATTTTCGCGTTGTACGGTCATTCACACAAAGTTAAATTTCTCTACCTATCCACAGGAGCGTTGATGGATGCTTATTTCCTTGTTTACTTCAAACAAAATTTTCAAACAACTAACCTCGAGCTTCAGGAAGTAATTCAACAGGATAAATTGGAATATGGCGTTCGTGTGAAAAATATCGAATTAGCCAACTGCTTCCGGGAAAAACGATACACCATGGAGTCAGTTTTATACGAAATGGCTGAAACGTCTCTCGGACAATCTTTATCAGTTAGTATTGCTTTATTTATATTAGGTATTTAATTTAACTGCCGCTCAGACTTGTCTTTCCCGGGTGGATTAACAAAGATTCTGCAGAGTATAGGATTTAACTACATTGTTTTAGATTTTGACCACAGAAACAATTCAGTCTATTTAAATAGTACCAGTTGCCCGCTGTCAAA
This sequence comes from Siderastrea siderea, assembly GCA_964030785.1. Taxonomy (NCBI): domain Eukaryota; kingdom Metazoa; phylum Cnidaria; class Anthozoa; order Scleractinia; family Rhizangiidae; genus Siderastrea; species Siderastrea siderea. The sequence continues at coordinate 19,731,304 of OZ034973.1, read as the reverse complement.
CTCCGCAGAAGTTGCACGCACGCATTTCGGACCTACCTAAAACGAAATGTATTGCGTTAGTTTTGATTAATTGCACAGGATGACAGCTCATGGCAATGGTGACGTCAACACATTGTGTCTTTCGCACACACATGAGATGTGATCAGGATCTAATGGAATAATTTTAGAGATCTACGTTCATCATTTATTTCCCAAACAGTGAGAACTCTAGCTTTAGTGCGAGTATCTCAGCAAATTAGCCTGCGAATACAGCCGCCTCTCATCACTCCCGGCCGCTAGCATAGGGGCACTTCCAGGCCAAAAAAGAAATCGGGTACCTCTAGAAAGGTCCCCTCGGCTGTTAATTAATCAAAAGAAAACAACGCCAAGGTTTGAGTCACCAATTGTCAGTCAGCCCCCTGCTTCTTCTCCCAACACAAACAACCACACATCTCACCCTAAACAAGTCTTGCAGCCAGAAATTCATAAAAAAACTTTAAAAAAATGGTTTGACACTAGCTCAAAACGTTTAAAACTCTCTTTTTCATACGTTTTGATATCTGCATAATTTAGGACTGTATATATTTCACTGTTACAGTTTTAATTCCATCACCGATGAAGATCGAAGATTTTCGATCGAAGCGACTGTAATTATAAACTTTCGTTTCTAACGTTTTTTAACCAGTGTCAAACCATTTTCTAGAGTTTTTATTTTGTTTGTTTGTTTGGTCGTTTTTGTGAGTACACCATTTTGGAAATAGGACGAAGTTTAGCAATCGATGTTAACGATCGGAAGCTTTTCCTATTTTATCATTCAGAGTGCACTGGGCAATGAAGCCAAAGATGACAGCCACTTATTCGATCCTGAAGGTATGCTCTTTTTCCCAATGTTATTTACGTGCTTGGGAGTCACCGCCGTTTTAATAATCGCAGGAGTAGCCTGGGACCTGTGGCATAAATTTCATTGCTGTCTTACAAGAAAAGGTTTGTGTTTAATACTTTTGTATAATGTTCATCATTGCTGTCGTGTTGTCATATTCAATAAATGTTATTGGCTAAAGATTTCCCCTTCATCAGTTCTTGAGGCATCCCTCGTTCCTTTTTGAGCTTACGTAGGTATCTCTCTCCTTTTAAGGACGGTGCCTCCTTTTGTTACTGCGCATACGTTCTGCGCATCTCGGGATATTTGGGTTTCTTAAGGAATTTGCCCCCTAATACAACAACATTTTTGCGCGGTTTTTGACTATGTGGAAAAAGCGGATCTTAGCAAGGCCTATCAGAATCCCAAAAAAAAAACCGGGGGTAACCACGCATTTGTCAAAGATAATTTACCGGCCGTCGCCATGATGGCTGTAAAGCTTGTGGTACGGGTACTCAAAAGCGGTACTGTCTTATATAAGACGCATGCGCATATAAGTCTTCTGAATGTTACCTTCCTATGTTTTTGTCTTTTGATTTACAGTATTTAAGATATGAACGGCGAAGGGTTGTTAAGTTTGAGGTTTTTTGTATTTGTCTTGTATAACGCATGCGCAATTGAGTAAAGGAGCTAATAGGATTGAATGCGAAATTGGCTGTGTTGTCTGATCTAGTTAGTGGTTATGGTGAAAATTTTTTTAGTGCAGGAGTTTTTTTATTGGGATTGACATTTTGAGGGGTGTAAAAATGTGGGAGTCAGAAGGATTTGTGAATGTCGGGAGCATATCACGCTTCTGTGAATGTGATTTGCTTTGAAAGTTGCGTTTTGTATAGGAGCGGTATAATATTGTGCTGCGTGAGAGGCGGTTTCCCTTGGCGTTTTATGGGGGGGGGGGTGGTTTGCGAAGTGGATTGTAAGGTTTCTGATTGGCTAACTTGTATTTCGCAGCGCACAAAAAGGACAGTTGCGTTTTGCTGGCGTGGGCTAGGAAGAGAAGGAATTGGTACTAGTATGATGATGCAATATTAGTTGATTGCACCATCAGTACATGATAGTTCTTGTGAACGGAGAGATGAGTGTTTATTTGAGGCGAGAAGTTGATACGAAGGAATCGTCATTAATAAGGAGATCAATTAATAAGGCAGGTGTTACGAGTCTTTTTGCATTGAAAGAACGAAAATATCTGAATATTATCGACGGATTTGTGTAGTTTGCGTGTGGTGTTCGCTAAAGGCTACGAGCAGTCTCTCTTTCCGTTCAGAGATAGTGAAGGAAAAGAAAAACAAGCGAGTGAGCGCGAAATCGATTGCAGCTCGACAGGCGCTTTAGCTTTCAAAGACGTAGGCGACTTTCGTCCCAGCTCGCTTGTTTACTTTTGCAAGGGGATTCCCGGGTTAGCAAACCGGATTTAAGCGTCACGTCATGAGATATGCCTTGACACGCCCCATACTCTGACGATCTGCTCGAGCTCGTGTTTATCAAGCGTTATATTTTGATTCTACTGCTATGTTCACTGTTTGTATTTAAGGTCTAGGCACAACAGTAAATACTTCGTCGTCCCGGTGTGAGCATTCTCAGTTGTGGACGAATTTATATCGACATTCAACGTTTGAGTGAATTTGCGTTTTCCAGCACAAATAAAAGCGATAAGAAAGATAAGCTGAGTCATCAGAGTTTAAATATTACGTCATCCAGTAACGTTATAGTCAAAATATTGTGTCACACAATCACACTTTTCGTCACGCCGGTTGGTATAAATAGAGGATCGCGCTAACATTTGTGAAACCTAGGGGTGGGGATGGTCAGAATGGCCGGTTAAAATGCCCCATGGGCTTTCTTGGTGAGCTTCAAATTGGAAAGAAATTGCCACACATTCTTTGTATTTTAACGTTTTTTTAGAATCATGGTTGCTTAGTTATCTCTGAAAAATGCGTGGTTGCCCATATTTTTCTTTTTGGATCCCAATAACCCTTGCTACGATCTACCTTTTCCCCATAGTTGTAACCTTTACAAAAATACATTTGTATTAGGAGGCACCGTCCTTAAAGCGTCCTTTTTTATGTTGTTGTTTTCTGGCCTCCATCGAATCAATACTGCGTTATAAACACTGAGTCTGCTTTTAATATCCGTCTGTTGGAATTTTGGCTGAACACGAGAAATGGCCAAAACTTAACTGACAACTTAACTTAACTTTATGTAGTAATCCATTGTTCCAAAAGGGTACACTTAACAACTTTCGTGATCCATTTTTGCAGAATTGTGAAAATATCAGTTGCAGCTAGCTCATTACTCTATATTTTGGTTCAAGAAACAAAAATTCCAAAATGCGTTTCCCCGTTACTCGTCACAGCAACTTATTTTGCGTGACTTTAAAAGTATTCCTCAGGTGTTCTGGAGCGTTAACTGCGGAGACCAAACGTTAGAAGTTAGGAACAATAAAATTGCATTGATTCATGCTTCTCTGCCGAATCGCTTTTCATACGTTTGGTCATTTGCATTCAGAAAACGTGTCGTAAATGACTTGATATAAAAAATCCAATATGCGGTTTTTAGGACAATGTTACCGTAAACTATGCGGCTATCGGATGTTTCGGTAAGTTAAATGGTAGCGCTAGCGCAGAGAAGTCACATTTGTAGAGGCCTGTCAAATCTCCTTTAAAGTGTCGTAGCAGGTAAAAATCTTTTTTTTTTTTTTCATGATACTCCATATTCTATAGAAGCCTTGACACGGCAAATAGCTTTAGGTACTTTGCTCTCAAATCTGAGCACTAACGGAACTTTAAGAGCGACATGCCGGGTACAAAAGAAATAGTGTAACCTTAAACACAAAATATCCAAATTAAAATCGGTCTTTAAAAACTAGTGTCATTACTAACTTTCTTTTATTTCACAAGTACTATAAGATCAGTGATGACATTTGTTAATTTTCAGAGAGAAGAAATGGAATGCAACTTTCGCTCAATGGTGTGAGTCGCGCCAAGTGTTACATTAGTCAAGAGGAGCTACAGGATCTTGAAAAGAAGCTCCAAGATGTCAGTCAAACGTTGGATCTCATTAAGAATGGAAATGCATTCAGTATGCGTCACAATAATTTCACACCAGTTTGACTTTACCAGGATAAGCTAGCAAGCATGACCAACTTTTGCAAACTTGAAAGCTTGCGTTTGCCGATATAGATAACATCCTATTACTCTTAGCAAGTGGGACAGAAATCTACTTTACTGCAATTGCAGTATGGTCGAAGTATTTGTTTCTCTGTCGCTCTTAGAACTTGAATTAGAGAAAAGCTTGTGTAATACAGGCGTGGTCTTTACTTAGGTAACGACGAAACAATATATATAACAAATATAAAGTATTAAAAAATATCATGTGTGGAAAAGCTAAGACCTGACGGTGTAAAGTCCTTACGCTCTTTTTCTTAAAATTAACCTTCATTTTGAACCTGACGCCAAAAACCATAATAATTACCTAGTTTTCTTGTTATGTTATCTTCAAATAACGACGAAACCTAAAAATGTTAGTTTTATGTTTTTTGTTTGGCTCCTTAAACACTTTCTTTCTGGTCTTTCTGTGCTTTTTGTTATTATTTTGTATTATCTGTAGTGAATAAAATAATATTAAATCGAAATTGACTGACTGTAGTGACTCTTAAGCAGTTGTGAAGGAAATTTAATTTGCACCGGCATTACTAAGGTAAAGCCTCCAGTTCACAAAAATGTATGTCTTTTATTTTGCGTTTTTAGTGTTACGTAGGTTTCGACAGATGTATTAACGGTTGCATTTTGAAAATTAAGATTCCGAAAATGGGAGCGGTGCTAATTTGTCCGATAAATTCTCTGCAGTCCATCTGAGTGCTCTGATATTCTGGAAGGGATTTATAATTGTTAAAACAATTGCGTGAACTATTGTGGATTTTGATGGAAGGCAGAATAAAATCTGAGAAGCTAAACAATACTGAAAACTCTAAAAGAATATTCGTTTTTAGAAGCAACGATGATGTCAACCACAATCAGAAACACTGTTAAACAAAACATCAAGAATTACAGCATTTAAAATTCGTAAACCTAATGCTCTTGAACATCAAAATGTGTGATTTTAACCTTTCTCTTAAGATACGTTTTGAGCTGCAATGAATATAATAGCAGCATAAAATTTAAAACTGTTTTAATAGTTCTCATGGAACTTTGTTATCAGCTGTTCTGGATTGAAGATGCACACTAAAATCCCTCCGGCGGCAACTTTTCATTAACAACCACGTAGCAACAATGAACTTTGCACGAATTGTTTTGGTCTAGTAACATATCTTAAAGATGCGGTAAATCAGACAGAAAACACACACTTCGCTGTCGTACACAACGAGGCTACGGTGGGAAAGCCTATTAGATCGCGCGTGATGACATCATCGGCGGTGGTGTTTACTGCCTGTTCCCGTACTCATCCCTTAGCACATCTTAGAGACGCTACTATATCATGCAAAAACGCTACAATGGCGACCTGGAAGACAAGTCACGCTCGAATAGACGTACCTTTGTAGGACACCAAAGTTGGATTTTGCTACTTCAGTCGTTAAAGTTCATATTTTCGCTCACTTTGCTAAAGGTCGGTATTTTGACGGTCACGGCTAAATGTTTCTCCGGAAGTTAAATTCGTTCAGTTTTCTTTTTGAAGTCAGGAGTTACGCGACAAGAACTTAGACGATATCCTAATAAAATTAAAACAAATAAATAAAAATGAACTCTGGGGAAACGTCAGTGAAATGCGATGAATCCAAAGCCACGAGGAGAATAACTAATGACCCTTGTCAATTTTTGATGACGAGTTTAATAAATAAGCCATCGAATTGCACTCATTAACCCGTGAAAAGACACCTCACAAACACTTCCTGTAAAAAACGTTTGGTGAAACTTGAAGGTATTAAAATAAAACTATAAATTATGAATTATCATTCTAAAGCAAAAACAAAGGATATTACGAACACTGTGGAGCACCGGTTCGATTTTTGAAAGAATGAATCGACTGCCTTACATTTTTAATCCTTAATTTCCCCTATAAAATGACTTCGTTTGAGGAGATTTTATCGAACGAGCATGATAGTTAGATCAAACACCTTGAACGTTGTTCGAAATCCAATCTGGTTACACGTTTGGTTCTCAACTTCCGCTATGACTGCCAAATCACGACTTTCTCATGGCAGAGGCAAAGGTAATGTCTTATACCGTATTCCATACTGGGTACAGTTCAATGATTGAGAGATAAGCAGCCTAAGCAGCCGCTGTCAAACTCGAGAAATATGGTATGATTGAAAGCCGGGAGCTAGTACAAGCTTTACAGCCTGGATTGACCTCGCGAAGAACAAGTAGCGACATAAACAAAGAAACAATTATGAGAATTCGGTATAGCTCTCCATGTAGCAAGAGAAAGAGCGAAACCTTTCCGAGAATTCGACATGGCTTTCCAAGTAGTAATATAAACAAAAGAAACCTTTCCGAGAATTCGGCCTGGCTTTCCAAGAACCGAGAGTCTCGAAGAATCAGTCACGCTTGAGTGGCTTAGCCAATAAGCGTACAGTAGATAAACAGTTTCATCCAATAGGGTAAGAGATCAGTGCCATTAACTACGAGGTGTCCATCTGTGCGTTTCACTACGTAGTGTGGATTTATAGAAGCTTCTTTGCC